>JACSYO010002146.1:1307297-1699797 GCA_016806645.1 Ophiodon elongatus
ACAACAAAGTGCTAGACTGTTGTAAACCACCATAAAAATGCATATAGTTACTACAGATTAACCAAGTTTCCATTTTCTTGTTTCTAGAAAATATTCTCTGGGTGAATAAATATTATATCTTATACATGCTTGTGGGTGATAATTCTTGAAGTACTAATCACTATATGAGTATCCTCTTTCAAATAACACTGAATAATTTCATCCATTTTGTATACTGTTTAAGAATATTGATTAGTGCACTTTGAAGTCCTGCTAATGGCAGCTGAACACGCCTACACCGGTCATGCTCTGATATTGCTATTCTTGTAACAACACATGTTTCACAATCTGTTTAAATCACTAGAATAATAGCTCATCTTATAGCGGAAGATTTGAGAGTTATTTCCTATGTTTCCATTATTCATCTAAAAAAAAGAAGAAAAAAAAGAGATATGCTTTTACAGGCAGGCAGTGCCTTATTGTATTTCATGTTTTAAAAGCGTAATACTACATTCGATTTCAGAATGGCAAACATGAAAAAATGTATGTATGTAGCTTCAGAGCTTCTTCAGATGCACATCATACTAAAATACAGATTCAAGCGAAGTTTCCTTTAGTACCGATATTATCTCTGCTGCTGTTTAAAACAATCTCTGGGTGAAGCAATATTATATTTTATACAGGCTTGTTATTGAGAGGTGAATTCCAAAGAGACGACAACTATGATCTGGTATCCAGATTAATATATTTAGCACTCAGATGCCATCAGAAATCATGAAACCTCATAATTAATTTCAAACGGCATTAATTGTAATAATCTGGTCTATTGGGTTCAGAGATACATCACCTTAAATTGGTATGGTGTACCTGAACTAAAACAAGCTAAAATACTCACTAAAGCTACACAATTGGGTGATAATTATCGATGTGCTAATCACTGAGTATCCTCTTTCATATAACACTGAATAGTTTCATCCATTTTGTATACTGTATATATTGAATATTGAATATTGATTAGTGCACTTTGAAGTCCTGCCAATGGCAGCTGAATACGCCTACACTGGTCATGCTCTGATATTGCTATTCTTGACAGAATAGCAATGTTTCACAATCTGTTTAAATCGCTAGAATAATGACATTCATGAGTGCTAATTATGGCCTGGACATATGGGCACTAAAAACGTGTATGTAACGTATTTCACAGCTTCATAAAAATGTGTAAGTGATTTAACAGAATGTGTTTTTACCATTAGGCTTGGCTTTTCACAATTGTGTTATAGCCACGGAATGCCTCTTTGGCTCTTTGAGAACATGGCTTACAGAGTTGGATGTAACTTTACAACGGCACATAACAATTCAAACTGAACCTAAGTGTCACCAAATGGTTATGAGAATGGGCCGTTTATGTCTCTATCCCTGCAATGTTTTAACCTAGTAGTTTTGATTGCTCATCTTATAGCGGAAGATTTGAGAGTTATTTCCTACGTTTCCAATAAGATATGCATCAACAACAACAACAACAAAAAAAGATATGCTTTTACATGCAGGCAGTGCCTTATTTTTTCATGTTTTAAAAGTATAATGCTACATTTGATTTCAAAATGGCAAAAAAAAAAAAAAAATGTATGTAGTTTCAGAGCTTCTTCAGATGTATTTCATACTAGAATACAGATTCAAGTGAAGATTCCTTCACCACTGATATCATCTGTGCTGCTTTTTTGAAGTTCCCACCTGGTTGTTACCATTTAACACAATCCCTCATCTCTCAGCATGTATAATGTATCCTGATTGCTGCTATCTGTTTGAGCATCTGCATTTTGAAGGCTCTAAACTTCCCGGAGGATCCTGATGAAAGCCTCCTCCAGTGATGACAATCAGGCAGGATTCTGATATCCAGCTTTGGCTCAGTGCAGGTCTAACCCATAGATGGCCATCACATCGGAACATTACCAAATGGTAAACCTTTATATATGTGTGCTCACAGAGAGGGTATGTGGTTTGTATGGTAAAAAAGACACTCTCAGTACAGAATATGACGATTAACATTGTGTTTAGCTTCAATTTGTTTTGGCACCTCCAGGAATGCATGGTGCATTGCCAGAAATGCCACCTGGAACCGGGAGCCTTGTGTGATTATGGAGAAAGCTACAAAAGCTGCCAGGTACTGCAGCTACCATATCCCTCAGCATGTTGTTATGAAACCTCATTTTATGCCACTTTCCAAATAAGTGTCTCCAGCCTGTCCTGCTGCACGGTCTCCTTCAGCATAATGGTTTCAAAGTAAATGTTCTCCTCCATTTATTTGCATTTTCTGGACATTTAGATCAGGCAACTTTAATCTCGAAGACATGCCAATCTTGAAAGTAGCATGAAGTTCACCAAGGATATGGAATACATGTTTGCTATTCTCAGAATATTGTTTTAACCAAAACAATGCTATTTAAGAGAAAGTTGTCAAAAGGACACTACTACTACTACTACTACTACTACTACTACGACTAAGAGAAAACAGCATGCAGTTATGGATTCACAACATGTTTTGCAAAAATTTACCAAATATAGTAAATTGTCATGTATGGCCACTTTCACAGTGAACATTCCAAATGTATGCAGTGCAAATAACCTACAATTGCCCCCTACCTTATTTCGGATAGTTTTTGTTGCAGTGTATGTGAATAACAACAGCTGACAGGGGGTAAACATTGACCCAAGCTATTGCCTAGCATTGAAATTCCATCGAAATGGTCCATGTACGGCAAATACATTTTTCAAATTGGGTTTAAAAAAATAATAATTGGAAACTAAATTACAAAAAAAGTTGCTGCATGTATATTATGCCGTTGAGATTCAAGTTGCTTTATTCTAGCTCTCGGTATACCTGACTGAGACAAGAGTAGTGAGAGTTGTCGTAGTGTAAAGAGGAAGAGATAAGCATGGATGACCTTCCTTAAATCTGTGGAGAGAAAAAAAGAAAAGAAAAGACATTTCATAATTCTCTCTAGCAGGACGCACGATAAACTCTGCTCTTTTCTTTCACCTTCTGCCCAACCAAAGATAGTGTCTCTTTATACTATTACAGTTACTCTCTGTAGTAGTCAGATTCAGTTCAGCCTTCAGAATTTATTCCAGACACAGTAGTTGGTCAGTGATTAATGAATCCACAATAGTATTGACGTTCCAGTGAGGACCTCAATAAATCTGGATTTTATTGACGTGTCATTTGTCGTCCGTATGTGTTTACTGTTAGATCAGCATCACTGAACAACAGCATTCACTGTAGGTGAAAGCAAATCTATTCACCTAAAGTAGAAATACAATCAGATTCTGTTCTACTTGCCAAGAACATTTCATATACAAAGAATGGGACTTTGTAAGATTGCTATTCCATGGAATTATTGCTTTGTAAAGTCCATTGGAATTACTCCAATATGCTGCTTACAAAATAAAAAGAGAAGAAAAAAACGGACCTTCAAACAAAGTCAAACACATTCATAGATAGCAGGCTGCACCATCCTTTATAAATGGAAATGTTTGAAGATATTATGGAAATGATTGTAATAGTGTTTAAATGTTTAAAGTGGATCCAGATCTGCAAAGTATAAACTGAATATCATAGGATATATATATATACACATACATACACATATACACACACACATATATACACACACACACATATATATATATATATATATACACACACATATATATATATATATATACACACATACATATATATATATATATATATATATATATATACACATACATACATACATACATACAGGATTTGAAGGTTTGAAGCAACGTTCACTATTATGGGCATAGGCGTAGGTCTGTTTTTCTATGCAACTATTTAAAAAGCAATGGAAAAAGCGGTTATTTTCTATCATTGCGAGAGTGAGCCCATGACACGTTCGTATGTCTCCCGTATTTGACTATTACTGGAGTTTATTTTCAAACACATGACCACAATCATCACGTTCACTCCATTCCTTAACCGCCTCTCCGCCATCCGGGAAGTCTGCCAAGAGAAGCATCGCTGACATGTGTTTCCTTGACTTGTGAGAAAGACCGGAGTATTTGATTTTAGCCACAGTAACTCAGGTTATGAGGCGGTGGTGAGGAGTGCACAGCAGCAATTTCTGGAAAGGTCACCTCTCTAATGAGGAGCATTAGCCCACTCACCAGCCACAGAGGAGCTGAGAACCATTGTGTGGCACACAAGCAAGGGGAGGCTGGCAGCTGAGGTGCCTTCAAGGAGGCAAGCTTTTCGAGCAATTTCTTCCCGTGGGTTAACTCTAGCGTGAACTGACTCTAGGAAAGGGCAAATAAATAGATAATGAGCGACGTTTTAAACAGTTAATGTGCTTCAGCCTAATGTCCACTCTGCTCAAGGATCGAGCCAATCCATAATGGAAATGGTTAAAAAGGCTGACTGTATTCGGGTAATCCGTCAAGCTCTTTCTGATATTGTAAATCATCTCATTTCGAGAACATTACTGCACTTTTGGAATAATACTATGCTAGAAAGCCAAAAGAAAGGTCTGCGTAATTGTACGAGAATTGATTGATAAAGCCAAGCTTTGATCACTATCAGGGCAGATCTAACAAACCTTTGTAACTTTAATATCCAGAAATTTTGTAACACAACACCCATAAACTGCTTTCATGTAATAACCCAGTTTTGGGTGAGAGATGAGAGAGCCAAGCATGGAATAATCCTAAAGAGCAGCAGGCCACAAAGCCGCAATTTTAGGCCTTCTTCTTTTCCTTCTCTTTTTTTGTGTTATTAAAATTGCCGGTCTCTCTTGGTAGCCAAGCGCCCTTGAATTTTGAGTGAAAGCAGCCATACGCTAAAAAATTATACAAACGTCTAGTAAGACTAGGAGCTGTGTGTTGTGAGCAAATCAACTTCAAAGTCATATTGTGACCAATAACCTTAATGAAAGAAATTATTGGACTGTCAGCAATGTCCAGCTTGAAAATGATGTAACAACACTTCTGAAACTGAACTCAAGAAGATAAACGCTCACAAAGCAATGTTAAGACATACATGATGTGGATTTCACTTTTAGCACATATTTATGGATTGCATAATGATAATATTGGGGGTTAGCTTAACGTGACTAGCCACAGACAGTTATGTTATGCAAGTCAGCTAATGTTAAGTATTTTTGATATGAAGGTTTAGGGTTTTCCATTTCCCAGGTTAAAGTTAAAACTGGTTTAACAGCTGTCTACTGTATTAACCAAGCTCAAAAACATATATATATACATATATATATATATATATATATATATATATGTATATACATATGCCTGCATTCCTACATAATGTATCTTTGATTAAGAATATGAGACCAAAAAAGAGAAAAGGCTACAGTTATGATCAACAAGTCAAAAAAAAAATAAAAAAACAGGGCGCACTGTTTTGCAAATATTGAAAATACTTTAATAAATTAGCTGAGTACCTAGATGTTTAAACTCAGTTTTCTGCAGGGTATGTAAAACCAAGCGACAGCTCACAGATAGACCGAGGCTGGTGTCTTCTGCCAGGCAATTGCAGGGTAGCGCTGCATAATTGATAAAGGTGCACTCAAGCAACTAGATGTGGACATAATTATGTTTCTAATTCTAACAAGGCATCAATAAGTAGTATATACGGTTAATTGGTTAACCTGCACAATATAGGCAAAATTATGCTCTCTGAATCATATAGTGCCGATCACCAATTACAATATGTATTGATATTTTTTTGTATTATTTTAAAGCTGTAGAGGGCTACACTGTTTAAATAAAAGTGGGAGAAGCCTGACATGTTTTGAGTTCAGGCTGTGAGGCAAAAATAATAAAAACACATTTTTAAATGGGTGTATGCCTTCAAGGGACACTGTGTATAATAATGAAACATAAATAAATAGCAGATTTTAGACATCAGTGTAGTGGTGGGGTAACAAGTTCATCTTCTCCACTTATAATTCCTGTAGGTTGAAATTACTGGGTCCAACTTTAGATATTTGATTTGAATTTAAGAGATAGAAAAGATGTTTGAAATGCACAAGACTGATGTGTTGTATGTGTTAAATATATATGTCCCCCGGCCACCTTAAGGGTTTGGAATCCCCCCACGCCATAGTTTCACAAAATAAGGAGCCCAAACAACATTTTTCATCGGAAATCACTCTAAAATTGTTTTGTCATTTTCTGCAGGCTGGGAAGGGTAAATACCCAGCAGAAGAATAAGTAGTACAAATCTACAAAGGTTTTAATTATTGAAAATAGGATTTTGCTCTTTTTTTTAGCAGAACTACTTTGATATTTACACTGATGAGAAAGCGGTATTCCAGCATAAATCTTGTCTCGTCAAATGTGCAGCATCATTCGGATTTCGTGCATCAAAGTGTCTGAGGATCCGTTTTCCAGAAATATGTGACAATCAATGGAAAGGTGAGCCATTTTGGCTGACATCATTAATGTCAAAAGAGACTAAACCGAGAATCAGCCCCTCATACTTGAGTGGCAATCCGAGTGTAAACATTGCACCTGTCAGCTCATTACTGGGGCTTCAGCGTGGCAGCAGAGCTGTTTGCAGGATGGACGGCAGTTGCCTTGCAGGTAGGGTAAATACCTTTCCCTTCTGCTGTATTCCCAGGATTCATTATACTGCAAGCCAGCACACAGGAGTAGCTGTCAGGAGTTAGCAGTTCCATTACCTACTAAATCCTTTAACAGGGGCTTTAACTTGTTGAATGAGACTAATATTGATTTAGGGCGGGTGGAGAGGTTGGGGAGTAGTAGATGGGATGATTCAAAAACACTAAAGAACTTGAAACAGACTTTGAAGAAATCCCATCCCACTAAATTATCCACACCTTCTCACTCCCAAAGTAATTTCTACATTGCACTGATGGCACTCCAAAAGTTGCTTATTAACCGTGCAAAGTAATGTGGCCCATGAAAAAGAAAATCCCTTTAATTGCAAGGCAGATAAGCTGCTTACCTCATCTGGAAGAAACCGAGCTCAACCTGATGCAAGACTTTGTTTTCTTTTATTTACTACCGAGCTAATGAAGTGATTTACCCCAAGAGTGCAGTCCCCAGCCAACCCTCAGCTGTGTGTACTTTATTTTAATGTTTCTTTGTGCATTTTGAAAATTCATCATCATTTCATATGTGGGGAAACAGCAGCCATTTGATGAACACTGTTTGACTTGTTAACTGGGTCAACAGGTCGTCAGGACAGTGACGGATGTGAGACACAAGATGATATTACGAGGCGTACATTGAGATTTAAGACACTATTGTAGCATCGGTAGATATGCACATTTCTCGGAAGGGAAAATATTGTGGGATTTGTGAAGAAATGATAAGATGCATGTTGGAAAGGCATTACATCGTTGTCTAATTTTCATGTTCTTAGCCAATGTCAGTCACTGGTAAGCCTACATTTAGGAGTAACTGGCTTTACTAGAGGGATTATAAACCTGGGTAAAACTGTATGAAAGAAACTTGGATAAGACACACATTGCAGATTCAACAGAAAACAAAACCTAAAGGTGTTATTGTTAAAGACCCTGAACACCCGCACGTGTTTTCAGTTATGCTGGTTGCTGCTCAAGTTGAAGGTGGGCTGGAGCTTTGATTGGAATTTACTAGGGTCACAAGTCTTCATGTACCAATAAGAATGTTAAAGATGTAATTTGTCCCACCCTTACAGGTGCAACAAAGCTAACAGGAGACTCAGATGTCACTCAATTAGTCTCTGTAACCCCACACAGTCCTGAGAAGAGGTCTAATGAACCAGATTAACTGAAAACACCTGAGTGGGTGTTCAGAGGCTTTTTTAAAATTCATAGCAGTAGACTTCTTAATTACATTTCCACTGCAGGCATTTTTAAATATTTTATTTATACTAATTATTCTAAAAACCCTGGACAATGATGAAATTAAGTGCTGTCTGCTTACATTATGTCAAATAACTGGCTTTGTACTGTTTTTTTATCACTTGGCAGAATTAAAGTGTTAAGCCTATTTTTTCTGAGTATAACATATCAACATATTCTCACTCCCAACTCAAATACCGCAGCTTGATCAGTTGCCCTACACACTTCAAACTATCACGGGCTAACAAACAGCTATCTATCTATCTATCTATCTATCTATCTATCTATCTATCTATCTAATCGGGAACATAAAAATACACTACTGAGTGCTTTGATTTTCAGTCCACAATAAATACAACTATAGCTGCTCTATTGATAAACAAGCAACTCCAGTGACAAAGGGCTCTTTCCAGCTATAAAAATCTTTATATGTCTATTCATAGTCACAAATGTTATATAAATTCTACTTTTCATCTGTGGGTGAGAGGCGTGTACAGAAGCTGTGTGTTGGTGCTCCTGGAGGCATGTCTTTACATCACTGAAGAGCCATTCTCCATTCTAAGAATGCGACTCTCTCTGGGGAAAACGTCGTGCCTTTTGATTTAAGATCCCACCATTTCTTGCCTTGGAAGGAAAATCAATGCATTCTTGCAAAATTTAAGTAAAGAGTGGTATTGTCTCTTTTTAATTGATCATTTTTTACCCATAGTTCTTTGAGCACACAACGTATATGTGACTGTCAGCATGGTATGCCACAGAAAGCTGTGTTTATGTGCTTGCCTTATGTAAGGGAGAATCAATGGTGCAAGCTGAGGGTAAATTGTCCACGGTGAGGTTTCGAAAAAATGCCGGTCAGGATTAAAAATGCGTAGATTTTGAGTATACTTTGCTGTAATTGATAATTATTTAACAATAAAAACTGCATTAAAAAAACAGATGTATGACCTTGTGGAGCTCAATATATTCAACTCTCCGTCTTTGCCTTTTTCTTTTTTGCAGATGAGCATCATTCACCCTTGACATCTCTGCAAGCGGTTAAAAAGCCATCCAACATGGCGGCCTTAAGGGGGGGTGGGGGGCACTCCTGTGATTATCAAATGATCAATGCCATAAGAATAATTGTCCATATGCCACAGATCATTAGCTGACTCTCCCTGAGCACATAAATGTGCCAAGACGTGCCTTTGAATCCATCACTTCTGCCTTCCCCAGTGATCAGCTCTCAGGTCTGTGAAGTCCCCTCCCCCTCGGGCCCTTGTGGGTGGAAATGCAGACAGAAGCACAGCCTCTGAGAAAGCTCATGGGATACACTCAAAGTCGTCAGTTGATTCACGTCTTTGTCAAACCAAAAAAACATTGTTATGTTACCTCTGATGGTCGTATCGGGCGCTTGCCGGGGGGATGCGCGTCACATTCCCGCCACACACTTTGGACCGCAAAACCTTTTCGCTGTCAAGTAAACCGCATCAAAATGATAAACACGCTTCATCTGTTGGTAACGCTCACACAAGATGAATGCTACGCAGTTATAGCCGGGGGGGAGAACCATTTAACATTCATGGCTCAGGTGTTTTCCAGAGTTATGCGTTTTAAGGGCAAGGCAGCACTTATTCTGCAAATTAAGGATGAGGTTTACAGCTCGTCTGTTAGTTTACAGATGAACAGGGTCACGCTGAGTTCAGAGGGGCAAAGTAGCAAAACGTTGGATTGAATGAGAACAAAAGTGGTAGGGTGTTGGAGCAGTGGCCTGCAGTGACCTGCAGTGACCAGTGAACCCCCCCTCTCCTTCTCAGGATCAAGCAGCAGCCACCAGTTGCTCCACGGTAGTAGCGCAGCATTTCAATCACTAATCGTGCCTTTGGGATGGGGAAAGTGTCCCAGATTCAGAGGGCCTCTGGCTGACAGATCAATTTGACATTATATTAGTGGGAGCCTCACAGGACTCGGAAAGCAGTCTTTAATCCAACGTGCTACAAGGGGGGAAAGCGCAATGAGAACCAAAGCCAAAAAGGTCTCACACCAAAGAGAAAGGAGGCAATCAAGACATATAAGCCTGTCAATTGGTTTCTTTCTGAGATAATGAGGCTGTTGTATTTGCATGTAGATATTTCCATATACCAAATTGTTCGGGAACAGGAATTTAAATTCACAAGTTCCTTTCTTGTGCAATACGTCCTTATTTCAGTGTAATTTAGCATACATGAGTATCACAAAGTACTTTCCTTTATAGTCCCGTTCACTCATTTTATGCCGTAACAATAATTGTTTTTAATGTTGATGAGCGTGAGAATTTAGACTGGTGTTTGTAATACATGATTATAGTGGTTTAAAAAGAGGTATTAGACTTTTCATTCAGCTCATAATGTTATCATTTTCATGCGTTTTTGCAGACACCAATGTGTCCTCTACAATGTGGTTGTGTATCCTATTTATATACATAGCCTGGCTCCTATAATTATTAGCCAGTAAGAAGTAATTTGTTCTGTTTCCTTGATTTGCTGTTGAGCACACCTGTAGGTGAAAATGAAGGCAATGCAACACAGCAACACAGCTGCTAACAACTGAAACGTTTGCAGTCTTTCATCTTCCTGCTGTTATGCCGTGTAATAGTAAGATCCAAACAGACGTTGCAGTGCGCATTGACTGTCTGACACATTTCATATTTTTTATTGGTTTCTGTTCTCAGTTGACCCCTGGTATAAAGCCCTTCCAATATCTTATTTGCGCAAGTAATGGACCACAAACGGAAGCTTCCAAATGTCACTCAATACAAGCTGAAAGCCACACTGATCAGTATTTTTATTTTAACTATTTAAATATTTACTTAATATTGATTGAACTTGAATATAATACATGTGACGGCGTCCACTCATACCGATGAAGCCAAAGAGAATTATCACCCTGCTTTTAATGTTTTTAATTATAGTCCCGCAAAGTTGGATGGCATTTAATGCATTTAATCTTTTTAACATCAGCAGTTGCTTAGGTGGAATACATATAATAGTCAGCAGAAGGATTGTCCTATAGTACGTGTCTCGTAACATACAGTTGTTCAACGGTGACTCATATTTTTCATGACTATATATATAACTTTTTCCAACAATTCTGAATTTAAATCAGCTGCATGCAGCCCACCAGGAGGTCAGTGTTTTGATGTACTGATTAAATGCCTGTAACCTTTTTAAAAAAATGTTCATTAATTAAAAGCAAAGCTTTTCCTCTAAGGGTGTTGGAAGACCACAGCAGATGGTAACTTAGCACAAGATGTCCACAGTTGTCAGTATTTTTTTCAGATGAAGAATTTATGAAGATAACTGATAAAGAACTGCTTGATCCCGACTTGCTCTGACGTTATAGACACGTGGGCAACGATAACCTCACAAGAGCGAGGCTGCCGAGATTTTTGAAGCCAGGCGCCGCAGTTGCTCTCCACCGACTGCATGAGCCAGGGCATTATGGGAAACGCCTGGCTGGCGCCAAATCAGAGAGCTGATTGGCTATCCGATTTGACAACAAACACCACGTTTTGTGGAAAATCCTATTTTTCTGTGTAGTTGTAATACCTAATGCTCGATTGTTGGCGATTAATCTCAGGTTTAATCTAAAAACATATAGTGTGTATGATTGATGATAATAATAAAGCTTATTTGTACAACACATATCAAACCTGAGCAGCAAAGTGTTTCACAGGCAGACATGAAAAGAACAAAGGATAGCATACAATGCAGATAAACACACATTTCTAAATAAATATATAATTATAAACACATGTGAATAATTTAGGACAAAGTCTGTAAACTACAATTAGCCTACATATTGGATCTAACAGGAAGTTACTGTTTTTTTGACTTCCTGTTTAATCATTGAAGACGGCTGAAAACTGTCCGGCTTGACCACAGTTTTTTGTCAACGCCCCGTTCTGCTGCCACCGCCTGCCCTCGGCCACTTTCCAGGCGAGGCGCAGGTAATCTCAAACGAGCCTATTCACAAATACATTCTGCCTCATTTACCCTCTTCTGATTGGTCAATGCTGATTGCTGGTTGCCTTCTGTGCCTCTAAAGTCAGATGAGCGGACAATAGGTTGGTCTTGTTCAGGGCAATAAAGTCACCGTATTTTGTGCCTAAAGAACTCTTTTTTTAAACCGTTTTCATAAAGTCACTGTGCAGTGTGTGTGTTAAACATTTATTAATTTATAATATGGCATGTTATCATGTAGAGATTATATGACATACTATGTCTAGTAGGAGGGTCCCAGATATGTTACACATCCTGATTTCACATGAGTCGTTAACTGAGGGATGTATTTCATCAAGGTTATGTTGGCATTAACCTGTGATGGACCACATGGGCTGTTGCCTTTAAATCCATATCCAGGCCCATCCTTGGCTGAGTGCCTGAACCTCCCAGATCTCCCAGTTATGCCTTGTAGAAATTGACCCATCTCAAATATCCTACATATGATGCAGATTTTGGATTTCTGATCTTTATCTCGATAATAATTTCATCAACAAACTTTCTAATTCTATTAAGTCTATCTAAGTCACATATTTCCGAGAAAATTTGCCAACAAACCACATCGCTTTACTTTGCAAGGTTGTATCAACTTCATCATGCAACAGACACCACGGTTAAACACTGCAGTTAGTGAGAAAATATAGATATTACTTTGTAGCGGACTCTTAAGGACGTCCATCAATCAATTCCATCCTCTTATCTGGGGCCGCCTCGTCCTTCTCCTCAGCAAATTTTGATATAATTCACTCTAATCTGTGGTTCAACACTAGCAGTTATGGCTCTTTGCCTTTTTTGCGTCGTTTTCCCTTCCTCTGTTGTTGCCCACTGACACTCTACTTTCCTGTAACTTCAACAATATTAGTATTATATCTGTAAGTTGTGCTGGCATAAAAGACAAACGCTTTATTAGGGCTGGGTATCGTTTCACAAATTACGATGCCAGTACCCTCAAACTGATCCCGATAACAATACAGTACTTCATTCGATACCCATCATGTGAATGGAGGCTGTGTGTCCCACTGGATGGCTCGCCGTGGGTTTCTTTTACATTCAGTATTCTTCTATTGAGGTTTTTATGATCCTTTAAAAAATAACAAATTATTCTAAATTTAAATACAGTGACTAATCTTTTTTTATTACATCAACTTTATTTAATGAATATAACTTGTATGTCAGTTAGTTTGAATGCCGCTAGACCCCACTGTTAACACAGATGCGTTCTTTGTGTGTGGCTGGTGGAAAACTGTTATTTGATCAGTGACATTTTCTTTGAGAGGCTAAATGCCAACAAATATGGATTAAGCTGAATATTTTGTTGTATAAAAACATGTTGTGAATTTTAACCATGATAATATCTATCTATCTAAGTCTTGACTTTTGGACATTACAACGCTCTGGAGTCATTGGAATTTATTTGGATCACACAAGTGAGTTTTGTTTTGGACTCGCTCAGATATGATTCTAATTTTTTGGTGTGAGCAAGTTGGAGCGAGATATAGCGGGAGATAAGGCGACGTTCCAATTTTTTTCTCTGTGCTCGCGCTCCCTGCTCAGTACAGCTCCACTTTGCTCACAGACTCTGACAAATAGTCTTTTTTTCCTCAATCAAAGCAGAAAACAAAGATTGATTGTAGACATCGTTTGACTGGAGAAGTTTTGATACTTCATGGTGCTGGGTTATTTCGATAGATACCTTAAAGATATCACAGCCAACCTGCCCCAGAAATAGTTTTCCTCTACTTTCCTACTTAGTCGGCTTTTATTCAGTGGTGCCAGAGCAAGCAGGTATGCTCTTAATTTATGATTTATATATATTTGTTTTATTAAAGAGGCCAATCCAGCAAAGGATAAACGCCCTGTGTTATAAAAAGTGATATGTAAGACTTGCATGTCAGTGTTGCCCCAATGTTGCATCACAAGGTCATTTGTAACTGTTTAAAATCTTTTTTTTTGAGTAGATTGCTTCATCTTTTTTTATTAGTTTCCTGAATTTAATATTACAAAGCCATATTTTGATGTAATGTATTGAGGTAAATCAAGATGGCAGATAGAGAGAGGGTGTGAAAGAAAGTATACTCTGGTGAGCAGCCACTCGTAGACATTGCAGGCACTGTTTACGTGAAGATAATCTCTTTATTGGGCATTAGACCACTGCCTTTATTCATGTTAGTAAAATAACATGAAAGAAATGTATATAATCTTTCAGTACCCTCACCTCGCTCAGAGATGACATGGGAAATACCAATCCTTTGCATTTATTTAAAACCCACAGGTCAAACACGAAAAAAAAGTACAATGCATTCCGATATTATGGTTATGTTCATAAAATAATATTAATATGAAATAAAACGCGTAAAGTATTTTTCTCACTCAGATGTCATCATTACAACAATAAGTACTGTTAACAGTATGTTAGAAGCAATTAATTTCTCTCTCACTGCCTGATACTCTTGAGCTGATACCTTTTTTATGTATGTATGTATGTATGTATGTATGTATGTATGTATGTATGTATATATATATATATTATATATATATATATATATATATATATATTGTGTGTGTGTGTGTGTATGCAGTTTAACAAATACACCATTTAGAATGTATGTACTTTAGCTCCATGTTGATAAAATCTATATTACATTTGTTGCAACTTCTGATGGTGGCTGGGTAGCTTTTCCCCTGGAAAAATATCTGGCACAAAGGAAGTGAAGCGTTTTATATTAATGGTTGCAGCAACAATGATTTCTGGGGAAAACTCTTACAAACTCAGCTGTGATATTGTAATACTGTGTGACCAATTATCCGCAGTAATAGGAGAATACACTATAAACCAACATATTGGACCCAGAAGTGCAGTATGTATGGTTGATGGCTATTTTAAACAGTGATAACGTGTGTAACGATGAATCTTTCTGAGAACCTCTCTTCCGATATGCTTTTATTCGTACTGTATAAAGTTGTCACGCTTCTGTTGGTCTCCTAGTGCCTGTATATAGTATTCCCCCAAGCTGGACTTTGTTTTATTCTTTGACAACATGAAATCACAGTGGGTGCAATTAGGCCTTTTAGACACTGATCAAGATGAAAAGATTTTTTTTTATTATGTCAAAGTGAAGACAAAGTGACAACTATAAAACAGGAAAGGTTTGATTGCTTTAGTATTGTCTCCTTTTAAATTAATATTTATTAGAGGCACATTAGGCAACGTTGCACTTCTTGACACTAAACATTTTGTCCCCATTCTTTGCAAAACAGCTCACATTTTCATCAAATTGCATGGAGATCATGCACACAGCGCTTGCAGGCTCAGACATGGAGCCACTAGTGATGGTAGGAAAAGGATGGGTGTCACTGATAACGGCGACGTATGCCAGTCAGTCAGAACAGTGAGCCAGCATGAACCATACCAGGACTTTGAAACTGAGGCCGCTGGCTGTGATTCAGCCATGATTAATTTCACTATTTACAGATATGCTTCTCTTGAAGTGACATGACTAACATGAAAATAGTTCAAAAGCCTCGTGACCGGATTTCCTGCAATATTATTTTATGTTAATGTCAATGCCAGAAAATTGTCCAATCGGCATTTCATATACAGGTGTGTTTTAATTGAGTCACTTGTTACAGGTGATCTACATTTTGCAAAAATGATGATTTAGATGCGTCATATAAGGAAGTGAATATTGGGATCACTTTACTTTGACTCCCTCTATTGTTAGCCCTTTCTTTTACTTGGTGTATCATCATACTATGAACCATGTGTGTGAATCATCTTTCAGATCATTGAAAGTTGAACGACGTGTGCCATTTCCCTCTATGCTATGTTGACGGTTTAAAGAAAAAAATAACTTTTGCCGTACAGGTTCCTACAATATGCTCCAAGGGATTGAGAAGTCATGTTGTCACACTTTTTGCACTCCCTCTAAAAGTACGACAAACATGTGACAACCAGACTTTCACGCATCATTCCCCCAACGCGCTCAAGAGATGTGACAAAGGAAAAGTATTCTGAAAAGTGCTCTGTTTTATTTAGCTCAGTATGAAAACATTTGGGACTTATTTTGAACGTTTTGTCAGAATGTTCAAACTAAGAAGGTGAGCTTGCGATTCCTAATAGATCTATTCAAAATGCTGCGGAGTGATTTTGAATAGGAAATCACTGAGCACGAGCGTGAGTCTTGAGATCCTGTGCGGCTTCGTTGATCAAATTGTGAAACGTGGCTTTCATTTCATGGGCGGAATAATCAGATGATGCCAAAGCCTTTGCAGCAATCCGTCATCCTTCAGAGGTTTGATCTAAGGTGGTTAGACAGGTATTATGTCTGCTGTCTGCTCCTCTGAGGTGGTGCAGAATCCTCAAACAGTATGGCCAATTAATCAGGTGTCAACATGTGTGCTTTAAAATGACAAAAAAGAGCAGCTCCTACACCTTGTTAGTGGTCTCGGGTGTACACCACTTGTCCTGCTGTAATTAACTTGAGTGCCACTGATTAGAAGCCATCTAAATTTAACTAGATCATATCTTGACACGACGCTAGATGTTATGTGCTTCCTCTGCTATATATTGTATATTAGGCTTTGATAAATCTCTGTTGTGAATTTTATGAGACACAGGGAGGAAATTACAATAATATATATTTCATAGTAGACCCGGAACTGTCCCTCTGAGTGCCACTGATAACTTTAAACAAATGAATATTGCTGTGTTAGTTTAGAATTGTTGTTGATAATAACTACAAATTATGTTTGAGAATCATGTAAAGATACATTATACAGGGCTGTATAATTTATACTTGAGGGACCCAAACAAACTGTCGTCCTTTGAGCTAACTAATGTTTTCATAAATGCAGTGTGGACAGCAAAGTGAGGCAGATCCGTCAGTCAATCAACATTTTTGCAGCCAATTTGAATTTGAATTTGAAGACAAAATGGCTTTTCTTCAGACATCATGAGACCAAAAAGCATCTGCATTATCTTCAGTCGTATGCGCTCAGTCCAGTAATGACTGAATCAGGTCAGCCTAATACCACCATCAGTGTGGTATGGCTTCTGAGAAGAAAATATTTTATAAATTAATACATCTGGATTAGTGTAAGATATTTTGGAGATGGTGGTATGTCCATTTTTAAGCTTTCAATATGTTCTTACAAACTTTAAAGAAAAATATATACATTTAGTTTTTGTTTTTACTTTGACAGGACAGTTGAGACAGTGATCTGTCGTGTCCTTTCTCTTTAAGCCCCTCTCTCAAAAAAGCCCAGGCTACGTCTGTGAGCGGGTTAAAGTTCTAAGTCCAAAATGCGGACGGCACTCAAACCAGACAATGCCGCAGTAGCGACCTTTCGATTCCGAGGTAGCCACGCCCCCTAAAGCACACATAGCTTCATCATCTATTTTACTCCGAATGGGACCATAATCTACTGAATGGAATTTATGCTGTGTTGAAGAACACTTGAAACTAGTGATTGAGACCAAAAACGAATGTTTCCAATGTTTACTGAGGTAATGAATTAGGTGAAAAGTAGAGTCCTTTTCTCATAGAAATCTTTAGAATCAGACTTATTTTTGCAACCGGAAGAGTCGCCCCCCCGATGGCATTTAGAAATAAGGCAAGTTTAAGGCACTTTAACATTAACTTCCCTTTTCAGATCCGGGGGTTGCTGCCTAGTGGAGATACTAAGATGATTTTGAAGAGCCAGCATATGAAATAGGAAGGGCAGCCAAATCTTAACGGCTTAATTGTCTTTTTACACAGTTCTTGAGTTGGTAGGCACTCCAGATTCCCAAATATATGTGCACAAGCACCGAAAAGGTGACTTTTTTTATAAAGTTGTCTGTAACCTCTGCAGGACAGGAAGAGCTGCCTCACTCAGGAAGCAGCATGAAGCGCTTGTTCAGGGGTTTCTAACATTAGCTGGTCGGTATCTGTCATCGTCCGCTTTCACAACATGTTATGAAATGATGGAAATACATTTAAGAAGAGTGCATTATGTGTTGGCTCAGTGTTGGGCAGAGGCAGCCTCCTACTCATCCCTGGAGGAGCCACAGATGGGCCGAGACGGGGAGAGAGGATGCTTGAAACGTGGTAAAACGTTGTGATCTATTTTAAGTGTACTGTATATCCTCCCACAACGATCTAATGTACACTACTGGAGGAAACCCATCTATGGTGGGATTTTAGCCACATTTCCGGTGTGACGCCTGATTGCTGAATGATTTAGTGGTTTATTGGCATCAACTCTATGCAGACACAGCTATACACAGCTGGAGCTGGTTACACAGCGAGTGAGCTGCTGCAATTCCAAGTTACATTAGTTTACTACATGATGATTGATTTCTTTAGATACAGTTGAAGTCTGGTTGGTTATGTAAGTAAACAAGAAAGCGTAGACTGCCACAGAATAGCTCTGTACGTGTTCCACACTTCCTCTGGTCACTCAACATTGAGTCTGTGGTCTATTTAAAGGCCTTTGAATTAATATTACTATAAAGACAACAGTATATGCAGCAATAGCTTGATTCTATGGCAGTTTTCACAAAACAATAATTGTGCTTATTCGACATAATTCCAGTATGACTGTAAAAATCACTGAAAACAAAGATGTCACAAAACTGGTCTGTACAATAACAGGCTATGCTACTGAGATGCCTCATCTCATCAGTTCAAACAATTACTGTATTTAAATCCTTTCCACATAATATAGATGTAACAATAATAATTTGCATTTTGTGACTAATCATCTTTGACAAGCTCAAAGTTCAGTTTTTGGATTTTGTCGTCTTATATAAATGTACAAGAGTATTTCAGAGTTGCTATGGCAATAGTAAAAGGGATGGTGGAACTTCTTTTAAAAGTGTAGGTGGTTATATCATAATTCCCTGAAAGTAATTTGTCAATTATTCCTTCAAATTGTTACATTTAGTGCATAAAGTTCAGACATCAGTTGTGCTTTTCTTTTACTTTTCAGTGAGAGAAGGTGAACATAAATGGTGATGTCATCTACAAATTTAAAACTGATGCATAAAAAAGCAATCCCTCTGGACTAATTACAAAGCAATGAAAAGGGTAAATTGTCCCATCATATTTTACGTGCTAATTTTATGAAACTGATAATAGCTCGCTAATTTATACCTAAGACCACTGCACATAAATGTTCTGAACACTCTTAGTATGTGCACATTAGCACCTGTCATATTTAATTGCTGCTGCAATAGCCACATTCATTGGTGTAATGAGATTACTGATAACTGAATGTATAAGTGGCTTTGTATTCTAGAGAACAATTGAATACATTAATATTACTGGCAGTTCAACAACTGTTATCAGTTGTAAAGTCATTATTGTCTTGTTTCTGTGGGGAGCCTGACTGGCGGGGGAGTAATGCCTGGAGGGATGGGGCAGGTCATTTAGACCACAACTACCTGATATCCGCTCTGCGGCCCTGAGAACAGTATCCTGTTATTGTATGGATGACCTTGGGAAGGTAACGTTTGGCAATACCACTTAAGGGAAGGTATTTTACCCCAGCTGTTTGCTCCAGGAGACTATTTCACATACAGAACATTGTAGCATCCATTTTCTTGGTATTTTCCTTCTAGGATGAAGTATTGATCTTTTTTAAAATTACAGCAAAGTCACAGGAGGTAAATGAAAAAAAAAAGTGAATTAGCCCTTTCAGCAACTGAGAAGTTATATCATGCTCATAACAGGGGTTTTTGTCTGCAACTATCAGTACAAACTCATGAATTGTCTCATCAGTATTCCAGCTTCAAAGCTGTTCTCATCGTTACCTCTTGCAGCCACGGAGTGATTGTTGCAGGATTTATTAATAAAACATACAGTGCCCTTTCATTTTTCTGTCTTTCTCCCTAACCAGTGATTATTTTTAATGACAGAGGGGCAGTTTTGTCCCAGGAAACCTGATGGCAAAATCACATGACTGGAGGTGAGCTCAAGCAGCCCCATATAAATGTCCCTCCCTACAAACACCCATAAAAACCTTCACTGAGTGCAATTAGATTGAGACTATATATCAACACATACAGGTTAGATCAATAAAAGTGACATGCACATATATAGCTATAGCCAGGCGGGAGAGATGGCAACACCTTTTATATTGTGATTCATTAAACCATTAATGAGGCATTTTACAACGTGTCAGCTTGGCGATGATTGACGAGGCTTTATTTATTCAGACTATACGGTTTGATTTCCGAGATCCTGACTCCCAACTGTGATGCCTTTATCACAGATGGAGAATCACAGACTACGTTAAAGCAATAACCTGTCTGGAAGAGACGTCGTGGAGGTCTTGAGAGGAGAAAAAGAAATATATTCCACCGTACCCATCAGAATTAATAACTCTAATCTGTGTAGAAATGGACACATTTGTTCAAAGGTATCAGATATAAAGCTTTCACCCTCAAGTGCTTTTGATTAATCACAAAAGGGCTTAGGCCTCTTACAGTATATGCCTTTGTAGTCAGCTGATAATGAGTATAAAATAATGTAATGGGGCCTTTTATGCATGATTAATCCTTTTGGAAATGGATTTGAGTAGCTCTGATTTCTATTAATTTCAGAGCACAGCTTAAAGGTAAGGTGGCAAATGTGAGACAAGGTGAAGGATAATAAGACAGAATGAGGAGAAGGAGTAACTGTCTGGTATTCATCTTCAGGCACCGAGACAAGCTGCCTGACAGGGCCGACATTCGATCCCCAGCGCACCTGATAGGGCAAAAAACATCGAGCAGAGTGAGTGTACCGAACCCGAACTGTATCGAGCAAAGAACGAAGGTAGTTGGGGGATTAGAAACAGGAGACAAGAAGGTAGAATTGATTGTGCATTTGCTGAGACGAGGCAGGGCCAAAGCTCAGCAAATGCCAAGAAATCTCAAAGCTGCGCAGGGGGTTAGTGTATTGGTGCACTTGAGCGCTGTTCAGCTGATGGAGGAAAATGGCTTGTCAGTGAACGGAGTCGTGATTATAGCACTGCGGATTGCGGAAGGAGAAGTTCTTCATTACACAAATTGCCAAGTTATCCGACATTTGGATCAATGCTGGAACACGGCCTCATTCTCAGGAAATGTACGCGTTTTCTGAATCAAGCACGGAGGCTTGATTGTTAGGATTTTACACCGTCAATACTAATCCATCGTCGGATCTCTTTTGACGTATGAGTCGGATTATGTCCACACTGCTCTCAAATGTAATTATGTGTATTTCCAAACGCGTGGTATGATGAGAAGCTTTAGGGAAATGCAGCCCGGGACAACTTGCACAGTCTAGTCGGACTGCAGCCCGAGTCCGGACCCAGACGCCGTTGTCTACGGACCTGGACCTATAACAGATATATAATCGAGAATTATAAAACATTTACGGTGCGCTTCTATTTTAACCGGCACTCGTTCAGCGGTCCAGGGAGCACACCAACCAATTACATGCATTGTAAACCATCTCACGTGATGCTACTCGGCCAATCACATGTGTGTATTCCGATAAGCGTCGCCGTCGACTCGAATGCGATATTCACACACACACGGGAGAGACAGGGAGAGATACCCAACAGTCGGAGAAGTACGTGAGTCAGATGAGTTATTTCACAGCTTGAAAAAGTGAAATGTGGACAGCTCAACCACAGCCTTCAACCAATAATGGTCAAACTCTTATGTTTTATTATTCCCATGTGGAGTTAAAATTCAGTATGTCTCAATTATTAAAAGCGGCAATGTGAAGCGCCACTACGAGACAAATCTTTTGAGCAAACGTACCGATTCAAATCCACAGAAGCACAGAAAAATAAAGCTAAGAGCTCAATATGATGAGAATCCTAACACATTAATTCAATGACCGACAATGTTAACAGACAGGCGAATAGAGCTGAAACAAGTGGTTTCCATAACTACAGATATAGTCCCTGCACACAATATTCTTTTTTTAGAAGATGGGAATAATATCGATATCTTGGCTTTTTTTGATTGACATCACTTAACATCTGAATTAAATTAATTTAAAGCTGCAGAACAATTCAGTTAAATTCATCTTTCGAAACATACAGACGTTATTACAACTGTTGGCTACTTCAATACATATGGCACTAAATCATAGCGCAAATTAGTCATTATTGTGATGTCCCTTTGCATGAGGAAATTCTCTCTCACTGGACCTCGCTGAATTTTAATTGAATACCCCTGGTCTAACACGTGATTAAAGTGCTTAAAGCGCAGCAACTGCCTTTTTGGCATCATGCATATTATATATGTTGCTTTTATGTTCCCATCAATACATGCATGCATGGAAGCACATTTAGGCGTTTCTTGTGCTGTACATGTCTGCATACAACACTTAATATTTCATGCAAACCCTAAGTTGCCCAAAGAGACTGCAAGCATAACCACAAGGCTCTTTCCAAGCAACCTAGTACTGGAACACAAAGATGTTGAGCATCGCGCTCTACTGTCTTTTTTGATGATAAACTCAATAATATTAAACATAGTAAAGCTTGAACTAATCTATTTTAAAAACAATATATACGTATTTCTGAGTAGTTGTTCACTTGCTGTATATGTCTATCAATACATTTCACATTAACTAGTGTTGATCATGAGGGCAGATCAGGTAACACTTTTCATTTTAAAGGATAACTCTACAGCCAGAAACACAATACTTCTTTATCATTTTGACTTTGGCTTGAATGGACTATGTGCGTTGTTACTTTTGACCACATCAGTCTGGATGAAGGTAACATATGGGAAGGTCAAAAGTAACACTGTAAAACAGTATGAAGTTGAAATGTTAACATTATTCTCATCAAATTTATCTGACATCCTTGTTCATAAGCGATTGCACACATATTAGGTCCTTTTATCCAAATGAAAAATCTAACTTTTTACAACAAAAGTACGAACAGTTAAAAGGTAATTTAACAGAATAACTGTATATTTGATTCAAATTCAGACAACTTTATTGATCATTAAAAAAAAACATTATATTACTGTAGAGGGACGAAAGAAAACTATTACTTTTGTCCTGACGGTCTAATCTGTATTTCTTAAAATGACGGCTTGAGTGAATTTACTTTTGGAGATCCAACACAGCTTTAGTATGGCGTATTCATGCGATCACGTGTACGTGCTGATGTATCAGACTGGTATGGGCTTGGAGAAAATCGCTGCTTTACTTTTGTCCCGTGTAACTTTCATACTGGCTTTCCCCAATCAATATTTTTGTCATGTCTAGCTATTTTAATTAATATCGCATATCCATATAACCCTTGGAGGAATTGTTATGGAATACACTCATTGGCGGTCTAAGCTTCAATAATTTAACTTGTGCCAAAAGCTCACAGTAGGAAGTACTTTCTAGATTCAGCGTAAGCAGAGAAATAATGAAGTTCTATGTTGATTCATTACTTCATTAAACCTTCGAGAATCTAAATGGATGACTGCTAACTATGCATTTACAATTCAGCTGCCTGACACTGAAGTGAAATTGGAAAATGCATCAGCTGTATTAAATACCTTCAGAATGAATGCAGTGATTTACTGAGAAGATGTTTCTCCTCGTGTACAGTCTGATCCATGATGAAATGTTGTGAAACCTATTCACTAAAACAGATTTTTTTTCTTCTTTTTGTTTCAAGGAGAATTCTTAACTGTATTGATCACAAAAGCTCTAACACGACACGGCTGAAAGATCCAGAGAGGACTGACACTGTGAAGAGTTAGCACAACGTTTGATCTTGACTATTTCCAAAATGTGTAAATGCAGTGGCAACTATTGCACAAATCCTCCATGCATTCATATTCAACACACCCGTAATTCTTACTGCAGATTATAATTTGTTGATTTTGAGCACTTGAGTGGAATTATCATTATAAGATGAAATGCCTCTCAACTGATAAGCCACCGGCAGACTATTGTACTTTCTGATGACGGTTCTTTAAAAGGGACAGCGTGAACTGCCGTGAATGTGGAATGAAAAGCTAGACTTGGTTGGACAATGGGCCGATATTATTCATCATGTAATGGCACTCACCAATCTATATGAGCCTTTGTTCAAATGTTGCTATAACCTATTTCAAGCTTCCAACTGTTCAGGCTGTATGGATTCTTTAGATACTCGAAGTGATGATATGGAAGATTAAAGGCTCCCTGTGGTTCGTACTGTGCATGGCCTTGAGTCCTTAGAAACATACAGAATGCATTTCTGCCAGCAACTTTCAGTCAGTGAAATAGCATAACACTGACTTCATGTGTCCTCATTTTTTCTTCATGTTTCATGGCCTGTGTGGACTTCTGTTGTATTTCAACTAGTGGAAAGGAATGTGTGTTGCATTACCCACATGCTCGTTAGGTTTGGGTTGCTGCCAACACTGGCATGGTTTTTACCACTGTGTGTGAGTCATCAAGGTAAAATATGGTCCTAGAGACACCCACTGTATCAGGAAGTACCACAGAGGCGGTTTGGAGTACTTTGCCAGGTGTTTGTCTGTCTGTCTGTGGACAGATATGGTCACGCACGATAGAGTCGCAACCGTGCAGGATGCAATCGCAAAACTTTACAGGTGTGTAGTTGAAGATTGCATTCAAAGATGGGTGTGGTCTGAGCAGGGAAGGGGCCCCCAACTTTATGCCCCTGGCCCGACTTGAGATCACCAGAAGGCTGAGTTCTTAGATGGGTGTGAGTCAAGCAAGGGTACCATAAGCAGGGGGGTAGGAAGTGACATTGCTGCTGATGTGATCCCATCGCAAGATGGTCTCTAGTTACATTTTGTATCTGGTTTCTGGTCGGCAAAATACCTACATTTACTAAACTCTGATAACTAATTTCTTATCAAACCTGTTATATCTTGTCACTACTTTTATTTGCAAAGTGCAATGTAGAAACCACTTAGATGGCTCCTCATCCCTTATGTGACAGCTACAGTAAAATTTGACTTTTTTCTGCCAGCCAGAGTCTTTTCAGCCAAATATCCTTTTCGTGTGATTTTGACAGGACCAAAAGATTGGTGACTCTCTTCTAGAGACAAGATCAAGCTGAGCTAAACTTTTTGTATAATATCAATAGTATTAGCTTAACTTAATAATATTGCAACAGAATTTCAAGTTTTAGAGTAAATAGCTCATGAAAAAAAGAAGGTGTATAAGTAGGTCTACAACTGACACATGTAACTGTGTCTGATATTTAATGACATTTCATATCTCATTTTCATGTTGAAGCTACAGGTCATCAGCATTAATTAGATTACCACCTAAGATGGAAGTGTGTCTGCCTTCTTAGAGAATGGAATGAGATTAGATATTTAAACTACTAGCAAATGTTTAAAGCTAAACTTAAAAATGTTAAGTATGGGATTCAAATTAATTCTGAATCAATACTGGATTCAAATTCAGTAAAATGTTGGGAGTGTAATTAACTCGACATCAAGTCCCGTCCCCCCAAACCCAGACTGGACAATCGTTGTGTAGGTTCAGTAAGGTGTAGCAGCAAGGGGCGGGCCTTAGCAAAGGGGGCATTCCAATTAATTTGGAAGTGTACAGATTTTAGCATCTGATACAACAATCAGTGACAAATTGCTCTTAATATTGACAGTGTTGTTATACTGAAAGATTGATTTCATGATATCTGTACACTGCATAAACATATTTGTACCTCCTCAGGGTAAAATTGGTGCATAGATTAGCTGACAGATGTACGCTATTTGATTTGAAAAATGTAGCTGTTACGGATCATCCATTATTGAATGCATGTTTAAGTATTCCTGCTATGGCTTCATCTGCCAGAGGAAATTCTTGGAATATAAATGGCGTTTGATGTTGGAAAATATTGATTTTGCGCGACGACTACAACTTTCCCAAAAATATTTCCTGCTGCTACAATGCAAAACAGATGCATTCTTTCATTCAAACAAATCAATCCTTTTACAGACTTGCAGACGAGCAAGAGAACAGATGCACACAGTTTGATTTTTGAAGTTAGAAGTTATCATCACAAGATAGTATTGGAGTTATGGCCAACTCATGTAGAGAGCCAGGAGGGTGATCCTTTATAATCCAAGCAGTCGATACAGAGGATCAGGGCTACGGTTTGGCCTTTTTTTCTATTTGGCCTTTTGACGGCACTTGATTGATCAGCCTAGTCTTGCCATTTGCCAAACTGAATGGCGAGCCGAAAGAGCTGCAGTCAGGGGTATCAGTTGCCTTTGAGAAGCTGACCTTCAAGACTGTGAGGTTGCCAAGGGCCAGACAGCTCCGACTCCAGAGGATTGCCGCGGCATTTTAAGTTGAGCAAATGCACACCTGACTTAACTTGATAGGAATTAGAGTTTGTTTGCCATCTGTCCATGCGGGGGATTTATGGAATGAGCCAGGATTTCTGGGCTATGAAAATAGTGGAGCCACAGGTATTTTCAGTGTTTCATTATTTTTGTCAGTTATGAATAGAATGTCCTTGTTGTGTTTGTGAGGTCCATAAATATGTGAATTTCATGATTCCTTTTTAAACTGTTTTTATCTTTTAATTATTTATTAAAATGTTCCCATTCTAGCGTGTGTTTGTTGTTTGCAATCAGTTGGCCTACAGGTAGATACAGCTGTAAGGCCATCTCTAGGGTGAACCATGTTTTTTCCATCCAATGCTATTTTATTCAAACATTCTATGTGTTTAATGATGAGACTTTAGGGCAAATATACCTAGTAATTGGTCCTCCAGGGACAGGCAACAGAGTGCCAGGCAGTGATTCACGCCATTCTCATGGGTCCAAGGTGCGTCAGGGCTGGAAATGTCTCCGACAATGCATCACCGATGTTGTGCTCACAACTGTGTCGTACCCTTTTTCTGTGAAAAGCAGTAATGTAGGAAGTAAAAAGATCAATTGAAGTCCTAAACTCTCTCTTTTCCCTGCAAGTTAAATATACGAGGACAAACACTCTTGATAATGACAACTTTTCGATTCCAATAGATGTTTTAATGTGGCAGGACTAAGCCGTCTTGTCAGCAAAAGCTACACAAAAAGAAAATGGGGGAGTATAGATATTTAAATGTTAAATAAGATTATGTTAATTTATTCTCAGTATTGAATACCCAATAAGCCTTAAAGTGTAAGTTTGGTATTTTTCAACCTGGACCTATTATCCCATGTTTTGGTATCCAGGTGACTAATAGGGACAACTACTTTTAGTCCAGTTTTGAGTGAGAACGCAGCAGCCGCTAAAAAGACTTCAATGTAATCTCTCAGGGCAATTCCTCACCATCAATGTACGTCCACTAAAAGTGTTTGTTTTTGCAACTGACAGGCTCAGATTGTTATTATAAGTGTCTGACAACATTATGTAAAGGAACATGAAGAGAAATAAAATGCTTTTCTTTAACTTTTGCTTGATCTGGTCTGTTCATTGTGGTCTAACCAAGTCTAGTTCTGAAATTTCGTGCGCATTGACATTGTGGAATTCAGCTTAATATTCAGCCATAACATAAAAAATATTTTAGATAACACTAAGCTACGCTTTCTGTACTCCAACACAACAAACCATGACAACACCTGCACTCCTCTCTCCAAGTCGCACTCACATTTCCACTGTTGCGCTCCACAC
Source organism: Ophiodon elongatus (assembly GCA_016806645.1). NCBI lineage: Eukaryota > Metazoa > Chordata > Actinopteri > Perciformes > Hexagrammidae > Ophiodon > Ophiodon elongatus. The sequence goes on from JACSYO010002146.1 coordinate 1,334,778, forward strand.
GCATTCTTCGATTTAATGTGATGTGTAACTGGCCCACTACCATAGCAGCTACAACTCATATACAGCCAGAATTACCTGCCTGTACATGGCTCTGAACCTCTCCGAACATGGATCCGTATGAGAGCTGACAGCTAACAGTGCTAACAGCTAAAGGTGCTAAAAGCACTAACAACAGCAACAGTGCTGACAGAGCTAACAGTTTTAACCTGGGGGGGGGGGGGTGGGGGGGGGGACTGGAGGGCGGGCGTTACGCTTCTGCAAAACACGGCCCCGGCACTGTTGGTCGGTTGTATCAGCGGTAACCTCTGTATGATGGCTGTGCAGGGTGGCGGAGATTAGCTAGCCTGTGGGACGCACACACACAGCTTCAATTCACATGGTGGGTATCGAATTAAGCACTCAATTGGTTTCGATATCACTTTAAGGGTACTGGTATTTGTACTTGCGGCGTAATTTATTAAACAATACCAAACCTTTCACAATAACGAAATATATTGAGTTTGGTATGCTTCGCCTTTTTATAATTGCCTTTGTAAGGTTTTCTCCCGGCTTTGAAATTTTATTTCAGGGGTCATCCATGTCTTGAGGTTTTATGGTGAGTGTCTGCTCAATACTCGAGTAACTGAATCCCAGATTGGCCACATTTTTTATCAAGGATCTCTTTCTTAGTGTGGAGAAAATAGACCTTAATTGATTCCTTGGCAATTAAACACAAAGACAGCGGTTGTTCCGTAATTGAACCATTAAGTGCAACTCCAGTTATAATGGCAGCTATGATACAGAAGGAAAGGTTCAGCAAACAACAGGGTGCATTTTTTTCAAATCAAAGCAGCAGCGTATCTGTTTGTACTGCCCAGTTAGACAAGCTGGCAAGCATATGAAAGTTTCACAACAGCACTGTAATTTCTATGAATTATCTCTGTGATGGGAAAACAATAATTAAACTGGCAGTGATGCCTCCAGGCAGGCAGAGCTGGGGCTTTGTTGTGCCTTTCAATTCCTATTGACAACTACACCTGTTGGTTTTTATTTCTAAGTGTCACACAGTACCACTACTCAGTGAATGTCAAGCAAACGCCCATGGTTAGCCTGTGTTATTGATTGCTGTAATGGAACATTGTGGCGGAAATCTGTTTTGGTTCGCAACTTAATGTCAGACCGAGCTGATCCTCGACTCTGCAAGCTTTAACCAACGTTCACCTACCACCTCTGTCAGATTATTTGTCAGAGCGGTTGGATAAACTGCGGCAGATTGAAAGTGCCTGACAGCTGCAGCTGCCCTTTTCTCTACCACGGGTACTTTTGTTTGTGAGCATGCTATCAGACAGAAGGGGTGCAATCTTTGGAGCATGCTGTGGTGGATGTTTCTACCTCGCTCATCCTTCAGGATTAGTGTTTAAACCATGACCCAGTAGCTCAGGGATGATGAGGACACTGTTTCAATCTCCTCTTCCTCTGAAGGCTCTGCAATCCTCGGCATGGACACAGAAAATGATGTTCATCAGCAATGACCCCCCCCCCCCAACCCCCAGTTAGTAATTTCAGACCTCCAAAGCCATAAATTGGTCAGATGCCCAGATCCAGCAATAGGCGTCATCTGGAAATGAACTGAAAATATCAGTTTTCATTTCATATACAGAGTCTTGTAATTCAAAGAAATGTGACAAGCAGTATAATGAAGATTTAAATCTACTTTACTCTACAAACTCCAGCTTTGACTCCAGGTCTCGGTTTCTTACTTAGATATATACACCGCAATTAGCATAACAAGCCCCAGTGTTGTTATGGGGAGAAGCTTAGCTGTTAGTGGGAGCTACAGTAGGCAGGTTACAACTCCCTTCCAATTCTCAGTGTTTTCCCCTCATTCCTTTCATGTAAGCATCACTGCCTCTGTCTGTTACTCTGGAGTTCATTTTCATTAAAGGTGTAATTATGGTAACTGAATTGGTTTCAGGTAAATATTCCTCTGTAGTTTCATATCCCGTGCTTTTCTGTGTATGTCTATGGTAGAGCAGTGCGAGTAAATGTATTGTTATAAAAATCATGGGGCTTTTTGCCAACTGATAATGTTCACACCCATTGCAGTCTCATTGTAGTCCATATGTACGTTTGTCATCCATAATTAAATTAAATCCTCTTCTTGTATCCCTCTAATACACCATCAAATATGCAGTTACAAATGTTGGTCAGACATTACTATACAGCAATGTGTCTCACAATGTGTCACACTTAAAATTAGCAAATCATGAAATTAATTTTGGTTCAGGTGGTCTGCATCTCTTTACCATAATGTAACTGATCAAGCAGTTCATTGTAGGGGTCGCCCCAATCAACTCCCTTTATGAAGGGGTAAACTTAAAAACAAACCAGTATAATGCTGGAGGATCAACCCTAAGATAGAGTTTTTAGAACCCGACAAACCATAAATTACCTTTACAACTTATCAGCAATCAAGCTAATGAAGCCAAACTCATAAATCCCTTCTCATAAAATGTGATTTGACCATAAGTTGGCCAAATTGCCCTTTAGTGTAGTATTATCACCATGGCATTGCAGTGCAACTCTGTCTCCTAGAAATTATGTTGACACCACTTTGCAGCAGAAAATATATTTTGAAGGAAATAATTATAATAATTATATAAAAGGTTATCAGAGGATTATGGTATTGATTTAATAGTGACTTGATGCACGGAACACAAACATTTTTAACCCACACTACTTTACGTTTCTACGTAAAAATCTCTGGAGCTAACATTAGCAGAGTATGTGAAAACATCATAAATTAGCGCTAGCACTTCTATGCTATGCTAGCTACTGAAGGTATACTGAATGTAAACACATGCTGCTTGTTAGTGATAATAACAGTAAATAAAGATCTACCAGGCTTTAAAGAAACACTGTTATTCCTTAATTTCATTGTCTTCTGTCTCGATCGCCAGGTGATGTGGTGGTTCACTTTCACAATGTGATCTGTTGGTTATAGCTTCTATCTTTAAAACCCATAATCACTGCTGAATTATATTGTAGACACTTCTGTCTACTTCTCTGAAATCACTTTTTTTCTCGAATAACGAGATTATATCTTTTCAGGGAGTGCAGTTAGTGACAGTGTGGGCTCCATGGCTGCTCTGACTACTTGACAGAGTAGCACTGTGGGCAGGGCTTAGCGCAGGATTAATTGCATTTCCCATCACGAGGTACAACCCTGTCTCCTGAAAATTACGTTCCCCCAGAACTAATACGCATTTTCAATTACGTTTGACAGAAAACTTATTTGCTCCCTCATTACGTTTGTGTTTGACGTATATATAATACGTTTCTTATCAATGTATTTTTGCCGTTTGTTTTCTTGCTTTGCTTTCCTACAATACTTTTCTAATCAACGTATCTTTGCCGTTTGTCCCCCCCCTCACCACACAACTCCATCACTGGGGATTCCCAAGTGACATCATACATAATTAGGTCAATGGTCACGTGAGGGACGTACGTAGGGACACGCCCATTAGCGTTGTTTACGTTATCCTGCTAGCAATTCATTTTCGACCAAATCCATTGGACTAATTATTATACTGGTTAAAGGTTATTTAATCACAGGTGTTTTTTGGCGTTTCACGTCCAATCATTTTAATTCTACGTTCTCATGCCATCACGACACTATCGCACTATGCAGATATATTTATTTGTGTTGCATGTTTAATCGGGAATATTTTCCTGTAGGACAGGAAGTACGTCACCTCACCTCGTTTTCTTCATCGTCGCTCTTTTACGATGCACCTTATGAATGTTAAACACATTAAATGTTCTAAATCTGTATTCAGAATTTAATTCAATGTATTCATTTTTATTTCTGAATAAAACAATTTGACACAGTGCTGTTGTTGATGTACATTTTATGAATTGATCAAATAGATTTTCTTTAGCTCTGATCTTGATAGAGAGTTCACGTTTATGCTATATTGAAGAATGAATTTACGACACATCTTCAGAAACATGTGCTTCAGATATAAGTCATATTAATCTTGCAATCTGCAATCTAGCAATAAAACCCCTATTTAACACTTGGAAAAGTTTTTCCTAAGCTGTTCTAACATTTTTTAAATTGAATACTGGTGGATTTAAAATATTTCAGAAAAAACCTGACAGTCTGAACTTTGACACCTGTTTTCAAGAATGAAGATGTAATTTCAACGTAGGCACACGTGGGGTCGCTGTTCTGTCTGGTTCGTTGAGCCATACTTTGTCTGGTACGTAAAAGAGCGACGATGAAGAAAACGAGGTGAAGTGACGTACTTCCTGCCCTACAGGAAAATATTCCCGATTAAACATGCAACACAAATAAATATATCTGCATAGTGCGATAGTGTTGTGATGGCATGAGAACGTAGAATTAAAATAATGGTTAGACATGAAACGCCAAAAAACACCTGTGATTAAATAACCTTTAACCAGTATAATAATTAGTCCAGTGGAATTGGTCGAAAATGAATTGCCAGCAGGATAACGTAAACAACGCTAATGGGCGTGTCCCTACGTACGCCCCTCACGTGACCATTGACCTAATTACGTATGACGTCACTTGGGAATCCCCAGTGATGGAGTTGTGTGGTGTGGGGGGGGAGACAAACGGCAAAGATACGTTGATTAGAAACGTATTGTAGGAAAGCAAAGCAAGAAAACAAACGGCAAAAATACGTTGATTAGGAACGTATTATATATACGTCAAACACAAACGTAATGAGGGAGCAAATACGTTTTCGGTCAAACGTAATTGCAACGTAATTTTCAGGAGACAGGGTTGCAAGGTAATATGGAAAAGGAATTTGTAATATATACACAAAATCTAAAAAAACAGGGTTATGCAGTGGATGGCAAGTGATCATTAAGTAAACAGTTCTTTAAATCCACGGACTTTGAGGCTAATTGTAAGTGGCTCCAAGTAAATGTCATGGAATGACGGGGAAATGTAAGACAGTTTGTTTCTGCTGTAGGCTAATAAGGTTTACAATGTGATGAAAGGTTGAATTCTGATGCTTAATGTCTTCTGGAAATCCATTATGAGGTTGGCTAAATAATCTTTATAGTTTATAAGATCCCTGCGTTACATTGCACAACACAGAATGTTTGTTTATTTGTAAAAAAAAAAAGATATCGGGCAGCTTTGTTTTTCTTCATTCTTTATTTATCTAAGTTCTTATGCCCTGTAGTTTTCATCTGAGACTATTTGTTTTGGTGAAGCTGAAGACCTTGTAAGAGGAACTGAATTCAAATAGAGATGTCTGAAGATAATAGAGACAGCTATCCTCAGTTTTCTCAACAATATAGAAATGGAGTCTTAGACCATGCATTTTCGCTGTTTATCTGTCATTTCTTTAAATGCGTATTCTTTTAATGCTCTCACACCAAGGTTCAGTTTCACTGCTTTGCTTTCTAAGGGCGCCTGAGCATTTCTAAGCATCAATTGCTTAACCTAAAAGCGCAATGTTTTCGTTTTATTTGCAAAGAATTTCCTTCAAATCAGGCTGTGTCACATAATAAGCACTCAAGAAGAGCACCGCACAAGCAAATAGCCCTTTTAAACACTAATTACATGCAGAAATGATGTGCCTCTGCTTTAAGACTAATCTGCCCATGGCGGCCCCTCTGAATGGCAAATCCGTATTAGCAAAGACTGTGCATGACCTTTCATATATAGGATGTTACATGTGGTATATGAGGTATTGCAAAGTGAATGTGATTCGGTCTCCCTTTGCATGGCCTTACCCACAAATAACTAATGTAGGTATAATGAAATGTACAAGTGATTAACTGTATGCTTGATGTTTAGACCAGCTGCTATCCGACAGCTTTGCATTCATTAAACCGAGGTATTTACTGAGATGTTGATGGTTGTTGTCGTTTATGAAGGAGGACGAGCTCTTCCCTTCATACTACCTTGAATTCAACCCCAGTCTTTGCTGCTCCCCTCCTGCCCTTTGTGTAACCTTCTCTGGATGGCCTGTTCAGCCCAGCTGGTGATGGTTCGGAGGCACACACAGCTGTGCGGGGGTCAGCCTAGAAGGCACTTGTTCAGGGACCTGAATACGATTAGTCCATTGCCGAGTGCTTCCTGCTTCATTCTGCTGTCCAGGGTCCCTGAAATGGGGAGCCAAGGCCACAGAGCTTCCTGTCTAAGCTGCTGCTGCTTCTTTCTACTACCGTGAAGGGGAATAGACAAGCCACTGTGCTTCTTTTAAACAAGGAGAGAACACTTCAAAGGACCACTGATCCCCTCAGCCCCATTTCCACCACTTGTTTACTGTCTTGACAACTAAAAAGAGTTTAGTCCCTGGGAGCGGTGTTCTGTGTGAGTAATTACTTGTATCTGTTGAAAATGGTTTTCGTCTTTTCTTTTTTTTTTTTACTCCTTAATGAACATGCCATATTGAAAAGATTGCATTTTGATCACCTTCCTTTTCTCTAAGGTGGAGACTCATGAATTGGAAATTAACTATTTAGGTCTTAAGGGAGCCACGGATTACTATGTGCAGTTTTGGGCAAACAACACTTCATTAAGCTACTGCTTAATATGTATAAATGTAGGATGATCTGTTCTACAAAGTCTGGATGTAATAAAATAACCCAAACTTCTTTCATGCGGATGTTCGCTCCTTTAAAATCCAGTGTCTCACTCACTGAGTTTTGTAATCTGCCCAGCTCTTTTCCAACACTGACACCACTCATTAAACATTCACACTGTTTTCCTTTTTAATGACCCACATCAAATAGACACTTTTTAAAGTTTAAGAATGAATAATTGACTTCACTTAAAAAAAAAAAAAAAAAAAGGAAAGTACAAAACTCCATGGCAGTGATTCATCTACAGAATGAAAAAAATAATATAAAAGTCTTATAGCGCTCCTTTGAAACAGGAAATGCTGTCACCTCAGGCAGATTTGAAAAAAACTTTAATTGAATGCTATCAAAAGTGCTGTCAATACTGCTCACTGTATATTCTGCAAAGTGGGAAAAAAAGGCTGTCACTGTCCAAGAGCCCGAAAAAAAAAAAAAGAAGAATATTCCTCTCATCTCATCCAATCTGAAAAGCACACACTCAGGAGGGGATGGGAAGCCGAGGGGGAGGGGGTAGGAGGAGAGGGAGGGAAAAGGCACAGATTCTCTTCTAATGAGTATCTTGTGGGTGTTCTCCTGGAGTCGTGACTTGTTTGTTCTTCTATTATTCCCCGAGTCCTCTATCCCTCCATCTCTTTGCAAGTGAAGACCCCAGCTCAGAGAATGAGATGTCGCCGCAGCGTGAGGCTTGTCATGGCCGACCGTCAGAGGCAACTAATTGGATCCAGTCGGATTGACCCCAGATCCTTTCCCTCTCTCAACTGTGACCTAATCCTTCTGAGTGGTCCCTTTGACATGTATTTAAATGCGATGCTTCCATATAACACTGAAAAAATGACTTGTTACCAGTGCCAAATCAGTCCCTGTGACGTTAAGAAAAGGATGTCCCTTCAGTTAAGCGTCCACAAAAAAAGATGGTGAGAAAAGGATCAAGGGTACTTGAGCATTGGTCCATATGAATATATTCCCCATAAAGCCAAAGTATTCAAATGCTGCCATCAACGTACCCTTAGATGTTCCAACAGCAGCCAATTTTCCATAGGAGCTGCAGTTAAAATATTTCACTCCATCTTTGATGTACACTGAGGGTTATATACAGTGAAATAGTTCTTCCTTGTTGTGGTTCTTCCCCTGTATGACTTTAAACTTCACTCATTTGAACTCCAAGAGAATACTTCCTAACCCATTTCTCTCCCCACTTATCTGTATCACTAGAATAGTCTGGATTCAGGTATCTTGGAGAACAAAAAAAGGGAAGCAAGCATGAAGTGAGCATATAGCATCATCTCACCTAATTAGCAAGCATGAGATAAAAGGCTGTCATTCATAATTGAAGCTGGCGGAGGAACCCTGTCATCCCTGAATTTGCAAGTGAGAATGTTGAAGCTGCGTGATTCCTGCCCTGCTTTCATCTGCAACAGCAGAGAGAAGAAAATCTACAGAGCTAGATGTGTCAGTTTTTCAGGCTACGAGTGAAGGGGAATTAAGCCATTGTACTTCATTTAAAATATTCTCACGTTTTTTCCAAACATTCGCCATCTTTTTCCTCTAACGTGGCTGTTGTTTTTGTCTCATTGTTATGTTGCCGAGGGGCAGTAAACATGAAGAGTCTCCGATGATTTGGTTTGGTGCAGAGCAGGTGAACCCGCTCTGGAGTTACATAGTGTGTCAACACTTTGCAGAGAGATGATCAATATACTGCTCAAGCACGGCTGGTTTTCCCACAACAGAGTTGTAGCAGTTTTTTCAACGTTTTTTAGTCTGAGTCACGACACGACTTCTGAGATCCTCTCGCTGCAGCAAAATTAGCTTTCCGCAGTGTGGTCCGAAGCAGTGCACGATAATGAGTCAATGTGGCTGTCATGACCGGTTCGAAGGACCATGGCAATTAAAAGGGGGAGACACCAAACATGCACTTAAAATAACTAATTTATGGCGTTATAAAAAAAAAAATAGAGATGAGATGTGTATGGCATTAAAGTCAGGGGTGAGACTAAGTGGATGTGTGGGAAATATCATAATCACATTACCATCCAACTCAACTGCATCTGATCCTGACCCTGCCTTTTAATGTTAATTTCATACTTGACTCATTGTTTGGGGACATTTTTAGCTCATTGCCCTCCTCCAGGGAGAGCAGGTCACCTTCACATTGTTGGCCCAAATGTTCTACTGGCCTCCTAGAGATTTACCTTACCTGATAGACACAGATATGGCTATAATTTAATCTTTTATATATTTCCATAGATGAATAATGTCTTATTGTTGCTGGCTGAGGTACTTTGCAAGCGAATGCATTTAATAGCTGCAACTGTTTTGTTTTGTTGTTTTTTCTTGAGTTGTTTTTCGTGTAAATGCTACGCAATGATTAGTTAGGAGGAAATTATACATATTCATTCATACAACTTTGTGTTGTTTGGGACTCATACATCAAGTAATACCATACCAGTAATGCTATACAGCCCTCAAAATACAGGCAGAAGAATTCACAATTTATCACTTTTAAAAATGCTGCTAATGCTGCAACTTTTTATAACAAGGGGAAGGTGAAAAGAAATGTGCACTAAAACCAAATCCCTTAGATGCTGGAATGCTGGAGAAATGGTTAATTGTAAAACACAACCTTAATGTTTCAATCCTGACAATCCTAGACTCACCGAAGACTTCTGTTCTTATGCCATGGACCATCAAATAGTATAAATACAAATACAGTATTCTGAAACTACAGACGTAGGCACAGGTTGTTAAAATATTTTACTACACGCTCTGTACTTTTGTCCCATCCCTAAATGAGTTATGTCAGAGAATCATGTGCTGCTCTCTTTACGTCTTGTGAGTAGCGATCAGAAAGTAGTTGGGTGAGTTTTATGTTATAGTATAATGGTACTATGTATAACATTCCAGAAAGAATTCCCTGCAGCAGTGTAGTGCTGTATAAATGCAGGACAGCAACGTAAAAGCAAGTAGGGGAATCACTTTCTCCTGCTGTATCCTTAAATTGGCACACTACATCAGAATGATTTATAGTTCATAAACACACTGACATATATGCATGGCATACAAATCAGTAAATAATAGCTACCATAGTACAGGCATGAATCATTTCTAAAGAGATTATACAAACACTGTAGAAATTGCCCACATGTTCCATGTTAATACAGAGCACAAGAAAAATGGTAAACATTAAATAAATCAAAAGTTGGGTGCTAATTAATTGATTATTGAGAACAATTAGATCAATTTTAGAGCTGAAATTGTCTAAAATTGGTTTCAGGAAGGCCTACCATAACTGCTGAAAAAGCTGCAAAAAAACCTTCATTATGGTAATTTGTGTGCAGAGGTAGAAAGAAAGATTATAGAATAATAAAGTGTGATGTAAATCTGAGGTAAAAAACAAAACATTCAAGACAAGTCTTCAAAACTGAGTCCCATATATACGATGCTAAATCATTTCCTGAAAAACTGTAGTTTTTAGCAAACTGCGGAGGGTTATTTTCAACCGCAGATTTAGTGCACTATCAATATTTATTCCACAAGGACGGTGGGATCGACTCAAAATATACAGTGTGGCTCATTGATATATTTTAATAGCTTTGTATGATCAGTGGTACAGAAGAATTAGTTATATCTTTGGCTACAGTGACCCGTTAGTATCTGTTCAAAAGTCACTATAGCCAAAGAGGATGAGGGGTCAGAGGCTCGAGCCACTATTGCTGCACTCTGCACATCCCTGACTAGAAGCAACCAAAACCCTGTTACTTACCAGAGAGCTTTTAGAAAGCCCTTCAATGCAGCGCCACTGCCGTTCACTGTGACATTCTCACAGTGAACCCCCCTCGATCAAGCTCTGTCTCCGGACTTTCTTGCTTTTAACTCGTTGTTACTAACCCGGGCCAATGCACTCCCACTTAAGTGGTTGTCCCGAGTCTCTTTGCTCTGATTGCCCTTGAATGGTCCCTGTTGCCAGCTGTGGTGTAATAGCTGCCTCCCTGTGGGACAAACTGCCTCTCAGGGAAGGAGGAAGGACAATTACTAATCAATGTGTACAGCTCCCTGATGACACCCAAAGGAGCGTGGTTGAGGCCGCGTCACATTTCACCCCCATTGCTTTCTGGAGGAATTGGTCTTCGTCTGAGAGGTTGAGCGGATGTTTGACTTTTAACGGCTTGGCTGTCACTGACCACAACGTCTTACCAACAAACAGGGTTGATGGGAAATTAATGTTTTTTTATTTTTTTGCTCTCTTTTTTTCACATAATGTTGATGCGCAATAAATACTTTTGTGTAATTTATTAGTTTTGGTGGTGCTGAAAGCCCACAGTTTATGTATCTTACATCAAAATCCTAATTGACACCTTCAGAATGTACTCGACTAGATTTTCCCACTTGAGCCTAATTTATTCCCATTTTATGATTCATCATACATCTTTAAAGCGATCATTCACATCAAACGTTTCTTCATTTTCAAATAGCTTGTGATATTGAGAAAAAGAAAACATGCAATACATAAAGACTTTGATAAGCAGATGAATTGAAGTTGTATAAAAAAGATAATTTTCGGCTTGGGACTGAAATAATTAAGAACTTCAAATTTAAAAACTTATCCCCCTACATTAAAATTCCAAATGTAATACATTGAAATATGGGCTGTTGTGTGCAACTGTGAAATGTTATGCTGCTTACAAACGCTTCCCGTGGATGTGGCTCACACTAAAATACAGTCACATGTAGCCCACTGTCTTCACTTCTACCTGCTGTGAAAGAAGAACAACACTTGACAGCCGAACACATCCCTCTTCAAGATTGTGTGGAAGTGCAATCTGTCTCCTCTCGGTTTCTGTCAACTCTTTCATTTTGGCTATATTACTCCCCCTTGTCAAAATAAAAGGAACGAACAAATGTATTATCGGGGTTATCTACCACGGTGGGCGAGTGAAGCGTATCGTCTACAGCTGATTACATCATTCTGTTAGTGCACCTGTGTCTGACAGGAGGAGCTCCACCTCCTGCAATGAGAAGACAAAGTGCTGGAACAATCGGATCTGATTCACTTACAGGAGGGCACGCTGCCATCACAACGTGCTGACAACTGCTTTCAGTCAAGCACGTTGCAGACTGACGGCAACCAAGCAAAACATTCACAGGGAGCGGTTAGATTGTCTTCCTGTCTGTCGCTGCGTTTGTCCACCTCCTGATGTGGCGTCAAAGACCAGATGTTTGGTTAACAGAGGCTTCGGTGTCGGACCTAAACTCAGCCGTGACCTATGACTCGAGGCCCCTTTACACCGTGCAGTTCAGAATACAATATGAAAACACACTCAATACACTGGCTGATGCAATATTTTGTAAGAGCCAAATATGGATAAAGTTGAAAAAGTGCACTTTCAAAACATAAGATGGATGACGGAGAGCTGATGACCTGCCCTCCATGACTCTGCTCTCCCCAGACTTTTTCTGTGTACAATAAATCGTGGTGCTATAATTCTCCACACACGCAATCCACAATCTGATATGCCTCAAATTCAATATCATACAGTCAGACACAGATTGTGACCAATAATCTTTCAGAACCTTATCTGACAGTGTGACATGCTATAGCCTGACACTATTGTTGCAGAATAAAGACACCTTTTATATGAGTGATGGTGTATTAAGAGTTGAAATAAAACATCACATACACACAATTAAACCCTTCCCCTTAAGCCCATAACTGCCTCTAAAGATATAGCAGAACAGCTTATAATATTATCACCTCTATAAAGTTGTTGTAGCAAACAAAACAGTTGCCTCTTTACACGTCCAGCACACAGCGACATTATTATTCATGCGGGGTCATGTTTCTTTCCACCCCCAGTCCAATATTCATTCTCATTAGCTCTGGATTGGTTTCCACCAACTCCCGAGGGAAAGATATGACTATTTTGCTGCTAAATGCTCCACTATGTTCACCCATAAGTTGCTAACTTTGGCTATCTGCTTGTAGTACAGTGGGTTTATTAAAGCGTATTAAAGGAAAACAGCTGCCTGCTGCAGCTGGAGTCATGGTGGATGACAGCCATGAGAGTAAACAACAACAGGAAAGTTGCAGGTCATTAAACTGAAGCAATGAGCCAGGCAAAGACGCTAACACAGTCCATTGTCAGTTAATATTGATAAGCGCATAAGGAGGAAATGACTGCCAATTAAAGAGGTGCTGCTTATTTAAACTTGTTACTGTAAACTAAATGACAGAACTGTTCTGTGAAGAAACACATCAACATTAAGATTTCTTACAAAATGTATAAAAATTGGCACTTCATGGTTGAAAATGGCTCAAATGAAATATACTGTTTTTAATCAGTCCTTCTATTGCAAGGCCAATTCTGAGATTACAATCACAGCACAGCACAAGTCTGCTCATTCTGTGGACTGGGAATTATGTCATCAGCACATTATGAAATCTGTGAATCAGTGTTAATCTGTGGATAGCAATTTGCTGTGACAAGTGTGTGTGGATGAAGCATTACGTTATTAAATGTTACTCATTTAGCAGAAAGCTAATGTTAGCTTGCTAATCCAACCAAGCTTTCATGCTACACTGGTTACGGAACATTAGCATAACAGCCGATTAAAGACTGGGAGGAAACGCTACGGTTTGTTCTGGCTGGATTTGAGTTACTACAGTCACGACGTTCCGTCTCCAGAACTTGCGTCTTTTCACCTCCCAGCCAAGTAGTTTATCAGTGTCGAGGCTTTTGTCATACAATGTGGAGTGGTTTCTTTTCTCAGCCCCTTGCCCACTTTTTAAAAACAAATATATATATTTTCAAAAGGGTGGACGTATGCTTAGACCTGGTGGCAAAGCTTCACTTCAATAAATATATAATTTAAAAAAAATGTGTCCCTCATTACCCCACACTGTGCTAGTGTGGGCAACAGAGTACAAAAAAAAAAGTCAAAAATCTAACTAAAGCTTATACATGATTTGCTTTCAGTTGGCTCTGGTGGACAACCGGACACAAACCTACCTACCAGCTCCTGTCAGCTAGGCTAGCCACCAAGCAGCCATGCAGGCCACTTGCCAACTCAGACTGGTTGCTCTACCCGAGCAACTTAAACATTAGCTGGGTTGCAGCACTATCTCCGTCTCTGTTCTTCAGCCGGGGTCTACTGCTCATATGAATCAGAAAACATTTTACAAAATGTAAAGTATGCATGTCTCTTGTGTGTATTGGCTTGTTCGCTCTACAATGGACTTCTCAGATCTGATAAAGTGGAAGTGACACCCCTGGGCAATAAACTTTTTATAGACAAAGTCATCCTGTTGTTCTGCCATCGATTTATGCCAGAAAATGGCAATGGCAAAGGTGAGACTGGCTGTTGCTGCAGTGCAATACTGGCAATTACATTACAAAGAAAGAACAGTACAGACTCATTTCTACAAATAGAAATACAGTAATATTCAATGTCACACTATTTAAAGTAATGTTTTGTAATTTGTAAATTCACACATTTTTCTTTAAATAGTGTTTCTTTGACAAACATTAATGCAGAGTGCTCAATTGATTGTGACCATGTGAGCTCTAGTTATAAACTTTCCTTCTTCCTCCTTGTAAGAGTGCCTATAGAATAAAGTGTCAACCTTTTAGTTCAGTCAGCTCTTAAACTGCATTACCACACAGTAACAATGTACTAATACTAATAAACAGGTATGTAGACTTCATTTTCACTGTGATTGATTACACAATTTAAGACTCTACTAATTGATTCATTGAATGGAAACCTGCGCTGTTCACAGTTTAAAAAAAACAAAAAACCATTACATTGCATTTAATTATAGAAAGCAAAACATGTAAAGTGTACATAAATTACAGCTGTGAAGTTCAAACTTGAAAACACTAGGTTGCTGTAAACACATGGCCAATTTAACTCAACATATTTTGCCTAATATTTATAGGTTTTGAATCTAAATGGCCAGTGCCGAGTGGGTATTGTAGTGCTGTATAGATGTGGCTGAGGCCCTGGTTGTCAAGCGCCATCTGTGCAGTTTATTCTAGTTTGGGGTTAATTTTGAAACACTAATGTTGAGCAGTAGAACACTTAATGAGCCATAAATACCACATTTTAGGACTTTGGGAGACTCATGGCAATGGACCTCAGTGCGAGTGTGTATTGGAGGCGACGTGGTTCTCCCTCCTTATTTTTCTCTCGCCTTCAGTAAAAATAAATAGGCCTAATGGCACTCCAATTCTACATGCCACTTCCCAGCAGATGGCGGCTCCATGTGAGGCTTAACTAATCATAAACATGTAAATAATGCAAGGCACTCTGGCTGAGAGGGCTCGTTGTACTGAGGGAGACGGAGCGAGACAGAGGGGACTTCAGGCTTTGCCAAACAGGATCACCCTGCCTATGAGACAGAACATTGCACAAGTCCTGAAACTACTCCATGGCAAATTCCTTCATTTAAATGATTTACATATTGATAGAGGTCATGCTCATGTTGGAGTAATCAAGACCTCATGTTTGCTCATGCTGTCATGAATATTAACTGGTGAATTTTGATTAAGAGTTGGGTCTAAACTGAGATGGCAGTGCGGAAAGCGTCCATTAGTAATGCATTAATGAGATTATTTAGAGATAAGAGTTGTGAGCGCCGCTGTAAAGCACTTTTGTTATTTTATCAGTTTATGTCCGGCCTACCTTTATGAGTGAAGTCATTTCCAAGGCTTCAGTGAAATAATATGTTCCCCTTGACACAAATCATTATCTTCAGTTGGTCCTTCAAGCTCGTTGACTTTTATCTTCACTTTTTGTTTCAAGTAATTTGTCCCCCTTCAAGTAAAAAACCCACTGATAGAAAGGCCTATAATAGAGTCATCTGATGATTGAGGAGATATTAGCTCATTTACCAGGAAATGATCTCGGCAGAAAAAAAGGAGGTTAATAATAGGCCAATAGTGAGTCTGTCTCATCCATTTATCTATTTCTGGCTGCCTGTTTGTTTATCTGCTTTCTTGTTGGTCAGGAAAACAAAGTGATAAAATCCCGAAAAGGTGTACAAACATGGGAAAAATGTGTTGGCATGTGTAAATATTGAAACACATTAGAAAAGACTTCCTGTTTTGATCGCTTTCTATCCCTCATTCATCCAGACTTGAAATGTTTGGGCCCTTTCTGAGATACACATCCTGTAACTCTTAAAAACCTGTCTTCAAACAGAGCCCAAACATCTTTTGGCCATGTCTGTATTTGTTTGGGCAAAATCTGGTTACAAAGGTTAATGAAATATAGGGAGGTATGAGAAAGAAGGCACTGACCCACATATGTAAACAGCTTTTGAGGAAATATGTTTTGGTTCAAGGACAATCACTGATAGAGGGCAAATAACAACTTCTTTGAAATTAAAGCACTCTCCTTCCTCTTGAAGAAAATAGAGTGTCGACTTCCTTGACAGAGACCCGTAGCTGAGGTTGACTGGATAGATAGAGCTGTTCTATAGATGAGGTGCCAAGAATGTGTGGCTTTGCAAAGCAAACCATAAAGGCATTGCATTAAAAAGAAAGATTTAGAAAAATAAAGAAGAAATGCAATTTTGAAAATATGTAATATCTCAGGTTAAATGCCCAAGATTGAACAATGTGATATCGCAGAAGCACTGCAGAGCATCCGTACAAATCTATGTAATAATTAATCACGAAGCTAAGCTCCAGATGAAGTGTGTTGTCTAGACTCTATGTGCCGGGGGACCTTGGCCAAGAAAAATGGAGCATGAATGTTTGATAAGCTCCATGATGAGAGTCTTAGGTGGTTGCAATGACCTACACTATAGAGTTAGGTGTGCAACTCATCACAAAACTCACAGTTTTGGCTCATCATGGTTTTAGAGTCGGGAATCGAGTCAGCAGGAAAAAAAAAGGGGAGCAAATGTACTTTTTTAAAGATGGCCCGATCACACTGTTTCTGCTGCCGGTACTGGTTACCGATCGGCAATGAGCCATATCGGCCAATGCAGATTGTTTTTGTTGTTGCCTGTGTGTTAAAACACTTGGTACACAAGCCTACAAAATAATTTCCACACCAATCAAATAATGAGGAGACATAAGAGTGTATTTTTATTGATAAAAACAATCTTGGCATCACCAATTCATGCACCCATTCATACACCTAGAGTAGGGGCTACCATGCAAGGTACCACCTGCCCATTAAAACTAACTAACATTCATAGACCCCCGGCACAGCCTACGGGAGCAATTTGGGGTGTCTTGCCCAAGGACACATCAACATGGAGCCAGGGATTGAACCACCGATCCTCTGATTGAAGGATGAGCCGCTCAGTCACTGAGCCCCAATGATGCATCACCACCACCACTACCACATTGATTTTGTGTGCGTACCTCTTATACAAAAGCCTTTCCTCTTAGCGTGACATCAGGTGTAGATCTGAAAGTAGGAAAGTTTAAATTAAATCATTTTGTACTAGGACTAGTGTAAATACAATGAGCTGTAAAGGCGGAATTAAACAAATCGGGTGTTGATCCAGAAAATTGGCCTCATACACTCCAGTGAAGGCTACCCAACTGGATCTTTTACATGTCTATGCCAGCTACAGGGATTTTGTGAACTAGCTTTTGGAATTCAACATGAACACCATACATTCAGTAACGGTAAATAAAATGCCCCCGAAAGTTTCTCTGGAACAGAAACATTACCAATGCATGAAATGTGTAAAATTGTATGAAACCTGTCTAAATCCCGAGTCCAGAAGCAACCTCCTTGTTTCTCAGATGTCTGTAGTTGCTGACTGCAGCACTATATCACAGCAAATGCGCTCAGCGTTGCAACATAGAATGTCTGGAGTGCAGAGTGATGTTTTGTTTTTGCCAAAAATCAATTCATCACTCTACACTCCAGACAGTGCACCGGAGTGTATCCCTGTGCATTTAATGGACAGCAATTGCCTTGAGATTGCAAAATCAAGGCTTAATTAGATGATTGGACTTGTCCCACTTGAATCCCAGATGAATTAAAAAATCCACATATCCGCAGTATGAGAAGCCTGGTGCTGTGAGAGGCGATAGGCCCGACCCCATTCTGTTTTCCTCCTTTGCTCCTGACCTTGTTTGTTAAATTTTAATCACTGTCAGATATGCTTTGTATTTTCGGCAGTGTTCTTTGTGTGCTACATTGACCCATTGACTCACCTTTGCACACCTGAAGACCGCAGCTATGGTTGGGAAATGTGATACAGTATGTCTCCCGATGCATATGCCGTGGCTGGTGGACCTCTGGCCTCAGGCATGAAATGCATTCACCTTATCACCCTCAAGCAACAAGCCTGGGGCTGCAGAGTCTCCTCCTTCCATTTTGAAACACAGCATTCACTTAATTTGCTGAAAATACATTCTGATGTCAGATGGTACATCTCTCTGCACAGGAACACCACATTGGAAACTTGAGACTTTAAAAAGACAAATTTATTTTAGCATTCATTGTAAAGAATTTCGCTGTTGCCAGTATTGTACTTTTATTTTACAGAGACCACATAATCTCACTGTTACTTTACAGTGCATTTCTACTGCAATTTATTTTCAAAGTGTATTACCGTTAATTGGATTACAGAAAATTAAAGTAGATGATAACTGTGGGCTTTACTATGATATTATAGCAGGCCTGTAAGTTTCTGTTTATTTACAGAGAGTAATAGAATCTGCGCCTGACAAGGTATTGCCAATAAGATTGTTGAAGACTGGCTTTGCTGAAGTCATAAGCTTAACCTCAGATGCTGAATTAAAATATCATCAAGAACAGTGTAATGACACGTTTGGTTTTCCAACGTATCTGAGACTTTAACAACTGCTACAAAGCAGCAATGGCAATAAAAAAATAAAACGCTGTTGTCATCGACATGGAGGTAAGTTAGCCCTCCTCCTCTCTGCCGTGAGACTAAAACTTGTTTTGCGCTTTCAAGAGAATGCTGTGCTGTCAAAGTCATGTTCAGGAATAGCCCGTCGCATCTCATCATTCAAAAATGAGAAGTAGGATGTAAGCAACTTCATTAATAAGTGCTTTTATCATAACAGAAACATTAGCCTACAATCATCAGTAAGATGTTGATGGATAGTGACTGGACTTGTAAAGGGATGATAATGTGTATTTCCACCACTTGACAGGGAATAATATAGGATTCATGCTGATAAATTACAGTGAAAAAAAAAAAAAACACAGGACACTGCTGTTCAAGCAGATTTCAGTTTCAGACAGTTATCTCTCATTGGCCAGCGGTGTTAAGAGCAAAGAAATCTGAAGTGGCAGTTCCACCGGTTGATACAATCTAGAGAGTTAAACGAATGATGCAGAATAAACTCTGCAGTCAAGACATTGAGGAGATCATCACTTACAGTACTTACACCTGACAAGAATATACTTATAAAAGGAAATAATTTCACTAATCTGAAATTATTTAATTAAAAGAAGCTTGCAAACCTGTTGATATGGGCCTGCATAAGAAACAAAAGGAAAATCATATACCTTCACTTTCATTTTGTTCGATAGGAAATCTTTACTTCTAAACATTGTTTATGTTATCTATTTTGTTCTATTTTGATGTTTTTTGTATATAAAACAGCGTAATAATGTGCATTGGATTACAGTATAGGAAAGTAGGATTGCAGCAATGGTAAGAATTTATTACTTATATGTTCTTGAATTAAATAAAAACAAAATAACATAAAAAAATATTTGTGAAATATTTTCTCATAGGTGAATTGCCAAATTCAGAGAGAAACTGTATTTCCACTGGTATGCAATGTTGACAATGGAGTCGATGAACCATCCGGAGGTGTCGAGGCAGTCTAAGCTGGTTTCAATTGACTTCAGTGAACATACTGATAAGCGAAGGAGGCTTTGACACGTCTGTCAAACTGTGTGTAATAATAAAGATAGGTGAGGCCGACATGAGGTGAATTGAAGAGTTACATTCCAAAATGAGAAATAGACCACTTGAAAATCCTGACACCTACTCGCAAAAAAATAATTGCTGCCATGAAGATAGAGATTAGGAGCGTTTATTGATGCTCGGAGTCATCATCAGACCCACATACCAATAGGTGTGTGTGTGTGTGTGTGTGTGTGGAGATAGGTGTCTGTTGACAGGATATTTTCCAAAGCAACTCTTAAGTTATTCTGTTAGATTAGATGAACTGATCACTGCAATAACAAAACAGAGGATGGGTTGGAATATGCCCAGCTTCCGAAAACTCAGAAATGACAGAGGCACAGAGGCCTCACTGTAAATGTTAGCCAATCATGCATTACACAATCAATACAATAATTATAGTCAAATTATAAAAAATATGAATGATGAAATGGGCAGTCCTGCATAATGTGTACATTTGGTACTTTTAAGTATATTTTAATGCTAATACATTGTACTTTTGTACTTCTGGACAAACGTGCATGTTGTTAGATAATGATGTAAGAATCGAAATGCAATAAACCCCATTTGTTTTCATCAAAACAACATTTTTTTTCCCCCCATTGTATTCTCATCTCAAAATGCTCCAAAAGGCTCTCTGCACCCGAATCACCATATTTTACAATATCCTCCTGTAACAGTCCTCGGTTACCACCGTGGGTCTCTCGCAGCACAATGAAGGCAACACACTAGAACAGCGTTTCTCGAGGCTTTTTTTATTAACATGCGTTCTGTCCCGGCTGCTTGGGCGTGCGTTCTCCTGCTGTGCCTCCGAGCTCACCCGCCGTGTGGGTTTTGCCGACTGTTTGTCTCGGTCCGCTCTCTCCCGCTCTGACAGGCTGTGATCCCCGCTCACCCTCTCCATCCGTCGCTACTAGCGTTTATTATTATTATCGGAGAGATGCACAATCAAAGATTCCTTACGGCTGAGGTTAATTACGCCTCTTCTCAGCACCGTTCCCTGAACCACTCAGTCTCCTCTGCACCTGAGCCCAACCACGCCCCACCACCACACCGCCCTTTGAACCGAGTCAGCTGGAAATATTAAAAAGAATCACCTGGAGGTAGCATTTTTAATTAACTCATGGAGCTAACGTTGGGTTAATTAGCTAGCTAGCAACAGATTTAATTTGTCAAGTCTAAAGCCTGCTTTTGTCTCCCACTTTTTTTTTTTTACTAATAAAGATCTTGAACCAGCATCATCTCAGTAACGCGTGCAGAGCGAGAATGGAACGTTTGATATATCTAGTAACTAAACTGCAAAAGGTCAATTGTACAGTCACTGCACTCATTGTTCAAACATTGTTTGACTTTTCTCATCTCATTTGTCACATTTTCCGTCCATAGGAGGACAAATTATTTTTAAATCAATCCAAAGAAGAGCAGGGAGGAGGCGACAGGCTGTAAACAATTGATAATTATACAAGAAGAAGAACAATTCAAATCTATTTCTGTTATACTATTTGGCCAAAGAACCTTTGCTCCAATCATTTGCTGGTCCAGTCAGACAGAGAAACAAAAGGTTTAAAGTATTTAAAAAGCTCCCCAGATATATTTAGTGAACAGTGTGTCTTGCTTTATTCTCGTGACATCGTTATGTCTGTGTGCTTTTCTTGATTATCTTTCAAATTAGCTTCCAGGAAAGCTGTCAGGGCCATGATCTATGAAAAATCTCCCACCTTCTACAGCCTATATTCTTGCTTTATGGGGCAAGGAGACTTGTTCGCTCTTGAACCAATGAATAATATTTAAACTCAGCCTTGCTTCACTGCTTTCTTTAGACAGCCGCATAGTCTTTTATCTGCTGATGTGTTCTCAGCTGTGAAAAGGGTGATTGATCAATCTATCTTTATCTCAAGATATTGTGATAAATTTGATGTATTTGACAGTAAAAATATTATTTAATGTTCCAATGCAGCAAAAAAAAAAAAAGAAATCACCAGTAAAAAATACTTAATACGACCTGAAGAGCGAGAGCTTAACAAAAGATGGAGGTGTCTCACCATTCAACTGCCTCCTGCCGAACATGCAGCTGTTCACAACATGAGACGTCAAGGTTTTCTCTTTGAATTCCGCCTCCCACTCAGTGCTGAGCGGCCCGCGAGCCGGGGGAAGGAAACGGCACTGAAACACTGTGGATGCAGCAGCAGCGGGTCAGAAGTGCTGTGTACCCTAGTGCCCATTCGATAAGCTCATTTGCATTCTGACCATGTCGGGCCCTGCTCCCCCCCCCCCCCGGTCACATTTGCATTTTACAGATGAAAATTGCAGCAACCGTGACACATCAATACTTCTTTGTTGGTGAGTGAATAAACCGCTCTTCTGCCCAATTCGGTAACAGGTGGTCTCTGCCGCCTAAAAAGACACCAATGGAGAGGAATTACAAGTGTATAATTAGTTTAATGGACTGTGCAAACGGGAGCAGTGTGAAATGGCAAAAGGAGGCTGGACACTGACTCTGGAATAACATCAAGGACAATCGTACAAACTGGACTGAAATGTGCTAGAATTATCTTCAGCAAATCCCCCTTTTCCTGTCGAAACCATCATGGGATTCACACCCTATTTGGTTAAGTAATTAGTCGAGGTCACACATGCACTTTGATTAATAAAGAATGCAATCAAACCAACAATTACTACAATAATGTTGGGACGTTTGGTGTTAATGGGTCTTAAATGGAGTAATTGCACAGAGGAGCATGACACAGTTCCATACTGTGCTGTAGCTCCAAGATAATTATCTCAGTCTCATTATCCAACCTGTTTATGATTCTCCTCAGTTCTTTAGTGGTTTGGGCCCTGGATGCGGCCGCCATGCGCACTGAACTGTCACGTGACAACCGAGGGGTATGTGGTGCCACTGTGCCATCGTCCAAGTAAATGTCAATTAGCTGGGACCCATCAAAGGAAATTCCGAAATCCTATTTCAAATCTCTATTCGGAAATTTGAATGGGAAAATGAATCCGCGTCTCAGTTATATGAACATGGGGCAGATGACTCAAAGACATCATAACAAGGTGTTTCAGGTATTACCATATTAAGAGGATTATCAGCACTGAGAAGATGGGCTGAAAGGGATGTGGCGAGTTTATCTGCAGCTACGTGAAATGTATTCAACCCGTGTACTTTAGCACCTGTCTTTAAAAAGAATATTTTCACCTTGGTTATTACATCGTGTCGTCATTTTTAATTGAAATGCATGGGCTAACCTCCAGAAGGGCAATTGCACTGGGTAGGAGCGTTGTCCTGGCTGAAAAATTTAATTCCTGGCTGAAAAAATGTAATTCTTTCAAGTCCTTTAATCCATAGAGGGAACTTGCCCTTCCTTTTTGATGTGCACTCTAATAATGCATGTATAGACTGCCCACGCTCCCACAGTGTAACGCCATATCGATTTTTTTTTTTTCCCGGCTCACAAGTTAACTCGTGTGCTAAGTCAAGAAGATGCGGTGAGGGACGAGCGGTGTGGGAGGCTTTCGCCCTCGCCGTCCGCGGCCGCCGTGTGCGTGAATCTCAGGGCACAGATTTCCGTTTCTGCAGCGGTGCAGGTTTCCCCCACGTCAGCACATCGGATCATCAGACCATCTTTAAATTCACACCACATACTCCGTGAGCTTCACTTAGGATTTCCACTGCTGAGAGGCGTTTCTGTGGAGACCACCGCAGGATGAGCTGGAATCATGAAGCCTCAAGGTCTTTTTTTTTTTCTTCTTTTTTTCTTTTTATCATTCTCAGAGAGGAATCGCTTGAACTTTTGTAGATGAAGGTCAGTGATTGTGCATCACAACAGAACGTAGAGAAATACTGATGTATGATCAGCGGTGGTTTTCAACAGTACATATTCCTGTGATCAGAAATGAGGTGCATCATTCAAGCATAATGACAGTAAAAATGTTCAGGTACATGTACATTCATTGGCCTCTGATGTATAGCTTCCTTAATAAATTGACCATTCTGAAATAAAGGGCACAGGGACCTGGCTCAACACAACACACACCATCCGGCGATGTGCATGTAAACATTCATGGTAGAATATCTTCGTTTTGAGACGGATGTTAAAATGAATGTGACGGCATATTATAAACTGCTGTGTGGTGTTTTGGTATCTGATCCAAGTCTTCAAACGCATAGAGATATTTCACAAATCTAACTCCCTGAATTGTTTCGCCATATTAGTAAATGTAAATGTTTTTCAAACCTCTTGATGTTAACCGCAGCAGTCGGCATTCCAGCCTGAGTCAGATAGGAAACAGTAGAGAGGATATGAAGGTGGAAAATATGAAGGTTGATATTACATTGTTTGCATCTTAAACTCCCGAAGCTTCCAGGACACCCTCCACTAGCGATTCTTATGACATATTTTTTATTAGGTTTGTATGTGAATATTCAGCATTCAGAATGTGTTTTATTGTTGTTTTTAATCCAGAACGTTGTGCCAACAAATGCATCATTGATCCATGTTTGGTCAAAATCAGAACAGTTAGCCGTGAGATATTACTTCTGGTAAATATCACGCAAGACTAACGGATAAACCGACGAAACCCTCTGCTTTAATTGTGTGGATGACAAGCAGAGATGTAAGTGGGATAAAATAAGTTTATTGTTCAATCACTCTTGGCAATCCTAGTCGATCCTGTTTGTAAATCAATAGTCAGTATAGCATCTTCAAATAATTATAAGTTAATCTGTTTTACAGCCCACAGGTTCAGTCAAACCCTTTCCCTCAACTTGTGGAATTGATTATATCCAAAGTTAAACAGCAGGGTAAGGTGTACAGCCAATAATCGCAGCATGCACAACCTTTCTCACCTTTCTGCCTCTTGTGGATGCTGAGCCACGGCCATAAAGAGGTGTGTGAAACAACTGCCAGTCTCCGTGACCTCCTGCCGGGGACAGTTCTCGGGGTTTGACTCTCTCTCACCTGGTGGGCATGGCTAATTTATCTCCTCGGGCAAGCCTGAGAAACGAATACCAACTCGGAGAGACTTGAGGATGAGAGAGGAGCCGGTGAAAGACAGAGAGTGAGAGACAGAAGCAGACACGCACAGAGTGAAATGGGGAGTGAGAGAGAGCAGAGGAAAGAAAATGACTTGGCAGTCACCCAGGTGGATCATTACCTTCTGCTCCACAAATGTGATGTAGTGGAGAAGGTGAAACTGATAGTTTGGAAATGAGAGGAGTGCGCTGGACTGATACTTAATCATTACCGCCACTGCACCATGGCAGATAGCGGCTCCGGGCGTCAAGGTGTTCTCCCCTGATGTTCACTGGAACAGATCGACAAGCTTGTTCTCCGCCTCCAAAAAGGAGGAGTGTGGCACGAAGCGATTAAAAACACACTGCCCACTTTGTAACTGTCCGCTAAGCGCCTCGGCCCGGGCAAGAAAATGTTTGTTCTGTTTCACGGTGTGAGTTATTGGCGCTGCGGCCGAAAAAAATACAACATGTGGATGTTTCGCTGATTGTTTCACATCTGTGTGCTATTTATTTTCTGCTAAATTTAGACCATAATCCGAATGACTTATTAGCTGCATGAGTGGAGGCGCAATAAGGACGGACGTGTGTTTCTCAACAACACGGCCCGTAACACACACTGGAGTTTACACAATGACAGTTTCTGATGTTTTAAGCATGCTCAATATGCCCAGCTAGTGATGTAGTGAATGGAGGCAGTCCAGAAACATAATTTCAACTTTTTTTTGTGAAGGAAAAAAAAAAAGTGAAATGACTGTTGACCAATGACATATTGAATGAATATAAATTCATTTTTTTTAGAGAAAACATACTTTTTATATGTTTGATGGCTGTGTGAAATGGACTTTGTGTTTGGTTTTGTGTTAATAAAAAAAATGTTTTGGGTGATATGGTCAAATAGAATATGTATATATATATATATATATATCTATATATATATAGATATATATATAAAAAAATATATAGTAAGTTATTGTTCAGTGATGAGAGGTGCTATTAAATTATCTTTCATGAACAGAAACAGAAGAGATAATTGAATCATCTCTTCCTTCCAGTAAAACCTGAGCTCACTCTGGAATCCGGGAAGTTTCACTCACGAAGCCGCTTCACTTCTTCTGTAATTAGATGTTTTTGCATTGAACATTCTTGGATTACCTTCCTGAGAAAAGATGTCAATGATAAGATGAGAGTAGACACCAGCACTGGTCCCAGTGAGGAGAAACAGATACCACTGAACTTCACCATAATGGGTTTCTCAAAAAGGGTCTTACCCTTAGAGCAAGGTTGGCTCATTGTGAATAATAGTGAAGTATCAGCTTTACTCACTCATCCTGCTTTACACTTTGAAACTTGAGCTCAGGTCAATGGCGGAATCATGCCCATTAAAAATACAAAATAAAAATGTAGACTTGTGAGAAATGGTTCATGTAATTATTTAATACTAAACCATATTATTGTAACTGAAATTGAAAGACAACTTGTGACATTCAAATGTCATTTGCATGGCTATTACTTTGCCATTCAAGGTAGAAATAAATTATAGAAACCTTCTATAAACTGCATTTAGCATTTTTATAAGTATGTGCCACTCGCTGAGAACAGACTATTTTTGCTGTTGGTGCTGTTGGTGCTGTGTGTGCGCTTTCCATCATGTCTGACAGGTGCAGTGGGTCTGCACTTTGAAAAAGTAAAGGAACATTTCTGGAGTTATGACATTCCATGACATTTACAAATTGCACTTAAGGTACTCACAATCGTTCATGCCATTTACTGATTTGTCATGTTGGTAAATGGTACATGGACTTGTTTTTATGTAGCACCTTTTTAGTCCTTTTCGACCACTCAATTTAATTTACCCGATTCACGCAAGCACACATGCAGTGATGGGAGACGCTGCCATACGAGGGAGCAATTTTGGGTTCAGGGTCTTGCCCAGGGACACTTCAACAAAAGGGATCAAACTGCCGACTCTCCGATCAGTGGAGGACCTGCTTTGCCTCCTGCACCACAGCTGTACCAGAGCCAGACTACTTACAGTACTTTCACGATGTGATCCATGAATTAATCCGTAGGTCTAAAGTGCTGTATGTGCCAAAGTCTATAAGCTACGAGAGCTTTGTCAAGTTCATACTGATTAATAACATGTGCACACAATTTACAGGTTAATACACTAGAATCGTGACATAGACTGTGATAAGTTCACCATCAGCCTGCAGTGAAAATAGTCATCAGACTCAATTTTTAAACATCAGCACACGCACGCAGTGTGTCAAAGATGTCAAAGAGTTATCGTTTAATTCACCTAATTTCTAAAGATAGCGATTCGCCCATTTTCACAGAGGGAAAAAAAAAGAGGAGAAATTACATCACCACTCGCTGAGCTGCTGACGCAAGCTGTAGCCACACTGTATCTTAAAGGTTTAGCAGCTGTGCAAGCACAGAGCACATACCGCTCTTACATTCAACATCAAAGCTGTCCTGCGTCAGTTTGCAGCGTAATGCAAATAACTGAGTGCCGTATGTCACACATTGCAGCAGAGTGTCCTAACAGGCTACTTCCTGAGTCCTTGGCCTTTGATGCTCAGCGAGGACGCTGCCTATCCATTTCTGTGCAAATTCCTTTCATCTATCCTAATCGATGGTATTTCTCTAATGATGACAAGAATGATGACTTAAAGTGCACCAAGGCTGAATTAATGGATGCATGGGCACCCTCACAAACATTGATCAATACACTACAGACACTTCAGAAAATGATTTTGGCTACATGGGATGTTATAATCTTTCCTATTTTACTTGGCTTTAGTTATCTGTTTGAATGATCCTTGCCGCAGAAGTGGGAGATTAGCATATGACTCCTTGAGTTTGACTCTAAACTGGTGTTAAAACAGCACAAAAGAACAATATCGTTCTCTTAAAACAACTGCAGCTGACAGTCAGCTAAAATATCATTGCAGAGAATTTGTGAAGCTCAATACACAGCAGCTTGAGAAATGGCAGGATTTCAAAAACAAAAGCGCAGCGATGACACAGGTTAGTATAATCTTCCAGCACTTTAGTGTTGCTTCCAAAAATGCAAGAGAAGAAAAGGGCACTTTGCACTTTGGATACACTCACCCACTGTATTTTTACTGCACTCAGAGACATTTCGTCAACAGCTATTTGTCTAAACGCTGTTTGAAAATGAAAATGGAACGGGACAATCTGAGTTGGTGCTAACCCATAGGCCAGCCAAGCAGCCACGACGTGACATCTCCATTAGGTTGTCATGCAGGAATGGGGAAATTACAAACCGACATCTGCAAATGAATAGATTTTGAAATGAATGAGTGTGCGTGACGTCCCATGTAGATTTTCAATTCCAGTTGTAGGTTGTCATTCGAAACGTTTAACAATGCACACCATCTTGTTGTGATCACGAGAACAAAATGTCACACAACAAAACTCTGTGATTAAGTCAATCAATCAAAGTTATCACCAGAGTTCTGGATACCTGGAAAATAACCCAAATATGTACATGTATATGTATATGTATGGAAACTACAATGCTCCCGCTGTGATCTGCAAGTTCTCTTTCAATGTTCCAAGTTGGATATCCATCATCAGCAAAAATAAAATGAACCTTAAATTATTATTGTCCTTGAAGTATTATGCATTAATGGCTGAATAAATTGTAAGGATTGCGTCAAAAATGAAAGCAAGGTCAGGCAAAGCAACTTTATTTGTATCACACCATTCAACCACTGAGGCAATTTAAAGTGTCTTGCATAAGGTGAAGAAATGCATTAGAACATTTAAAAGGAAAATAAAATCAATTGAAATAGAATATGTTCATCAACAACCTTTTTTTCCACGACTAAGACGAGACAATGACACTAACCGTAAAGGTATTAAACATGCAATATAATATTAAGAAACATTCCCAAAATCTCTGTTTGTATTTGTCACCTTGCTCGTCTACTCCCCTCTCCTGTTTACTCTCTCTGTGTCTCAAACACACACACACACACACACACACACACATATACATATATATATATATATAAAATTGTGTTTTCATTACTTTTGGGGACATTACATACTTATTTTATTTCCTGGAGACTTACCCCAACAATAACGATAAACACTACCAGCCTGATCCTAACCTTAACCTTACACTAACCTTTAACCAAGTCTTCACCCCCAAAATATAATGATTCACTCTATGGGGATGTGTTATTTGTTTTGAGTTATTGAGCTTGACTAGATTGACTGAAATAGTCAATAAAATCTGATGAAAAAGGACATGTGACAAAGGACTAAATCTAAAATAGCTGTATTGAACCCTAACCCAATGCCCGTTTTCATGTGCTGCCATTTCTTTGAGTATTATGTGTCACTCCAAACGATAATGGATCGATGGATCGATATTTATGTTAGGTGACATCTAGTGGCCATTTTAATTATGACAGGAGCAAAGGAGGAAGTGAGATGACGTAGGATAAAGAGCGACATCGTCCATGAAGGGTACTGGTCGGGTTAGATGGATGGGTCAAACTAATGGGATGGGTTTTGTTGCCTAAACTTAACCAAACTGCGACCATTTCACGACATTAACCACATGTTTAAAACTGAAAAATGTATGTTTAGATATGAGGTCTTGTTGATATCCTGCCACCGGTAGGGGTAATATAAGAAACGCTGCTGTGAGTTGTATCATAAGTTAGTAACAAACAACCTCTGTGGTTTTACTGGTTGGAGGACTTGTTGGAAAAAAAGTTATTCCTTCATCTTAATTTTACTTCTGCGACCGTAGTCAAAGCACACGTGTTCATTGTTTTGAAGATCTAGTTTGGAATGATGATGCCACGAAGAAGCAACACCACACACACACACACACACTCAGCATCCCTAAGTTTCACATGTATAAAAATCTATTTGATGCACTAAGCCGGCACTCTCACCCAATACTCTTGGTCAGACAAAAGTAAAGTCTTCTTTTTTCTAAAAAACAGAACCAATGTTATGTTTCAAAGCTGGAATATGCTTAGGAATTATTCACATGCATGGAAAGGACACTAAAATGTAGATATGAAATTGCACTTTGGTCTCACTGTCTTCATTAGCTGCAAACGTCTGGGAAGTAAATAATGTTTCACGACTGCCACAAAAAAATGGCTTAGTGCAGCTGTTCAATACCTTTTGGAGTCAGGCAATTAATATCGCAGGCAACTGCTTTGAGTATAGGAAACTGTTTTTTTTGTGATTTAATAGTCAGATTAAATACAGCCAGACCAAATAAACACCTGCAGCCAGGAAAGAAAAAAAAAAACAAGTCTCCTTGAGACTGACAGCTGACAGAGTCAACCACAGACTATTTCCTCACATCACTGACAGTTGGTTTAAAAAAGACACGGAAACAAACCCCAGGTAATAGCTTCTTTACCTGTTATTCATGTAAACGTCTGGACTGACAAAATCCAATTCAAAACAAACATTAAAAGACATATAAAGTGACTTTGTGTCCGATAGTCCTGTGGGGAGGGGCAACCTATATTTCAGTGGCATAGCATTAGTGTTTGTATTAAAATCCAACTTGGGGAAAGAGAACACAATGCTTTTGTAACTCTGAATACACATTTACCCAGCGTCTCTTTAAAGTTGGCATGCACCATTTAGCTACTCAAGTCATCTTTCGTCTCCTGAAATTTTATTTATGAAGCAGTATTGCTTTTCCGACTTCATTGAAGCAGCATGACACTGAAACAAAAAAAACAATAATTCTTCGACTCATTGTAAGCCTAGGGATGCAGATCCCTGTATACTCAGTTATCCTTGAAACAATTTTGTTCCCCATTTCAGCCGGTTATAATTGAATATGAATTTGTGCAGCAAATGTGACTTTAAGATGTAATAAAACTGAGTATCAACTTAGAAATCCAGAGCGTGAAGTTTTTCTCATCCCCCAAAATGAAGTTAAATTGGCTCAATTAATCTCCACAGTCACGCATGCATGAAGACATCTGATGAGGTGCATGAAGGTACTGAGAGATAAGATTGACAGATAAGATGGATGGATATGAGGCAGCCTAATGAAACAGATGTGCACTTTAATTGGTTCAGTGATATTTGTCAGGCATTTTGAGAGTATGGCAGTTTCAAAAATTAGATTTTGAAACCAATATTGATTTCTTGAAGACTCGATCTTGTTCGTCAGAGTGAAGTGATGCAGCACGTCAAAGTGTGACCAATACGTGGCGGTGCTCCCAACTACCCGGGAAAAGTTTACCATGCCGCAATGCTGTGAAATAGAGAATATTATGAGTCATCAAAGTTGTAATAGCTTATCACAGGTTTTTCGATGGAAAACAGTCAAATGCAAGTGCAGCAGCATGACACAAGGGTGGATAACGATTAATAGAAGGTAATTTACATGGCTTACAGGGGGTTCACACCTAAAGGTCCGATGACTGAATAGAACCAAAACGAGAAGCACTGTGGGACTCAGGTTCTAACAAACCGCAGAAAAAATGCCCTCTTGGACAGCCCTATGGTAGATAAAACATGATTAAGTGCCCTCTTACATGCCCCTATGGTCGATAAAACGTGATGAAGTGCCCTCTAGGATGCCCTTCCAGTGGAGAAAATTATTGTTGTTTAAATTTTCCAACAGCTCAGGTTTGCCTTTTCGAAGGCAAAACTCAAACGGCCCAGAAATTGTAATACAATAGTGGGCAGGCTAGTTAGCTAGATAGCTTGCTTATTCCTTTATATTTCCCTGCTACACTGGTTGAAGTACAGAATATGAGCTGGAAAAAGTGGGAACTATTATTAAGGATAGCAATGTGCTCATTGACGCTGTGACAAAAGTGTGTGTATGAAGAAATAAGTTGTTAAACTTTACTCTTTTAGCTGCTGGTTAGTTAGGCTATCTAGCCATTTTGCTAATTCCATCATGCTTTCGTGCTACGCTGGTTACAGAAAATGGGCCAAACAGTGGGTTGATGGCAAGAAGTAGCGCTGGGTCTAAATGGTCCATACGTCAATTCCCGCTGCAAGGAGACTACAGAGTTGCCTGCTCTCCTACTTGCGAACTAGTCTCCTAGCGGTGGGGAGTGAGGTGGAGAAACCGTGGTGTGTGTGCCAGATAATTATTGTCTCATTTGTGGTCCGATGAATAGAACATCCTCAAATTCAGTGATAGCAAATGCACAAATAGGCTACTACATCACCACCAAAACAGGAAAAGCAATGACAAAGACATTTGACTATTTTTTACTTATTTTATAGTAAAAACCAAGAATAACTAAATACATTAATAATGTGTTATAAATACAAAAGTAGCATTGAACACGGTTCTAAACGCAACAATTAAGGTATTGTAAAATGTTCAAAATAATAACCTTTAACATCAAGTTTTTTTCTATAGAGGCCAACACATATGACTTCATCCACAACTGGAAGAAGCCTAATGGATATACACTATTTCTCTGTAGACATCTATAGTAGGCGAAAGAAGATCACTAATAGACACCATGGTGAAATAGTAGTGTATGTGTATATACATTAAATTCCAAGTCATATTTTGCCTTAACAATTATAACATATGTTGTACTTTATACTTTGTTGTGTTTTAGAGAGATTGTAACTGTATGTAGTTGTATGCTCTATCTTTGTAACTGATGTTTGCAATATGCAAGGTGACTTTCGGCTACAGGTGCGAACTTTAAGACTTTCCTCATTTTAGTCAAATAGGCGTGGACTCTGATGTTTCTGCAGATTTGTTTGCATGCCGAATATATTTTGGGCTGACCAGAGATATCAGGTTAGAGCGCAAGCTTAGCGCTTCACAGCAGCAGAGATAAATCTGAAAGAGAAAATGACTTGGGTGTTTATTTTTTTACTTACCGGGGCACACTGCCTAAATGTCATTGGTATATGATGGATGAGGACTCAAAACGGCAACATAGTGACCTACAGTGAATTCAAAGTGCTGCCATTGTTCAAAGTAAAAATGTCCATTTCACCATTTAATAGCACATTCATATGCATGATACATCATCCATGCTTGAACTTCATGAAGGCTGCCTTGACAACTTACAAGTTTTAGTAAAGAGTTTCTAAATAATATATCTTAAGCAATACTACTGTGTAAAAACACTGCAAGATTCAATTAATCATCAATTGTTACTGTAATCACCCAATCATCAATACCGAATACGTACAAATTGCACAAAGAAACGGCATAACTAATAAATAGAGCTCATCAAAAATGTGTTCAATCATTATAATTTTAAGTCTTTTTCACAAGAAAAAAGGAATTCATCACGTCGTATCCAAACTATCTGGAGCATTATGAAACCTGTTAGCCATATGCATAAATCATCTTTGCAGCTTGCAAAAACTTCCAGCATGCAGGTAATTTGGCCTCAGGTGGAGACAGAGAGTACCTGACTGTACCATTCAAATATTTGACAATGCTGCCTTTCTGTCACACTTTGTGATGCCGCCTTCAGTAGACAAACAGCATGCAAGACAGATCTCCAGGGATACACACTAAGCCATGCAACAACTTTTCATATTTACAGCAAAGTTGTACCATAAAATCGGGCATTAAATGTAAATAAATAATTTGCTTGTCGCCAACATACACAGTAGTCAGTACAACGGAGTGGAATATAAGGACAGTTTGGAGAGCATGCTGGGAGTTCACCCTCTGTGAATAGCTCTAAAGGGTAGCTTAGGTTTGAAGGTTACACAATGTGGTGAATATGGGGCGATGAAAGATTTATCGGTTGCTGTTTCTTAGAGAACTATAGTGGTTCGAGCCAAACAAAATGGAATGGACAATGGGATATCGGTTTTCAGACGGTCCACTGCTGTTCTGATGCAATGTACAAGTAGAAAGATCACAAAGTTTCAAGTATCAGCAGTCTGGTGGTGGTGGTGTGTGTGTGCAGTTCTCTTCCACCCTTTTTGTTGTTGTTTGCATGAAACCACAGCTGTCTGTCATCTACCTGTTTTTTCTTCTGTGTCCCCTCTGTGAGGCAGTCACCTTGTCTATGTGTTAGATTCCCTTTGTCTCCTCTGGGAATTGATCCCACGTTTCTGTTCTTGCTCAGCATTCTTCTACATTGAGCTTCAACATGAGTCTATCTCTACTGCAGATGAACATGGGGGAGAGAGAGAGAGGGCGAGAGAGAGAGAGAGAGAGAGAGAGAGAGAGAGAGAGAGAGAGAGAGAGAGAGAGAGAGAGAGAGTGAGAGTGAGTATTCCCACACTCCCCAGCTGCATATACAAACATTCTAACGGTGTTTTTAGAGTGACATGTTTTCACAGAAAAGTCCAAATCAAACAAAAGTTTAAAAAAATTGAAGCATGCAGACTAAAATAGAGTAGATATTGGAGAGTATTGATCCTGAGGAACATTATGATCCATCTGAACTCTGTAATTATTCCCTGTGTGAGAGCCGATGTAGCTCAGAGAGCCCTCGTACTTTAAGAATCGGTTATGTAAAAGCCATTCTGTATATACAACAGTACATCACCTTTTTTTATCTGTTGAAAGGTCTAATGTGCAGGATGACCATACAGTCCATATGTGGATATCTGAACAGTATCCATTTGGACTTTTACCAATTTGGGCAAAGCAAAATAAATTGCGTCATCAACAATTAAGTATAATTTAACATGAAACACATGAAACGTCCATGTTCTTGTATTATTCCGGAGGCAGCGTTTCATCATCGACTATATTCATCAATACATTTATATAAGGAGTAACTTCAATAACAAACTGCGGTTCATTTGGTTATTGATACTGTATTGATTTTTCTTGTCAGACCTGTCATTATAAACTCACTCGGGTCGAAGGCTTTACTTTACAAATTAGCCCACCAGTCATTGTTACTCTCTTGGATCTAGAGCAACATGTCGCAATAGTTTAAAGGGGCAATATAGGACATTCAGAGCATATCTATAAATTAGAATCTTGGCTGGGATTGCGTGCCAACGGATTTCAACATGGAGACGGCTAGCAGCTCGCGGCGCTAACAACAGTGCTGACACAGCTAACAGTGTTAAGGGGAACCAGAGGCTGGGCTTTGCTCTATGGGACAACGCTTTCCTGCAAACCGTGTCGGGCGCTACCTGCGTTATCAGGGGGAAACACACAGAGAGTCAGATGCACTAACACACAAGGCCCAGCAACAGAAACAAAGAACAGAGAAGCTTTGATTAACAACACACACAGAGGGAGTGTGACTTCATTCTCAGCGTGGGACGCCTTTACTCCGCTGTATCTTAACATTTCAAATAGTTGTTTACTGCTCTATTAACGTTCTGGATGTATCCTATATAGCTCCTTTAACTATCTGCGGCGATGCTGCCACTTAATGTAAAATAATGTAAATCAAGTTTGAAGCCTGTTTTTTTAAAAACAGAGTTCTCACACTGGTTTGCTTTCGAGTTTGCGAGACATCAATAAGCAGCATAATATTCAAGAAATATATAGTTGAAATGTTTATTCCATACCTTACACTATTATATTTGCTAAGAGAAGGGAGGCAATATAATTTAGACTACAGTATTCAGACTCATTATTTAGCTATTCATCTCACTGTGGAGGAATTCATGGTGTAACTGCACCTCACCATATGGGCTTGCGGTCAACATAACAACGTTTCCTCAACACTTGTGTCTATTCAATGCCATACTTGTTTACCACTGTGATTAAAGCTAGTCATAATTGAATAACTCATTAACATGTCTGGACCTTCTTATCTCTTATTTCGCAGCAGTCTTCCTGCATCGCCTTGTTTCTAATAAGTTTGTCGCATTTGTATTGTTCCACTGCTGTCTGAGCAACATCGGGAGTCTTGGGACGGAGTGCCGATGGACAGCTTGCGATGGTTTCTCTCTGCATGCGGCTTGAATAATTGATGCCTTGATTGCCTGGGTATTCATGGACACAAAAAGGCTTTTCCTATTCTCTGTCTGCCACACTCCTCGAATTTTAAATTGTCTTCCCCAGCGGCACAATACACAGGGAAACAAGTTATGTGGCACACAGACAGTACAGTACAGACAGCGTCCTTCATCGTCTGGCTACCTCAAGCTGCTGTTATTAGAAACGATAATGTGACAACTTTATTCTCTTCATTGTTTGCGACTTGAGACAGCACTGCTTCTCAAACGACTCAACCTTGACTGCACCCTGTACAGTATAGCCTATGTATGTTTATTTAATCACAATATCAGTTTTGCTACTGTGTCTCTTTTCCCTGTGAAGTGCACTCTATACACTTAACTGCCACTTGGGAGGAAATGTTTAGCTCTACTTAAGATGCATGTCATAAACTGTGCACCTTATCTGTGGTGACCTTGCAGAATCTCACGCTCCTTGAAAGCATTAACTGGCTGTGTTCGCCTCTGCTGCTCTATAGTTATTTATTCATGTTCGCACTCTGCTGGTGTATAAATCCCATAATTAAACGGGATTTGTGTACAATGAGCAGCAATGTGCTGGAGGCTCTTAATGGAGAGAATTAGGGGAGAAGAGTGCCATCCTGCATGAGGCCCCTCTACAGCACATGCTTAATGTGAACAACAGCTCATGGCGTGATAGCAATCTCGCCACTCGTGGCGTGGCGTGATAGACTGAATTGTCTCGATGAGACACGAGCATGTAAGAGGCCTCATTGACCGACCATTAAACAATTAAACTGTCAATCTTATGTTGTTAAAGGCCAATTACCTAGCCTGACATTACATAGGCCATTGACATGTAATGGCTCGCCTTTCAAGGTCCTTCAGGGTTCAGATGATTCGGTGTGACACCATAAGCGCTGCTGACATGAAAACTCTGGCACCTCTGTGACCTAATGTAGTTAGCTGTGATTCAGATATAATAAAAAAAAAAGTATTTGCCGTACACGTGTTTGGATGATTTTCACTTCTCACTGATGGAGATTACAACCTCTCCAGGCACGATTTCTGAGTTCTCATTTTCTCCCTGCAGGAATCATTAAAGCTGATTTTCAATTAATTCACTTATTTCTATCCCTCGCTGAAAATAGTTAGGAATTGTAGCAGTGCTTCTCCCAATCCAAGCAATAAACAGTATTAAACACAGGGCTGGCAACTTCTCATGAAACTTCGTTAGAAGTGAACCTTGAATCCATACTTAAGACATTCCAAATCTTTTGAATTAAACCGTTTGGTGAAAAACACATCAAGTGAGAGATCTGCAGTTGTTAAAGCTCCTACCATGTTTGGTCGGTGTTGCAGTGTGGCAATGTGTTTGTCTATATGTGAGCAGTTATAATACTATGTAAACATGAACATGTAAACTAGTAACCAGTCATTTTTTATTTGAATGGGGACAAATAATGTTCATTTTCAGATTTGTACTTGTCTTTTGGGTTTCCGGTTGAACATGTTTGTGTGCTATAGTTTTTGTCATACTGCCTGAATATATCTGTGTTCTGCCTGAAACACAGGTATATTAAATTTAGTAAATTTTGGTGCTCTTTAGTCTCTTTAGGCCTTCCCTCTGGAAAAAGCTCATTCTGCTCTGATTGGCTTGAAAATGTTGGGGGCGATATATTCTACTGAGCCTGCATGTGACATAGGAAGGGGAACCAAATCAGAATGGCTTGTTAAATCGCATGTTTTCAGGCAGCCCACAAGAAACTGACTGGCTTGTCTTATTTTACAGTTTGTGGGTTGGTAGGCACTCCAGATACTCGGATGTAAGCACAAGCACTGAAAATGTGAGTTTTTCATATGTCCCTTTTTAATTTATTAAGATCCCAATTAGATCCCCATTGACAGCTTTTATTCCTGGGGTCCACATAGCACAGTTTATTTAAATGGTACAATCCACCGCAAAAAATAAACATGAGAGATACGCTTGTGCCACTTGTATAGCCCACTGACTGTTGCTGGTGAATAATAAGCTATCTTGGAGATGTTTTCAAAAATAATTAAAAAGTAACCAGACGCACTAGTCGCCTTCCCCAGCATGTCAGTCATTTCTGTTTTAGAGAGACTACCAGTTGGAAACCGTGAGAGAAAAGAAACAGTATTAGCTTTTGTATTTAAATGGCCAAGACAAAATTACTTTGGCCCATCCAAAGCTGAAATCCTGGCACTGTGCCTGCAGTAGCACATAAACAGCAAAGCTGTCTTTGAAATCAATAATCCTAAAAATGTGATATTCGGGTGATGTAGCTATGCAAGGCCAATCTGTCGTTTAAGATTGTTTCAGACATGTTGTTGCAATCAAGTCTGAAGTCAATTATTTAGAGAGCCAAGTTTCCAGTGAGTAATTTGTCTAAGTGGTCCATAGCTAAGGGAAGACCCCATGTAGGGATGTCAAACAACCCTTGAGCTTTTTGACAGCATTCTGGGAAAGAAAATCACTCAGTATAGTATATGAAGCAGGCTGAAGAAAGGTATGCATAACAAGGAGGTTTATTACAATATTTGAGCACGAAACAACTCCTACTTTGCTTTAAACATCAATGGTGATGTTTGCGAGAGCATCTGAGATTGGAAGCCTGGCTTAAATGAAAAGGAGATCTTAGGTGTGTTTTCAGTCTCAAGAAAAAAAACTGATGAAGGTTGTAAAGGTGTCTTTGCATGATTCAGCTGTA
The DNA here is from genome assembly GCA_016806645.1 of Ophiodon elongatus. Taxonomy (NCBI): domain Eukaryota; kingdom Metazoa; phylum Chordata; class Actinopteri; order Perciformes; family Hexagrammidae; genus Ophiodon; species Ophiodon elongatus. The sequence continues at coordinate 1,372,954 of JACSYO010002146.1, forward strand.
TAAACAGTCTGCTGCAGACACCCAATCGGCATTTCCACAGATAGGTAGACAGAGATATGACCAGACACAGGGAGGTGGTGCCCATCTGGGAAGGAAAAAAGGGAGAAAAGTGCGTCTTTGCTCATCAAGTCTTGTTTTGGCCTGGGGGCAATGGTGCCACTGTGACTCTCAAGTCAGCCAGTCAAGGCTAGAAAACCAGGCACACAAACAGATAACTGGTATACAGAGGGAGGGGGGGAGGGAAGTGGGAGGCGGGAAGAGACTTCATCCCAGGATGAGTCACATCTCCTCCTCACAATGTCTGCTGTACGGAGCGAAGGCTGCGGGGAATAGCAAAGCTGGTGAGATGGGAGTTTCCCCGAGCTTGCTGCATGGCTGAGGGCAGACGTAGAAAAATACACAGGCAGGCAGGCACAAATCCAAACAGATGATTCCAGATGTGTGCACATTTTCAACAACTACGCCCACAGATGCTCAGATTGTATCCGCACAGTCGGCACACATTTACCACGACACTGAAATATCAATTTAAACACCTTGAAATGTTTCGATGAGATTATGCTTTTGCGAGTGGGTTTTCTCGAGGTTGAGGAAGGCAGCATACCAACGCACTTTTTCTTCTGTGCTCTATTGGCTCCCTTTCCCTTCCGGTGCCCACTACAGTCCCCGAGATGAGTTGCACAGCAGAAGGTCTTTCTTGGCTCCCAGAGCTACATTTTTTCCAGCATCACGACCAAACTATCCAGCAAGTCATTTCTAAACTGAGAGTGGACATCTTTGGCATCAATAATTAGCAAGTTGATGCTAAACAAAGTAACAGTTAGCCAGACTGGCATCCGCAAGCTTTCTGGGCAGTTTCCAAAGCTCATCGGCTCACACACCCTCTACTCTTCGCATGTGTGTGTGTAGAACATAAATACAAATAGATACAATGACCATTGGGGATATTTGGACTCAGTGCTTAAAAACACAACACCTCCATATTACATTATCTGGAGACCAGATAACCGATTGGCTGATAATGCTGCATCTTCCTTTTAGATTCCACAAATAATAAGACCCTCTTCTTCCACATGCCAGGCAGTTTGTATGGCTCCTTTAATGAAACCCATATGTGTTCATAACTGTTGGTGAGGCCGCCCTGTATATTGATCTTTGCTTTTGAGAGCTTTTTAGAGTGTACGGAAGTCGAAAGTAAAGTTGGATATGTGGTTACACCTCAGTAACCTAACATCAAGGTTTATTCATTCATTAAATTGTCTTTGTCTGTGTCTATTGCACATTTGTGTATTACTCTGCACAGTACTATGTGTGTGCATCTGCTTGCTTAAATGCCTGAGTGTAGTGAGTGAGTCTGTGGGGGTAAAACCGGCAGCTTCTGCTGGGAGTTGTGCACCGCAGATAGCTGAGATGCCTGGCTGCATGTGAGAGGGAGCTTGTGTGTGGTTAGACTAATGAGGCTCTGCATAGAGGATCGCTGTTGAGTGACAGAGATGTTTTACACAAGCAGGATGGACGGTCAACTGGGAGGAAACATTCGTCTTACCACTGAGCCGCTGTCACAGACACACAGGCGGAGAGCATGCATGTCTCACAAACACACACACACACAGTGTGAGTGGTAGACACTCATGCATAGTATTGCTTTCACAAACAACAGCTTTCTACACTATCCCCAGACCATATTGAGAGCCTGAAAGCAAACTGACCACTGTTCAGCGGTTGGTTAAGTGTTAAGAGGGATTTTTAGCCTAAATGGTGGTCTCTCCTGCATTATCGATAGGGCTTGAAGTACTTTAAGAGTTTGTAACCGGCTGGATGGATGCAACATGGCTCGTATATACAGTAAGTACTGTGGGTCCTCATTCCCGTCGACAGTAAACATATTTTACTGACCAAGGTAATTGTTGAAATCTGAGAATGCCGCAGTATCACTAAATACAAGGCCAAATGAACCATAAATCTCTCTCTCTCTCTCTCTCTCTCTCTCTGGAGAAGACAAATGTACCACTATTTTCACCAGCTAGTTGCTAACTTTGTCTGCTGTTGGGTGCCAGGCAGGTAACAAAGTGGGTTATATTGAGCTTTTAACTGAAAAAGAGAAGAGATGCCAAAGATGGTTAAACACGACGTCTCTTTTGTCTGTATGTTTGTCACTACAAATGGCCCCTTTCGCATTACAGTCATTCGATACATTGTTAATATGGAAACTGTGATTAGTGCAGCTTTAAATATAGCATGGATAATGGCAAAACTTTTATCAGCCATCTGATTTGTCTTGTGTTGTTTTTTTCTTTTCCTGTCTTCATCCATTGTCCTCCATGTGTTTATCCATTTCCTCATTGCACTTGCTTTTTCCATCTTTGCTTCTCTGCCTCTATATCCTCCCTCTCTCCACTTCACCATTATATCCTCACTCTGCACTCACCTCTCCCTCGGCACCTATGTCTGCCTCTCCTTCTCTCCGGGACAGATGAGGTGAACAGGACTACTCTTCTTTCAGACCAAGACGGCTCCTTATCCACCAAGGGCATAGTTGTGTGTGAATAATGTCTTAACTGAGGAGTAAATATCTCTCCATGACAAGTTGTTTGGATTGGTGCTCATGTGCAATCTGATGCTTTATGTATCACGTCCTAGACTGCCTGGCCGCTAGCCTTGCTGGAGAAGGGTTGGCCTGTCAGGGCCCCTGAAACACTGAGAAATAAAGGGGCCTTTTAGAGCAGGCATAGAAACACAATGCTGACCCAAAATGTCACTTTGAGTTGTGTTGATGAAGTTCCTCACCGCGGTAATACATCCGATATGCTGCAGACGTCCATTTAGGCATGTGGATCAATTTTGGGTTTAAATTACTGGCAGATTAAAGGCAGGAGATTGGTATCATGTTAATCCTGCAAAATGACATGCTCCAAATAACCCGTCGGCGAAGGTCAAACTATACACCGAAACCCAACTTGAGATTAGTTTCAATTAATGTCACTCATTGACCTTGCAGGGTCAGTTGTTGGGAGCTCATCAGGATTATTAAAATCAGCCTCTTGGTTTATCCCCGTGATTCTTACCGTCATAATCCCTGCATTGTTTGCCTTGACACGGTGCAGGGTCCGTATGTATTCATCATTCCATTCAGTGGCCTCCTATATTTATCCAACACTAAACTAATCACACCGATCAGCAGAGGTAATCAACAGTGAAATCGCATCACTTACCCCGCTGGAATATGGATAAGCATTCAGCCATAAAACTATTTGGCAAAGCGGTTTCAGTTAAGGGCATCTGAGAGGGCACCGCACGACAAGTTCCTCGTATCCTTTCTCCATCTCCCATTGTCATAAACATTCAAACACGGCGCTCAGTTTATAGGAGTTCTGTTTAATGGGATCCATCCGCCGCTGTAGCCCGTTGAGCCTTTATAAAACAGAATGCATTTAAGGTGTTAGTGGCAGCCACCAGCTATGGCACTTAATTCCTTCCTCTGGGTGCAGTCTATTGCCAGCTTACTGCAGGGGGCTGTGCAGGAAAACAACCAGAAACACAAAAACTTTGATTAGCATACATTTGTGGGTCCATATAATATGGGATTTTTACTTGGACCCAGTCAATGTGATTCCTGCGGAGTTTGACTGGGGGTGCAGCAACACCATCCTCTCCGCTCACATTCTTCACAAAATGAGCCACTTATGTCACTTAAAGACACAAATGGAAGTCTATTACACCAGGAACAAAACGTTGATACGAGGAATACGCTTTAAATTCCCCAAATAATCCACCAACAGGGTGACTAAATCACAAGATCAAGCTTCTACTTATTCTTCAGTATTTCTTACATCAACTTTTCTCTTTTATGTCTGAATTCAAAGCTTTGCAAGAACACCCACGTATGTCTGATTCGTAATGTCACCGTCCGCCCTCATGAATAGATGTTCACATCCTGCAGCCACAGCAGTAAATCTAAGATGTGGGAACTTCAATGTCGTTTCTTATTGATCACTAATCAAACAGTTCACTACTGTCCACCTGATCCCGGACTAGTAAAGCTTTTTTAATTATTTAAAAGATGTATCAATTTATCAGATTCATTCAATTAGCGAAGATTTGTTTGAGATCAGTACGAGGCAACTTTTGTCTTCAATGAGGAATAAATATTGGTAAAACTATAAAAGCAAAGTTGATATATTTAATATGATATATCGCAGTAATGTCTACCTGAGCAGAGATAGAAGCCACTCCCCCTCTGTGTGTCTTGTTATCCGAGCTTCACCATTCTTTGTTTACATATTAGCTCCACTGGCTAGCACACAACTGCCAATCTTACAATCTTAATGTTGTTCTGATCCACAGCGTTGTTATATCAGCGCATCCCCCACCCTCTGTTACCCCCTCAGGTAAACACTTTTTAGCTCCGGCAACATGTTTACACTGTCATTTCTTTTATCACCATTAGCTGCAAGGTGCCGGCTCAGCCGTCGCCATGTTGAGAGCCATGTGGAGGCAATAGATATGCTCCCACTCTAGCACCTTTTAAAGAAGGCATTGTTTCATTTGGTATTTAATGTCGTAAGATCATATGTTACACTCTATTTAAGAGGGGTTTTCAGATACATTTGCATTGGGATTTGTTCAAGCATAGCATTTTTACTAAGAAGTGACATCACTCAGCTCATGGGGAAACCAAGAAAGGTTTTTTTTTGCACAGCAGTTTCTTTTCTACTTAGCTTCACATACTAACATCATCACTTGGCTGTCTTTCTAAATCTCTGAAGATTTTTCATTTTATCTAGATATTTTTGTAGTGCAGTGACATGAACTAAAATTCAAGGTGTTCTCAATCTCATTCCTTTGAGGGAACCTCAATATGTATATGTCATATGCTGCCCAAACTAATGATTCATATCATATCGACTGCACTAATTGTTAACAAATTGTTACAGGAGGCTGCTTCCGCTTTCTCAAAAAACAAATTACTGTAGTGAAACTTTTTTAAAGATTTCAGTTTAGTGGTCGATAACGGAAGACTCTTAAAAACTCCCAAACCTTCCGGTCAGTGTTGTGCGGTGCCAAGAAAAACATATATTTACGTTCAAGGTCTAGTTAAAGAGGTGATTACCATCTGTAACCCTTCCTCCCTTAGTAGTGTAGCCTGTCTCCGACCCGCCATCAAATATGCAACGCTGATGACTCATAATATATTATTGATGCTCCATCCCGGCTGATCTTGAAAGGCTGGTCCGACCATGACTATCCATCTCATGGATATTTTAGTACAATTTCTTCCAGAATATGACCACGGCACTTCCAGAGGTGCATGATGGACAAATAAATAAAGTACATCTACTGTTGTCCTGGCAGTGGGGTTAGTTTGAAGATTACTTAGATTACAAATTGAGGCCTTTATGAAATGTTTAACCAATTTCTAACGTATTCGAAAACAAAAGAGAACCAAGATTTGAATAAATGCAAGGACTTGTTGGCAGAATTTTGCCCGAACCCAGCTGGTTTGGTGCAAAAATACAGCATGTGCTGATCCAAAAGAATCACACATTATTCAAAAGAATATTCTAGATAACGGTTTTCAACTGAAATATAAAAACAATAGATGGCCTTGAACTCTTTTAAGATGCAAAAGCTGCCAAAAGACTTATCTTATTTCGATCTCTTTTTTTTTCTTCTTTTCAGGCATAATAAATAAATTCCATAGATTTTTAAGTAAGTTAGTATGTCAACTAATTTTCGAATACCATTCTCCTGGGTAATAGTCCCATGTTTGACTCAGCCTTCCAGCCCAAGGCCTCTACTTCTGTGGAGTTCGATCCAAATGTATTTCCATTCAACCTGGGAATGTGTAGAAAGCCCACTGGGCTTATTTGAAGCCTCCACGCATATAATATTAAAATGTCACAATATTAAAGAGATCATAAAAAGAATATGCATAAGAGATGACTACTTAATATCATTGACAAAAAAATTATAATAGGTTTCCATGGTGCCATCACGTGATTTGAACACATTACGTGCCACCATCATGTACTGTGTTGTTAAGAGATCGTGGTAATTTCATTCTGTGAGATCAGTCTTCTTAATCTTTTTATGATTTCCGCATAGGATGGTCAGTTTACATTCAAATGACAATAAAAACAAATCCCCTTTGTCTTCAAGCTTTTAAAGGTATGTTACCAGTTGGAATAATTTCTCATCTTGTCTGCACAAATCCCAATCTATGTGTTTTCAGACTTGCCTTCAACATGTCCTGTAAATATCTAATGTCAAAAGTGGCTTTTGAAATGCAAAAACCTTGTCTTGTTTTTGGCAAGATAATTGTGAACATTTGTTTTAACGCAGCCTTGGCTGTCTGAGTGTGCCACACTAAAATACTTGATGGCTGCAAATCACTTGTAATCCCATTGAAGCAAATAATAGTTCTGGAGAATCTGAAATAGATTTCAGACGTGGGACATGCTGCTGGGAAGACTCTCAATGTTCCTCTTTGCATATGGATTTTCAACAACGCTGGAGTTTAGAGCATTGAGATCTACCCACCAGACGCAGTGTATTCAAAAATAATCAGGTCAGGGAATTCTGATAGGCCCCAATCCTTAAAGTTTCACTACACCAACCATTTGATGAGCACCATTCTTTGATCTATTTCATTGTTATGTGAGATGGCTGACTAGCCTTTTGTTTCACCACCAGACCTGTGTCCTTCTGCTGTTGATTCATTGCATAGAAAGTAAGTCTTTTTACAGCACATTGTGCTGAAAAGAAGTCTAAAGTCTGGAGGCTGCATCAAAGTTTGTGTCTCGCAACAGATAGAATAAAAAAACCTTTGCTAAGTCTACAGCCACATGAAGGTTTTAGACTAAGTCGACGCGGTGCACTGGCTCTGCCATCGATGGCAAACAAAGCTTCCAGACAAATGATAGAGGGCAGTGCATTTAAGACGTGAGAGATTTTTTTTTTTCCAAAGGGAAACTGCAGCAGCCAGACGACAGTTTATATTGTCATTTTCAACAAATATGAATATACATTCGAGGCAGAATCTACTGATACAGCTGTAAGCAAGTATATCTGGACACTGAATGTAGAGTATACAAAGCAATTCTGCTCAAATTAAACTACAATTGAACTCTACAAAGAAAAAAATAAATTGGCTGTCAATATTTGGTAATCAGACAGGCTCAATGTGGTTCATGGACATGGTGTTTTGTGGAGCTGCAAATTTAAAAGTCTGTAAATTTGCGCATTTGTTTATCCTGCAAAGCTGTCCGGAGATCCTGAAGAATAAGATACTCTACCATCACCACCTCTTTCTCCCTTTGTTTGTCGCATGCATAACCCTCAATATGTCATTTAGGAGCAGCCACAGCCGGTACACTAAGCTCGGGCACAAGACCCTGACTCGCATCTTTTTGCTCAAATTTGTTTTTGTTCTGAAGGCAAAATCCAATAAAAGAGGATTCAGTCAGGAAAGCGAGGGAGTTTATTTCACCCAATTGAGTGCTAAAACGCCTCTTCACTTGTACAATTGAGATTTTTCACTCTCAAGTAAGGAATGCCAGAAGGCCTAACTTGTAATGAGTTTTGGGAAACAGGGGGAGGGAAATATTTGATTTCCTCCTATTAAACTGGGTTTATTGATAATTTAACCATTTCATGCCACCAATCTAAAACACGCGCCGCATCCTGTATTCTCAATCTCAAAAGCTTCCGAGGCAAGCTTTCATCACCATCAGTCAATCCCGTTCTGCCATTTACCGCCACTGTCTCCATAACATCCTCCTCTTATACACTTCCTTGTCTGCTCACTGACCCAGACATTTCCTGTTCTTATATTTAACATGCTACTGCAGTTGTCTGCCTTATTTATTATACATTATATAGACAAAGGGTGTGTTGTGCAATCCATCAAATAAGTATGCTTCTCGTCTTTGCCTAAATGAGTAATAGCACTTCTTCTTACTCTCACCCTCTAAACCTGATTAAATCTAATTCTACCCCTTTCTGTGATACATCATGGCTCAGCTTTTGCAACTGATGTTGATCTCTTTTTCTTTTCTTACCACAAGACCTAATCATGTTATAATTTTTCTGCAGCATGACTTGGCTAGCTCTGTTTTTAATGATGGCCCCTGCCTGTTTCATTGCGCATAATAGATTTGATAAGGTTCCTAGAGCCACCCTTTTGGCTCAGACCATCACAGTGCTCATCAGGATAATTTATGGGCAGCGGTGAAAGATTCCTTAAACTGCTGCAGTCGACCTTTGAGGACTACAGATGTGTTTCAGCGCTGCTCCTTGAGTGCAGACCCACTCATAAAGCAGTGTCACCACATCTTGGGTCCTGATTAATCTCTGTGTATAAAAGACCTATTATGCCTGAGCCGTATCCTGACCTGAGCTCTCCATTGACCTTGTAGTTGATTATGTGTCGCATGCGCCAAAGCCTGCAAAGGAAGGGTGAGTAATTGCATGGGGTTAGTGTTATTAATCTTGCATAACATTAGGTCTTTATTAATCAGATATTTACATTGTTTACCCCTGAATATAGCAATGTATCCGCACAATTTGCTTTTTAAATAATGTGGCTGTTGTATTCAGAGCCCATTATCTAGCTTAATGGTCTCGATTGCTCTCCAGTTTCCCTTTTATGCTAAATCACATCCTTGTTGTGCAAGGGTGTGTGTCCACATAGCGTTTTTCTCTGGCAGAAAAAAAGCACATCACCAAGCGTCATCAAAAAAGTACTCCTACATGGGTTTTACTTCTATGACTACAATATCTCGACAACACATCGCCACTATAACTACCAGTATGAGGCAAAAGCCAGAAGCTGGTTAGCTTAGCATAAAGATTGTAAACACGGGGAAACAACTTGCTTGGCTTGGTCCAAAGATAAAAATGAAAAACAATCCACCCAAAAAAAAAACATATTGTTGTTATTACACTTTGTAAGATTTTTCCATCAGTGAGACTTAGTGCTGACAGGCGGATTTTGTTACCTTTGAGATAAAGCCAGACTAGCTGTTCCTGGTGTTTGCAGTCGTTTTGCTAAGATAAGTTAATCAACCCGTGTCAGTAGTTCATATTTAGCTGACAGAAAATCAGATCTTCTCAAATAAATCTCAGCAGAAAGCAAGAAATCTATTTATAGACCATTTCATTATCATTCTGTTTCAAGGACAGCAGCGTAGGTCGAAGTTTACTTCCTGTCAGCCAACAAACATTGCAACAGGAAATACAAAGGGCCCATTCAGAATGTTTTCGTTGTCAAGGTTGAAAACGTCTTTTCCTTTCATGCAGAGTTTTTCTTTCTTAAATCTTGGGGAAAGGTGTCTCAAAAAAAGATATCAGAAGATCCAATCTTGCAATAACTCTCATTGCCCTCTTGAAAACCAAAGGGTCTCATAAATGATTATGCTCCCCCGCAGTGCTGCTGTAATTGCTTCTTCAAAAACCTACATTGGCTGAGACAGGACAGCCTATATGGACACTGCAACCCACTTTACTGGGCCCTCGTGACATAAGTCTCAAACTGACAGTGGCTGTTGTTTCAGAGTTCCTGCTTGGAGACTTGGTATTGATTTCCTCCCTGCGCTCCTTCCACAAGTAATATACAGCTTTAATCTAATTGGCGTGCAGGAACTTTGGGGGAGTGATGTCTACTGAGACATGTGTTATGTATTATTGCTACCTTCATACTCTGATTCGCGCTGACCTAGTGTCAGCTGTCTATACTGCTGACAAAGCACCTTTGATCACAGGGGAATAATGTCACAGGGAAGCTCTGAAAAATGAAAAAAGAGAAATAAGAAAAGAAAAAAGATATGAAAGCCTTATTAGACCATTGAAATAAGGTTTTGAAGTTGGATTTGCACCCACAGCTCTGTTTTATGTGTAAAGTGTTATATTATGTGGGCATAAGAATTGTTATATTGTATGGCTTCTCATGAAAAATATTTTCCAAATGAAAACATTTCAGCAAGATATAGGCTTTGTTCTGTATACACCGTTTGCATGTTGGTGCAAAAGAAAACACCCTGTAAAATTCAGCATACCCTGCAGTTGGAGCAAGTTTTGAAGTTGGAAAGTCCCCTAGTGCCTGACTGTATTTTATAACACTTCATATGGTGCGTGCAGATCCACAGACACAAAGCTTTTGAAACTTATTTCACCAGTATACTTGAGACTCTTAATCATCTTAAGAAGCCTTACAATCCAAGTGAAATAATTCAATAAGAAGTATTTTGAAAGAGAGTCTACACACAGAACAAAGAATAAAAATCTGACATTCTGACGGAGAGCTGACCAAGAAGCAGGCCGTCTTTATTGTGTATTCAGCCCTGGGACCAGACAAATTGCATCAAATGCCAGGTTCACCCAGGGGCCACTGTCTGCCAGACAGATATTCTTCATCCAAGGGCAGTGTGACAGCAACGAGGTCCTGCTTGGATATTTACATCTTCTCAGCCGTGTTTTTTTTTTTTAAAACTATATAAATATGGCTCCTTTTTAAAGGGCAGTATAACTTCCTATGGTGCGATGCCAGACAAGTTCAGTGCACATTTCCCCTTAGAATAGAGGCATTATGATGTAGCTGCCTCCCCGTGGCATTAGTAAAAAAAGTCAACTTTGATAAAAAGGCAAACATCATCCAGATTTACTCGGGCCTTGCCTCCAGACACCTTCAGTGGGCATCCGTACCATTTTCAATCTCACGCTCTTGTACCCCTTGAATCCAGAGTGTGTTCCTTGATGTCAAAGGTAGACGTATCGAGAGATGCTGAGATTACCATTTTGTGTGGCTTAATACACTTCACAATGCAGCCAAGCCTGCAATCATCTCCAAGAGAATCACTGGATTTGCTTTAAAGTAATGCTTCTTTAAGAGCCCACTGAAGCGTTCTTCAATTGCCTTAAGATGTTTGCCTCAATCAGACCATGATCTGTAGTTTTTTCCCCCTGCTTTACCAACGCTGTGAGTCAGCTCCTTACTGTCCGTTCAGCCATGTGCCTGATTGTAGCAGTGGCTTGTCTGGCTGTGAAACGTTATCACTAGGCCCTGGTCTTCATCAGACTGAACGAGGCCGGGAAGATCAATGCACTTATACTGGATCGCTTTTCCCTGCCGTGTGCAGAATGGTTTGATAGGTGGTTTCAAAGAGCTCTCAGCCTGTGCGGGTGTGTGTTGTGAGAGCGACAGTGTGTGGGCTAAGGAGGGGTGATGCATGCACGTAAGAGTACATGGGTGTTTGCATGCATGTGCTGAACCCCAGCACTTAAAGTCAATACCATAGAAACTAAAGTCTAGTGATCTGTATTGCACGAGCACCACCGCATTAAAATCCCCATTAGAGTTTGTTTTGCCACATAAATTAAAAGATTTCAATCCAAATTTGCTCCTTGTGTTTTGATCATGTCCTAATACTCATTAAGTCATCCAAGCAGTGGACCTCCTTTAAGCAATTAAAACGCAGACTAATCCTCTAAACCGACCCGTAGATTTGCATCATGGAGTCACACAGCAAAGGGAAAAGGACCCCTCTCGGAGAGAACGGCATTTACTGCGGTGCTTGTGCCACATCCCTCTTCAATTATCCCCGGGAAGTGGTGCAGAGAGGTGGCAGGGGTGCTGACAGGTAGGTGGGTGTTTTTTCGGCAGCCAGCTGATAACACGCCGTCTGCACAGTCAACAAAAGGAGACGCCAAAGGTCTTCTAGACAGCTCTGTGAACCCGGCCTCTCATCCGCCCCCAGGCCACGGGCCGTCTTGGCAGGGCGGCAGGAGCGGTATCACGCGCCTGGCAGCAGAGTGGCGCCCGGCCAGAGTTAGCAGCCACAGCACTCAGCCTTTTCTCCACCACCCAACGGGAGCCAGGGACACGTGAGCGCGAAGGTTCTGTGATGAGAGGGTGGAAACTAGAAGGGGAGATGGAAGGCGAGATAGGGAGATGAGTGGCGTAGATAAAAGAAAATAAATAAATAAGTGTTTGCAATAGAGAACGGTGCACCCTTTTAAGAGGATGTGCAGAGGCGTCTTTACAGTAGCAGTTGCTTTTCCTCACATGCAGCACTCTTAAGGCTTGACTTAAAATATAAGAGTAATATTAGACCACATCTATCTCACTGTTGGTGTCTTAAAAAGAATCTTCAAAAATACCCATGGCAGGCCTTTCTTTTGCTTTTGAAAGGGTCTGCATTCACCAGAGGATGCCCACCACCACCACCAGCCCAACTCCACCATCCTCTGCTTGTTAGCGTGATCACTGTCCCTCTGGTGGCTCTGCACATAATATATCTTCTCCCTGCAATTAACTGCTGCAGGGCCTGTGTAGGAACTTGGAGGGATGTCCCCCTCAGCAGAGCCGGTACCCTTGGGAGTTGATGTAGGGGAGCGATGTAAAGGAAAGAAGAACGTATGAGGAGAGAGTCAGTTAGTGTGGGGGGAGGGAGGAGAGAGAAAGCCGGAATGCAGCGTGCCAAGGCTTCCCACCCACCGATGCTTGTGTCGGTAATCTCTCGGGGAAGGGCTGGATATCAGGGAAAGAGTTGTTGTGTTGTGAGAAGTGCTGACAGCTTCGTCTCTTCTGCCCCCTACTGCAGAGGAAGTGTTGATGAAAGAAGATTTCAAAGGGAAAAAGAATGGCGCGGATGTCTAAATTTAGGTGATGTAGGTGTCTGTGCTTTACACTTTGTATGTATGTAAGTGTATTAATCTGTGGCGTGAATTGGTCATTTTACTACTCCATAGCACAGATCGACTAAAATATGTATCAATACCAATGACTCAGTGATTACACCACGTGAGTTTTCTTTTTTTTTCAATTTTTAAATGGTCGCTGATGAAAAAGAAAGTGACTCTAAAATGTGTTGTTTTGCTGCTAAATTGTTTATTGCAAAAGGTTGTAATATGACAAGTATTACTGTTATCACTGAAATGGATGTCTGAGCTAATTCACAGCTTTTCTATTCTGTGAATTGTAGCATCGTTGTTCATGCATTTCTTTTTTCTTTTACCCATTTCTTTTGTTTCTTTCTCTTTGCATTGTAAACCAAGATGGGCTGTTTTGACTTTTTTTGTTATTTTGTATATACAGATGGAATATCTGTGTTGCCGGGTTTTTTTCGTGCTCTTTGTACTGTTTGAAGTAGGCGGGGCTGATTTAGAGGAAGTCATATGCACTAATCAGTATGTAGCTGCATTTGATCCAGAATCTTGATGACATTTTCTCGATTTGTTTGGTTATTGTCAATCAAAAGTGATTCAACCACACCCACACAGTCCTACTTTGTCAATCATAATGACGCCTGTTTTCAATATTGTACAATGTTAGTATCTGGCCAAGCGTTGTGTGTTCACTGACAGTAATGTATTGAAGCCAGGAGGCCGAGCTATCTTTGCCGTGCCCTGAAAACATGGATTTGCTCAGTTTTTGTTTGACTACATTTCATTAGTGACAGTTAGCGATACGTTTAGGCTTGTCAAGCCCTTCGTCTAGAGGAGACTTCAGGCTTTCTAACAACATATTGCATATGCAAATTGAGCTTTCCTGGGGGCGTATACAATCTGTAACTGAGCTACCTGCATACTCGATCGTGCGCTATTACGCACAGCAAGTCTGCTACTTACAGATACCACGTCTTCGACCATAAATACTCAAGATACTCAAAATAACTCAAGATTTGGAATAAACATTTATCTCGCTTAAAAGGGATGCTCTAACAAATTAGTATTGTTCTTCCATGAAGTTGGGGGAGTCATGAGACAGATGATAAAAGAAGGGTTGAAATCAATGCATCAAAATGCTGGACACTAGAATTCCCTTAGTGCAACCAACAACATATTGGCATTTCAAACTTCCTTGCGAATGCCCCCAGTTGGTAATACAGGCTTTGTTTTATAAATGTGCAGCTTTAAAATCCAAGCCCACAAAATCCCGGTGACATCATCTGCGGTTATTTTCTCAGACTTGACAAAGCTGCTCCAAAGCCACAGAAAAACATTACACAACAGTTTCACAGGCTGAGGAGAAGAAAAAAAAAGACCTAACCCTAAGTCAAGGTTCACTCACCTTTACAGAGTAGAACTTTGTAGTAAACCAAAATTGGTGTCAACAATTGGTTGAGTTCCCCTTTAAAGTGCAACTTCAACTTGAGCCACTACAATCTACTGTACAGTTTACTCTCTAGTCTAGATTTATTCAAGAAAAAGGATTTAAATGATAGAAACTATGGTCTCCTGGCATTTTAGAAACATAATAGTAACTACATAATGTTATTGTGTTGAATTTTAAGAAAATTGACATTCTACATGACGCATTTGCAACACTCTAAATACAAAGTAGCCAAAACAAATAACTGCTCTTTCACTGTGTTTCACAGTGCTGGAGTTTATGGGTACGTAAGTAAGAGGATTTTTCATAAACTAATAACACAAATTCTGAGTTTTAATTTCACCTCTCAAGTTGATATACCAGGTAATACATTCTAGGAGTTAGTTTTCATTCGGCGCTTGTGCTCCAAAAAAAGTCTGATTGAAAACTGATAAAAGTAAATAAGATCAGGAGCATTTGCGAACAAAGGCTTGATGTGTTCCAGTGGGGGCGACTTTGATTAGGGAATTAACAAGTGTGTTGACAATACAAAGAACTTAATATACTATCCTGAAACTCACGCCCCAAAAGGTATTCTTTTCTGACATATGCTACTCACCAGCTGTTGTCTCCATCTCATGGGCCACATGTTCTGAAGATCAAACTCCCAGTTGTTCCTTAATTGCTGCGACAAAATCATAATATCTTCATTTACCCTCCAAATTCCTTTGTGCTGTATATCTTCTCATACTTTAGCTATACAATCAAACATAATGTATGCAGAACCATTCGTTACAGGAACTCACCATGGAATACATGTACGCAAAACGGAACAATAGAGCAGTATGTGCTAATCCACATGGGGCGGTTTAACAATAATTCAGATCGACTTTGTGAAGGTTAAAATACAATATAATCCTTCCCTCCCATGCTACAGCAGTCAATGGTGAACATCCAGGAGGCGGGGAGGAGGGGGGGAATGGGGGGGGGGGGCACCAATCCCGCCTTGCAGTCCTGCAGAATATTGGCTGTCAAGAAACAGACATGCAATCAATCATGAGCAAAGTCACAGCCAATGTGAAGGATACCAGTCCTCCTTAGGCCCCGTGGTTGTGACAAGGCAGCGGTTGCATAACGCTTGACATCACAGTGCTGTAGGTTGAGATTAATGGACACTGAGTACATGTATTTTAAAAGGGCACGAGATAAAACATGTGTCTGACCTCTTATGGGGAAAACAGATTGTAGTGTGTGTGTGTGTGTGTGTGCGTGTAGAAAAAAAAGGGCCCTTGATTAACAGATTAACAGATTAACCGTGGAGATACTGTAGCACAAAATCAAATGCTGAGACAGGATGTTGCCGAGTTCTGCTTAATGGGCTGTGCTTGTTGGCATGTTTTCAGGATCATGTCTTGCATTTTCTCTTTTTTCTTTCTCTGTTGCCTCTCGAGAATTTCGGCAAAGTATAGCATGAAAAAGAGAGTCCTCGGCTGGCGGATTCCTTTGTGTATGTTTGTTCTTTGCGCTTGAGTCCAAAACTTAAAGTCTTATGTGGATTCCTTTGGAGTCCTTTTCTTTCTTTCGCAACTCTGACAAACCAATTCTCTTATTTGAAATTCTCTTCAAGTCGGAGAAAAGGATCTGAGGACCTTGATGTTTAAGTCTTTGCAGCGACTCTCAGTTCTCCAGCTGAGGCAGTCACTTGATGCTGTTTTGCTTTTGGACATTTCAGCTATGAAATAACAGCTCAGACACAGTAGTTCAGGAACTCATCGTAGCAAGAAACACCCAACTGTGTCGCCATCTCGAAACTCAAGCGTTTACGTCAGTAAGCCTGCCATCCAATCTCTCACTCGTGTCCATTTGAATCTCCAGGCCAGAATACATTTAAATGCATCACTCTCCCCATTTAAAATCCTATTCTGACCATGTGTGGGTCATGCTTTTTTTGCTGTTTCAAGGGGTTCCAGGACGCCAACTTATTTTGCTTTGATCCTTGCTGGGGATAGCCATAGATTGCTCTGGATTTAGCTGTGATCACACACTTATAGGATTTATCAAGCTTTCGCAAGCTGCTCTCCAAAAACACAGCCATGGTTCAAATCGTGGCTCCATGTGTTTGCAGCCCTGACAAAGAACATCATGTTGCGCACATCTTTGCCAAATCCATGGACATTGTCAGTTGGCACATCTTGTGCACTGAACTCTAATCCCCGCCAAAAGCCAGTCAGTATTTTGAGAGGCAACATGGGAAAGTTGTTCACCAAAACGTCCTGAATGCAGTTTAAGACTGGAGTGTGTTAAAGGCTCAGATAAGCTCAAAAGTGATGACTCAGTATGTGGCAGCTTGTGACTAAAAACACTCCAAAACCAACCCACTGTGTAATGTTATTTACACTAGTTGGCTACTTGTCTCTATTTTATGTTTCACGAAAAAAAGAGAAAAAAAAGCAGTAAAACAAGATTTAAAAAAGACAAGCACTGCAGGCTCTGGATGAATACGCTTGTGTACGTCATGTGTCATTAGAAGCCTGTCACTCTAACATGGGTGATGCATCATGCACCACGTTACAGTAGAACTTTTACACAATCTGAGTCTCTGATGTAAAAAGGTTCAGCCCAGACAGCTGGGGCAGCGAGGCCTAAGTGTCGTTTCCCTGTGGCGTCCTGCCACTACCGCACTCCAAATGTATTCTCACCGCCAGGGGAGCTACAATAAGCTACAACTGTTGCATTGCCCAATGCAAGTAGCCAGTGACTGCTCGACTATAATAAAAAGATGGGAAATGAAAATCTGAAAAAAGGAGAGTCAAAGTGAAAACAATTCAAGCTGCTGCTTCTTCGGTTTAGGACTGGTTAAGTTGGGAAAGATTGCTTCATGGCTAAAATATATCCTCATTGACTGTTGCAAGGCGATAAGACAAAATTGGAAATCTGTTTTTTACCATGGGTCACTCCTAAAACTTTTTGCAGCTGGATAAAAATGACACCCTACTTCTGCCTTTGCTTCTCAGACAGGAAAGTCAATATCTGCACGACTGCTCATTTTAACCATTTGAACAAATGACCACGGCTGTTGTTTTTCCAACGAGGACGAGCGCTTCATTTCTGCCCCTCTTTGTGCCCACGTGGCCCTTTAAGGACCCCACATATTTCCACTATTCACTGTTTGTAATTCAAACACTGCAAGAGGACAACAGGGCAGCATCAGTGGCATTCCTCTGCCACTGTTAATTAAGAGCCCAAACTTGCAGCTAATGAACAGAACTCTTCCTAATTGAACTGCCAGCTGCATTATTCCTGGTTGTTTGTAGGGAATGGAGGCCATGTTGGCGGTCCGCAGTGTAATTACCAGCGTCTGCCCCACTGGTAGAAGGGATCAATCTTGGGTGACACCAGTGGTGGATACCTCCTGTTGTATCCTTGGGTATTTGTTCTCGATGGCAGGGAAAGTTTATCATCATGGATAGAGAGCCTCCTCCATGACTACAGGCCGTACCGCAGCTCGCCTTGTCCATTTGTAACACAACAACAGCTACTCCGGATCACAATCATTACTTCTGCCACTCAGATTGCAAAGAAAACAGTGTTTAGAGGGCAGTGTTCATACATTTGGAATTCACTCTGTCATTTGATGGACTCCTAAACGGTTGGGGGAATTCAATTAGGAAAGGAATAGAGTTTTGAAAATGTGGCACTGTGCCCGCCAGTTACTCAGGGGACATGATTGATGTCTGTGAGTGGCATTTAGCACAGCTGACCCTCATTCAGATTACCATCTCATTAGCATCAATAGACTGAGACACACAAAAGAGAGCAGCGGCGTCGCCTTAAAGCTGTTCCGAGGAACCAGCCTAAGGGATTTTTTTTGCTACAAAATACTTTAATTCCATAGTCTTGGTGTGACATTAGCATTGGGAGTGTAGCTGCATACAAATCACATACCAAAACACTACAATGCCAAGAATTATGCCCTCATCTCCAGATTTCCAAGCTAATATGGGATATGTTCTTGATAGTGGGGCTGCAATGTATTTGTTGTTCTAATTATGACAGCAATTCCCAACTGGGAGGTGGATGTTGTCCTGGCATACATAAGGCCTGAAAGTATAATCTACATAATGTATGAAAGCAAGTTTTTCGTGCATCAATAATTGTGCAATTCAAGTTATTCTTTGTCTGAACTTGGGAGCTTCCACATTGGATCGTTTTGTAATCTTACTTCTGTTTTAGACCAAATGTGCAATTACTTTGCTTTGCATCACCATGTTTATCATCCTTGACTTGTCAAAAGAAAAACTTTTTTTAAGCTTTGAAAAAAGCTGTTAAGTTTTGATATGTTTTCAGGCAAAACATTTTTTTACCAAGGCCAAAGGCTGGTTAGCATACAAAATGCAAGATGACAGTTTTTTTGTAATTACTCTTCCTGCCACAATGTTTAGACTCAGGTCTGCACTGCCTGTTTAACCATGGGGTATTCAAAAATGATAATTTATTTAATCAAGAACTACCAATTTGGCGATAGACCAACAGGTTTGTTTAATCGCTATAATATTAAAAAATGTCAACTCTTTGTGAGGACCTTTGTCTATCTTTTTGGCAGCGAGAGTACTTAAAAAAAACACTGATAACAAACACAATTGCTTTTGAACTGGAAATAAAAGAATAGAGTGGGCAGTATAACGTGAATATGTTCTCCTTAATGTATGGCAGCAACTGATAAAACCCAGACCGCAACTCATCCTAATAGTGTCAGCTCTTTGAGCCGCCTGAAGAGGGAACATTTTACAATTGGCAGAACAGGAGCAAACACTGTCGCTCTCATTTAATCAATACCACCCTTTATTTGTAAAAACAAACACGTTTGTGACTTTGAGACAATTCATGACTGACCAGGCAAAAAGAAGAAGGCCCGTCTCTGAACATTTCTTTTACAGCATTGATGTGTTTTTGTCGAGACAGCATGTTATATGAAAACAGGGTATCTTTCTTGTTTCATTTGAGATGCTGCTGCAGGCCCAAATATGGCCTACTTTTACCTTTTCCTCTTCCCCCTGGTGGCGCAGATGTTATAAGAAGAGGTTTAAATATAGTTTGTACAGATGTTTGTGTGCGATGGCATGCAACGTAGGTGTGGATTTTGAATCATCTGTGTTTCAATCAAGGTGGTAAGATAAATATGGGTGATACTTGGAAGAAAAAAAGATGAGTGTGCAGGGGAGGGACAATGGAGAGGAGGGGAGACAGATGGAGAGAAGCAAGAAGCAAGAGACCCAGTAAAGAGAATAAGAGAGAGATGAATGTGAGTTTTACTGAGGAATATGTGTGAAAGAGAAATTAAAAGTGAATAAAGACCTGGAATGGAAGAGGGAAACTAAAAGAAAGGGGTGGTATAGAAAAGAGAACACGGTGTCTGCCTTGATTGTATTCAGAACCGTCTCCTGTCTGTCCCTGATCAAAAGCTGCTTTCGCTCAGTGCTGGCTCAAACCCCTCCTGCTCACAACCACAAATGTAACCCAAGCCAGCATTGCCAAGAGCATTATTATTGTGTGGACCAAATGCAATACCAGAGAATGGGATGAGCACACTGCAAGCTGGACTCGCTGACATGCCTGCCAACCAGTCAAGATGCAGTTTACATCCAGGTCTGTCCAAAATGTCATCGCTTCATTATTTTTTCCTGTTAGAAATTGTCATACTAAGCTTCTTTTTTTTTTTTTAAGTTATGGCCAAAAACATGTTTTGTGGGGTCACAGTGACCTTTGACCAAATTGACCTTCAAAGTTCAACCTTTCAATTAAATAAAATGTATTTTGTATAGCCCAAAATCACACATTTGCCTCAGAGGGCTTTACAATCTGTACACATACAACATTCTCTGTTCAAGGACCCTCACATCACAACAGGAAAAACTAAAAAATAAGAGACTTTAGGGAGAGTCCATCCCTCTCCCAGGATGGACAGAAGTGCAATAGATGTCATTTGTACAGAATGCACAACATAACAGCGTTACAACACATTCAATGCATGACAGAAATTATTCATATAATGAGAATAGTAGGCATGATGAAAAAGTTACGACTACTAACCTTGAGTTCAAGTGGACGTTTGGGCCAAATTTGAAGAAATCTGCTAAAGGCGTTCTCTGAGCTATCGCGTTCACAAGAATGGGACGGAAGTGAGGTCAGTGACCTTCACCTTTGACCACCAGAATCTAGTCACCACCCTTGAGTCCTGATGTAAGTTTGTACCAAAATTAACAGAAATTCGCTTAAGGTGTTCCTGAGATATCATGGGAATGGAAAGGACGTGAGGTCGCTGTCCACAGCAATGTTGACCTTTGAACTCCAAAATCAAATGATTTAGTTTTTGAGCCCAGGTGGACTTTTATGCCAAACATGAAGAGACCCCCTCCAGTCCAAAAACATGATGCTAGCCAACGCGGCGCAAAGGCACAGAAGACATTGCTCTCTGTGTCAAGCTGCTACAGCAGAGTAGAACAAATTATCATAATTCAAAACCGCAAAAAAAGTGTTTTGAGTTCTCCTGACATTATTTGACAGACTTATTTCTGCGACTGAAAAAATTCCCCCCAAATCTTCAGTTTTCAGTGAATACTGTCGATAGACTTGAAACAATATTGACAGAAGTTGCACATCTTCAATGGAAATGGAACACCATCTACATTTTTAATTAAAAAAGGACAATGTTGACCAGAGGCAAATTTATCTAATTACATATTTTAATGATTCTGCTGAACAGGAAAAAAAATGCAATCGTTTTTCCTCCTTATATGAGAAACATTTCACACAAATGTAATTTGATGGTGTGACAATGCAAAACCATTTCATGAGACAACAGATCTCAAGCATAAAACACTCGTATGAACAAATGTGTTCTTATGTGGCTTGTACGTGTGATTTAGAAGAACTTGCATTCACAAATATTATTGTATTTCAAATTTTCTCTTCGATGTGAACACGATTTACGAGTCCAGACCTGTGGAAAAAGTAATGTGCAATTAGTCTGCTGTTATCCAAGACTAAGTTTTTCACTAATGTATTGTATGATTCATTACTTTCAAGCTATTTTGAGTTTTAAAACCCTATATAATTTACACTTCATAATTATGTTGACATTATCCTGTCTGACTCTACAATTCTAATTATAGACCAATTAAATTCAAAATGTATTCCTATACTGATTATAACACCATTAATTAAAATTGGCAATAGCTATTGATGCTATTGCATAATGCCACAATATCAACATGAACATTTCACACTTCATTGACCCTCAGGTGGCATGGCATTGAGAGGACTTTACTTTTCCTCATTACTTAGCATTGGCAGGTCCCTTGTTCCAAATTTTAGACTTTATGGATCTCCGAAAGCAAGACTTCAATATCGGACTAATGGGGCAGGACGTGTAGCTTTTTATGGCATTATCAATTACTCTGATTTACAATTTTAATGAATGCAAGCCTTTTTACGCACAGGTGGCAATCATCATGGCTACCCTGGTCATTTACACAGTTATCTGAAGATAGGAGCGTTCACTGAATCTAACGTGTCGCAATCATGGCCTATTGTTAAAAAAATGTTTTGCGATTTTGGGGGTGAACTGTCCATGAAACTTTCTGACTTTTTTCATTCTTTTACCTGAAGTGCTATTTATCAATCTAGATCGTTCTGGTGTGAGTTGCCTGGTTTAAGACTTACCTGCAGTAGAGTTGTCTGCCTTCTCTTGAATATAATTGGATTATATGGCACTCGGCTTGTGGTGCTCAAAGCACCAAAATACATTATACATTTGAAAAAAACTCAACAGCAATGTCTCCAGTTTCCAGAAATCATGACCCTGTAACCGGGTTACAAAGTACCAAAAATGTTCTTGCATGAGGTCCAGCCAAAACAATAGTGACTATCTAAGCAAGAAAGTTAATCTTGCTGTGCATCTGTTTGTTCTCGTTTTGTCTTGTTTTCTCGAATGGTAAAGGTTGACCCATGGATTCTCTTCAGGTTCTTCTCAGCTTGAGGGCTGTGAATTCACTCTAAACTTCCACCAACCTCCAGTGAAGCGTGAGCACATCCGTGGGCAGATCAGGGGAGGTCATGTGTGCATTGCTGTATGGCCGCCTGGCACATCTTGGCATACTTCTTATTCCTTTTGGCTGCATGTGTAATTGCCCTACTTCCTATTGAACATGTGAATCGTGCATTGCTCAACAAAAGCCACAGGCCAACTGTGCATGTACCATTAAATGAGTGTCATGGCTTGCTGTTTTTTGGACGAGATAGCTCCGTCGCCGGTCATGTTTTTCAACTGCCTGCTTGGAATCTTGAAAATGTCTTTTATTTCTCCGCCATGCTGCCAAAAGTAACCGAACAGACATTTCACAAACTGTCAGTGTCATCCCTAAAGGCCACAATCAAAATGTTTTTTTTTCAATAGTCATCCGCACAGCCATAAGAGGAGGTCCGTGTCTAAGTTCTTGGATTCCTGCTATAGAGGGCTTCTCTGAGGATTGACTGACTCATCATCTTCCCACGAGGAAACAGTAAATGACAAAAGAGCTGGGCGGTCTGCTAGAGACGGGATGGAAACAGCTGTCCAGGCACTCCGAACCCTATCTATAATTCAGAGGAGGTATAATAAAATAAGTTTTCACTTTTGTCATTTGCTGTGAGTGTGATGAAACCCAGCCCAAACGAGGAGGCTGGCTCCAGTGCAATAATAATTAAGACATATTTTTCTCCTCATCAGTAGAGAAAGGCTGGGTCTTTGATTAAATATTGACTTGCATTTGTGTGTGTTCTTGTCTCCGTCCAATCAATAATTCATTTGAGGTAAAAGAGATTGTTCAAAGGAATCATCTAAGATGCTATATATTTCTCACAACATCTGCTTCGTTTGTTTCATGCACAAAATCGAACAGAGCAGCGGCTCACTGCAAATGATCCCTCCTTATGTTAGCAGCACTGACACCGCATCAACACTTTTAACATCGTTTTAACAGCGTCAGGTAAATTTGTTTAGCATTCAGCGAATGAAATCCCTCAATGAATTTGCAGATAATATTTTCTTTAGCTCAGCTCCAGTGCCCCCGTTATACTCCATTTCAAGTCTGTCACATTCTCATTAAATTAACATGACAATGTGGTATTCTCAACCTGCAGTCATTTCCCATTAAATTCAAAGTCAATAGTGAATCAATGCTGAATGTAATAATTGATGAATCAATTTCTAGCATTTATGTGAATAATATGCAGGTGTGAAGCTTCAGATTGTTGAGGGAATTTCTTTAAACCAATTGTGGATGAGTGCTTGTTATGTATAAGTGGGGATGATAAATTGACTGCAATTTACTCAATTGTAAACCTATGTAAACAAGTTTCCTGCATCCAAGGTGATGCTACTTTATTATTTAGCAATGGTGCAACCACGGTATTTGTATTATTCAGGCCACCGTTTGCCTCTCAGTGGTAGCTCACCTGCAGCTCGGACTCCTGTTGCGTTGCGGCAGCAAAACAAGCAGTGCCATGAATCTTTTATAAGTGTGAAAAGGTTGCTGATGAGTACAGTCCCTGAAGCCTGTTTCATAATGTGGTCTCTATAGATTGGGAATAACATCTACATTCTACAGAAAGACGATGTGCGCCGCCCCCACACCACCATTGTCAATGACCACTCATGAGAGAAGGGCCGTGTGCACAGAATGCTTGCATGGTGGACCATCATTTCCTCGATCGTGTTCTCACATGAAGAACATACGCAGCATCCATGAAAACAAATGTGTGTTTGAAAGAGCTTTCAAGGTAGGTGAGGAAAGGACAAATGTAGCCTTTGGACCCACAACGGTATTCATCAAGGGGATCCAGTATTCTCACCTTTTTTACTTGCATATGTCAAATGCATATCCCTGGAGGGCATCCAGGAGGCTTCTGCACAACAGGGTTCCTACTCACCGACTGACTATCCTTAACAGAGATACTGACAGCTCGGCTTATTCTCCACTTTCCCCTGATGTCAGGACTTATTTCTGGCTGGCCTCTGACACACACATATTGGATTTTACAGCCATGAAAGATGCCTTTTTATTGACACTTGGGGATTTTGCGGTCAAGTTACACCCTGACCTAAAGGGATGAAGTGTACAGGACAAATTTAGAGTGTTTTATTTTAAGAAGAAGGTCATCAGGCAGGAGTAGCAAGAGTTGGATATCAATTTGCCAACTGTTTTGATCAAAATGATGATAAAATAATATTTAACGGTCTAAAGACAGCTATCATTGAGTGGGCAGACAGATGAATGAACACATGGGTAAAAGCATTACTGTGAATTAGTGGCCTATTGTGTTCTGATAAATGATAATTATAATCTTTTTTGAGACAGTAATTTTACTAATGGTTGACTCAATTGTTGTACATCACCATATTTTTAATAGACTACATTCATCTGAGTTTGTAGATTGCTTTAGAAACACCATATGCATTAGATTTCACAGCAATTGAGGTTGTTTGATTCAATACAAACACAATTCAAACATATTGGTTCATATTGTTAAACGGTGCTGAATTTGATATTCTGAGAATATCTATAGCCTTCACAAGGCTCTCAGCA
This sequence comes from Ophiodon elongatus, assembly GCA_016806645.1. Lineage (NCBI taxonomy): Eukaryota > Metazoa > Chordata > Actinopteri > Perciformes > Hexagrammidae > Ophiodon > Ophiodon elongatus. Next base: position 1,397,668 of record JACSYO010002146.1, read on the forward strand.
TGACAATAGCTGAGCCAGCAGCTAGTAGCCAACAGTGCTAACTGCAGACAGAGCTAACAGTGTTTAGCTGTAGGGGAACCAGAAGGTGGGCTTCACCCCATCGGTCAGGACTGCATTGTCAGCTGTAACCGCCGTATGAGTGCAGTGGAGAGCAGCAGCAATTAGCCAGCCAGTGGGGCCGAACAGGGACTCGCATGCATTAACATGCAGGCATGGCTGGACCAGCTACGGAAAGCTTGGATTACAACACACACAGAGGGAGAATAACTTCGACACCATGACTCCATTCTATATTTAGGAAGAAAATAGTGTTTGCTGCTATATCAATGCTCTGAATTTTGAATTCAGTCTTCATTTATTTTAACTTACTATAACTTCATTTTGATAACTAATTGCATTAACAAGAACAACTTCTTTGAAATAATATATCCTTTTCACACTAATGTGCCAAAGAAGCCTGGTATGTGAACATATTCATCAATAAAAAGGAAACAATAAGTATGTAATAAATAACATGTCATCGATAGGTATTATTTGCTTCAACTGTCTACAGTCTCTATAGTGCCGGACAATACCTGTGCCAATTACCCACAATATCGTCACTCACTCTGTACATTATGGGGACAGTTGCACACTTTGTGCCTGCAGCAAAGGGCTGATTTAGTGAAAGACTGAGGTGGATGATATCAGAGGGAGAATTAATGTGTTGGTAGAGAGATGGGTAGAAGGGAAAGATGGAGTTGGTGAGTGAGGGAAATGATGAATAGGTTACAGAAGGTCAGTGAATGTCATCTGATCCAAAACAGGTACCCAGCCTTTCCGTTATCTTTTCCATTTCGATTAGTAAATCAAAAATTGTTGAGTTAAATGGGGCAAAAACGAGGAATGGGCTGTCCAGAAACCACCAATAACCCAGCACAATTCATGATGTTCTTGTATGATATACTTTTTCAAGTTGATAAAGCTTAGTTTGAACTCCCTGCCCTTCATTGTTTTTGAATCACAAACAACAGGTATGTGTAGCAACACCTTTTATACATTTGTGCACTTCAGCCTCTAAAACTCTGCTGGACTGACTAATAGGTCAACTTTTAGAAACTCATATTCAAGCTTTGCTGAAAACTCATATAGCTTAATTTTAAATTGAAAAAAAGGGTACTTTGAAAAAAGTGTTTGGAGTGATGATGATGCACAAATCGTGCTATCTTGGGTTTAAATATTAAAGATATACATCATGTAGCTACTTTGTTGAAACAAACTGATTTGTATATACTGTTCATATATTTCAACAGCCCTAGTAAAAATGTGTTTAAAGATGAATCATTTTAGAGTTTAATACAATATTATTGCTTTCTTGACTTGAAAGAGCAATTTAAAAAACCCTGGAAGGTCTTGTTTTTTCTGACCTCTAGTGATTTTAACTTTGTGTAATCCAGGGTGTGTCAGTGCATCATTACATCACTTTTGTGTGTGGTTGCAGGTGCAACCAAGAGCCCTTGCAACTGACCACACACCGAACCACACCCTGTCAGAGGTGAAACAGACTTGAAACATTCCAGAGGGTAGCAAACAATACAGTCTGGTTTTAAAGGGTCCCTTGATATTTCTTCTATAAGTAAACATGTTGCTTACATTCAATGTCATACACCAAAAACACACAAGTCTAACAAATGTGTAGAGTGCATTTCCTTCCTTGTAAAAATTTGCAAAGCTGATTTTTGAAGTACTTAGAATCCAACATTGTTAAATCCCTGTTCATGCAGCAGTCAGTCTTCTTCGCATTTTTTGGCACGTTGGCATGTTACAGCCAATTGTAGAGCTTTGAAATAGTGTGACCATAGACTGTATATAAGAACTACAAGAACGTAGTTGTTGCGACGTCACCAATTGGTTTGTGGATGGTGTTTTATAAGCCTTGAGTACGGCATTTTGGCCGTCGCCATCTTGGATTTTGGCCGTTGCCATCTTGGATGTGAGCGGAAGCGACCATATTTAGACTGCGGAGGAGTGAGTAGAAAATCCGTATGATGCTCTTGTAGGGGTAGCGACCTGTCAATGACAAGGTAGCCGCACCCTAAAGCATGCCTTTCTTTATGATCTATACTCTAAATGGGACCATAATTTACGAAATAAACCTAATGCTGTACTGAAGACTTAAAACTAGCGAATACAACCACAACCTCCATGTTAACAATATTTACTGAGGTAATAAATAAAGTGAGAAGTAGGGACATTTTCTCATAGACTTCTATACAATCAGACTTCTTTGTGCAACCAGGAGAGTCGCCCCCTGATGGCCATTGGAGAGAATGTAAGTTTAAGGTACTTCCACATTGGTGTCACTTTTCAGAACCGGAGGTTGTCGCCCAAGTGTGACACTGGCAGGACTGTGTATCGCGTGTTCAGCAAGCATACATGTGCATACTCATGTCCACGAGACTAACAAACAAGGGACCCACTGATATAAAGTTAGTTCAATAGTGCTAAAAAGCATGAGGGAATTTTTAAGACACTCTTTAAATTATACTTTATTTTGCCTGCGTCTTATTTCTACTTGAGTTTTATTTTTTCTGTACTTGAATACCATATTCTTTTAACCCTGAAAGAAGCCTTTTATGTTGATGATGCTTCGCTTTCCTTCAAAGATGATTGAATTGTCTTGTGAACACAGGAGGATAATGGAAGCTGTGTAGATATGGGGCTTTAGTTTTGCTTTGACAAAGTCGAACAACAGCTCTCACTTATCACACCAAGCAAGATGTCCTCAGTGCCTGAAAATCATTAAGCCCCACCATTCATGCTTGAAGTTAATTCTCTTCCTATTTTACTAAATTTGCCACTCTTTTCAAAAGGCTAACCCTGGGACACCCATATGATGCATCTCTATGTCATGGTCGCAACTGCACGCTCATAATGTTCTCATGCCACTGTGATCAAACGTTGCGTTTGCCTCACAATTAAATGGGAACTGTAAGAGCATCTCAAAACTCTAACAGCCCCATGAAATACTGGTTGTTAGAATGAAGAATTTAACAAAAGTAGGCTAATTATATTATTCAGACTTCTATGATAACAACTTCAGAGGAAGCTGGTCAGCCATAACAATGTAGTCCGGCCTAATAGTCTCTCAGTGGCACTCTGCTAGAGAGAATCAGGAGATGGATGTTTGGTTTCCCAGGGGCATCACAGCTGTGGTCTGATTAGGGAGCATGCATGGCTCAGAATGGTTTTAACCGGCCCAGCACTGTTACCTGCTGTGCCCCAGCCTCCTGTGCGGATCTCCTCTGAGAAGAACATAACCTTCACCTGGAGGAGACAGAGTGCTGTAGTCTGAAAGGCAAATATCCAACAAACTGTCATTTTCATTTAGCATGTTTGACAACTCACAATAACTTCCACTGATGTGTTGGAAGATGAGTGCAGAATCTACTAAAGCACATATAGTCCGATGCCGCTGATTGTAGCACTTTTGAATACATGTGAAATAAACAGATTAGCAATAAGAAAGGTGATGGTATTTGCTCATAAGTGACTTGTGTTTCCATGCTTTTAGCAGGCACTGGTTGTCAGTCTGCCTGATCAGAAATGGAAGACTAGTCAGCAATTATTTTCTAGTAATCTACCTCCTAAAAGTCTGTTTTGGGTTGTACACTAGAGCTGTGAATATTCACTGGCCTCACGATTTGATTACGATTCACCTGTCAACGATGCATCTCGATCCATATCAATGTGTCGCATGCTCAATTTTCTATACGACTGCAAATGACTACTTTTTCAAGAATTAATTAAAGCGGCAAGATAAATTTGAAGTCCCTTTTGTATTTACCCTTTTTTTTATGAAGTGATTTCAAAAATCAGACTCAAACAATCTAAGCTACATATTTTTCATACCAGTATCTGTGTGACCCACCTTGGTACATAAACTTTACAAAAAAATGAAACAATTTCTGCTACAGTGCATTACAAGTGTGTTTGTTAGATACAAAAACATAATTTTCCCCTCAGACAGGGGCACTGAATGCCTATGACATTTTATACTGCAGCCTAGCAACTAGCGGACTTTTGTTAGTTAGTTACTTTCTCTTACTCATAGCTCTGCTACTCTACTTTAAGTCATTGCATCTTCTGACAGGGTTAACAACATCACAGCTGAATTTCAGCCTGCAGCCACGTTTTTTTTTCTTTTTAGCCCAACATTGTTGACAACAGAGCAGCTAATATTGGTCGCGACAGCAACTCTATCTTAACTCTGCGCATAAGGAGTGTTTAGGCTCATCCCTTAATAAAACAGAGATCAGAGGAGAGAAACATACCATAAATGACAGCAAAACACAAACACTGACCTGAAATTAAACCAAACTCCGAGTCATTCATGTCCTCATCGCAATGTATCTAATAATTGAAAAATGTCCACATGTCACGTGTGCAGATAATTGATTTCTTAATATATCACAACTGATGCTGGCTAGGCAATAACGTGCAAATAAAATACACTGCTGGCTGGGTTCCCTTATCTATAGGGCAAAATGCTTTTGGCATATTCCGGCATTCAGAACAACTGGCCTCTGTGCGAGTCCATTCACTGTAAATGTCAGGGCACAGAAAACATTTCTTAAAGACTCCTCTACTGCTCTCTGGTCTTGTCCCGTTTTCATTTGAGGCGCCAGCAATAGAAAATAATGAAGGTATTTTCCTCTGAAATGGGAAATATGACTGCCAGATGAATAATTGCACCTTGTGTGATGTGGAAAACCAAGGTTACAGGTATTCAACCCAACCCGAGATTTGACACAGGCATTGAATACATTCCCTGTGCCATTTAAATAAAGTTAAAGTGATACTCCGCCAATCTTTTGAGTATGTCAACCCCTGTTGACGTTAAAAAGGTGGCTGTCTAAAGTTTGCAGTTTCATCCTTCATGAAGTACAGCAGATGTGGTCGAACTCATTTCGCTTACAATGATTTAATGTGGACAATTTTTCATTCAAGACTTCAACTGGAACCTCTGAAAACACTCTTGCCACATAATTAACCTCTCTGGTTCAACTGTATGCCAAATATGTTGCATTTTTCACTTTTAGTATGTCTTATTAATCTTCCCCTTCAGTTCTGAGGACAACAAACCAAATGCAGTGTCTTTACCATGAAAACATGGCAACAAGTACATTGAGCTTTCACTTGTGGTTCCCAAAATGGCGTAACAAGATAGAAAACTTCTGCAACACAAACTAACATCTTGGCATTTCTCAAATTGTTGCTTATTTTTCTCTTGAAATACAATGAAGTTTTATCCCTGGCCTCTAACAACTATTTAATGACATAATCCGAGAAGAGAACATCACTGCTCACAGCTCAACCACTGTCACAACTTAACTATCGTGAATACAAAACCACCTTGGCAGTCTTTCTTAAATTACGTCAGAAATGAGCATAACGACGTTACATAACACATGTCGCACGTAACAAGTTTAAAGTCAACGGTAACTTCTAGTTTCACCTGGGACGTGAACAGCAGTCTCCTGTCCTGGTAAGAAAAGACATGGGTTTGTTTGAGCCAACCACCGCCGCTAACAGCCACCATATGTGGACTTTCTTACTGTCTTTCATACCCTGTAACTTTAAATAACGGTCGCTCGATATATTACGTCTACTCCACTTTCCCTGGCGAAAGGACTGTATTCTGGATATGATCAAAACCAGGATAAGACCCGAAACCGAGATGCTAGTGTGCATGTTAGCATGCTAGCCCATTGAAATGATAACCCTGTGATGTGACTGGCAGGTTTTGTTCAGGATTTCTTTTATTTTAAAATTTTCTTCTGTATTACAAGACGAGTGGGCTTTACATAATGTGTCAAAATAATAAGCATAATGTTATAGGAGCCAAACATATTGCGCGACACAATATTTGGGGAATCTTAATCACTAGCTTGACTGCATTCAAATCATAACAACATAGTCGCTGCACAAACACCATATGACTCCTGAACTTAATCTAAAAACAAATCAGGGAGTATCTGATTATGCTGGAGGTCTGGCTTTGCATTTCAATTACGGGAGCACAAGTGATGAGGCTGCTCTGAAGAGCAAGTACAGAAGTGAGGCTTTTTGCCAAAAGCTGACTTGTGAGGCGAAGATGTTGATGTGGACAAGCAACACCGTTTATAAATAAACATGAATATTATCTGTTCTCACTACTGTATCATTTCATTAGATTAATTTAGAATTCCATTTTTAACAGGGCCACTTGGGCTGTGTGTAAATAGGTCAAGTAGTGCCAAAGACTCCCCAAAGTGTTACTGTATCAGTATTTTGGCACATATCTTTTCTTGCCCTTTTTTTTTCTTTCATCATGTTCAGCCTACTGATACCAAAGAAAGACTAACATGAAATTTAAAGGACATGAAAAGTGAGCAATGGTGGTTCGTGTTATGAAAATGAATCAAAAGACTAAAATAAAATTGAACACTTCTGAAAGACAAACTGCACGGGAGCAACTTTACAGAAACACACTGTATGTACATTCTAAAATATAACACTGACGAACTATAACCAAGTAAAGTAGATTACATGTAACTGAGAGAGTGAGTGTTTCTCTGGATGTCCTTTGAAGCATAACCACAACAATTTGTAAGCATGCTGCATATAGTTTACGTGATTGCTGTGTATTGAACTTAAAATTTCTCACTTCATTTAACCTTATCTGCTTTGACAATGCTGTCGTAGTGTGAATTTACCTCATGTAGCCTAGTTTTAAATTCTTTCACAAGATCAAACATCCAATGTGGAGTCACAGTCATTTTGAGGCAGCATCTGCAAAGAGAGTGTCTTCTGCCAACTGCAAGACAATTTATATCCTTCTGGGCCTCTTTGGAGCCCTACAGTCTGCACATAATCCATATTGCATCACATTTGGTTCAAGCTGTTGTGGAAATGAAAAAATCTCAAATGTAAAAAGAATCTGAAAATAAACCAAATGTTTAATAGGTATTTTGTGATGTATCCATGAAGTGTACATGTTTCTGTGTTAACCCTACATTGCCACTTTCACATATTGGCTTCATATTATATGCTTTGCTCATGAATACATTAAAGTGACATTCTTGTTGTTTGACCTCTGCAGACCTTACACAAATGAGAGATACCAGACATGAAAGAGCTGTGGTAATTTATGAGCCGTGGTTCTGCATGTTTTACCCATTGTAGTACAAATTGTGTATGCTTAACATCACTGCAAACCTTTTTCTAAGCATAGTATATTTGTCTGATTGATAAATGAGGTTGTTCTACCCAAGCGGAAACCTCCCGTTCTGAAAAATGAAGCCAATGCGGAAGTGCCTTAAAATTATATTATTTCTAATTGCCATCAGGGGGCGACTCGTCTGGTTTAAAAAATAAGTCAGATTCCATAGAAGTCTGAGAAAATGACCCTATTTCTCACTTGGTTCATAACCTCAGTAAACATGAGTTTATGGTCTCAATCGCTAGTTTCAAGTCAAGTAGTAAATTATGGTCCCATTTAGAGTAAAATAGATGATAAAGCAGGATGTGCTTTAAGGAATGTGATTGGTCACCTACAAATATCTTATTCAGTGTTTGGTTGTTCTTAGCTCCTCCCTCTCGTCTCACTTCTCACCAAGGGGCGACGTCACAGTGACTATGTCCACTTCTTATATACTGTCTATGGTTCTACTTTCTATTTGTTTTACGTTTATTTAATCGCATTAAACCAAATGCGATATCTCTTTTATTATAACGTTGCCAGCAGCAAAGTTACACATTGAGGGTAAGTCAAGAACATACTCCATTAAACATGCAGCATAAGAATGACTTGCACAGACTTGAAACCTGCTTGGCATATCTAATACAATGACAAAAACACCTTTTTCCACTTTTTCAAAACTTTTTTCTTATTAAAGTTGCACTAAAGTAACACTAAGTCCACTTTCCAGAGTTAGTGAATTGCACATAGTCACCCTATGATGATATATAAATCATGGTCTTAAATTTGTTAAATGCAACAAAAGATATTTTCTTTTTCCAAGAGAAAACCTAGTTTAAAGTCCACTTGACCCCCAAAAATCTGTGAAAAATCTCTGATGTACTCTTGGACATTTCACCTACAAACAGTGCGACCCCACTCTCCCTGGGGGAACTGAGGCCAAGAGGCCAGCTTAGGAGCTGATGAGCAGATTGGGAACAGGTGTGCTGGTTGGTGTGAGAGCCATGCAGAATATCACCGAGGACTACTGCGGGGCAGGAAGGGAATAGCGGGCTCTTAAACAAGCCTTTTTAGATGGAAGATATTTTGACATGTCACAGCAGGAAAAGCACGGGTGTGAATAATGAAATTAATGATGCTTCAGTTTCAAGGTCCTGGTATTGTGCATGCTGGCGCGCTGTCTCATTGGCATGGCTTCACCAGGACTCTTGAAAAGAGTGGAGCCAATGTTGTTAGTAACACCTGTGCTTTTCTTACTATGACAAGTCAAGAAGGCTGCTCTGAAACAGGTCGATGTCAGGGAGAGTTAGTGACTGGCAAACTGACAACAGCGAAAATTAGGCAAGCAATGTTAACAACTTGTTATAGCACTCGCATGCTGAACAGTAACCTTTTTAATTACAGAAAACAGCCCAGTTAACATCATCATTTTCCATTATTTATTTATATATATATATATATATTTATATATATATATTTGCTTGTTGACTGCAACGTGGTTTTGGAGGCATATCAAGTTGATTGGAAAAAAAGAAATGATATGAATTGAAACTAAGGCCTGCCTGGTGAAAAACTGATAAAATACAGTATTGAAAATAAAGAATAGTCAGTAATACTATAAACGATGCTCCTTTAACTCTGCCAGTGTTAAAACCTGTGTTTATACAACCTGTGTTTACACTCCGCTATGCACCAGCCATATCTTAAAAAGTGCATTACTGCATTGTTGTTAAACCATTTTTGCATTAGTAAGTGCAGTGAATCAATTTGATAAATTCCACCCACAGCACTAAGCCGTTGAAGCCGTTTTGTCAAGTCCAAGGCTGTTGAAGTAATAGAGGATCTTTTCTGAGAGATGGAAATTTGAATTTTAATGTTATCAAATATGTTTTTTTTCCCCTCAGAGCAGCATAATGCCTGTTATGAAACATGCAAAAACCAAAGAGAAATCCAGAAGACATACAACAAACAAGCCTTGCATAATGGGCCTCTGTTGCATTGTAACAGGCATACTGTAATAATATCAGTTACACTAAGCCCCATATCTCATACAAACGCACGCACACAACCAATAGGCTGGTAGACAATACCTTATATATGAAAAGATGATTTTGATGACTTGGGGGACCTGGCCACTGGCTTGTTAATGGCTCCAAAGAGCAACCATGTCATGAGCACAGAATCTTTGAAATAAATCACACACACTTCTTATCAGCCTAAATCCGCTAGTATGGATTTTTACTGCATATTACTCTACCTCTGAGGATGTTATGCAAGAAATATCATAATCTGCAGTAATGCTGCATGTCAGCTAGATTCATGCGCAGGCTTTTCCACGGCCTCAGTTCCGGTTTGCTCTGCCATCATTCCATCTCTCCGTTAGTCCAAGCCAACAATAGGACTTTCCTGGTGAATATGAACAGCCTATAAACCAATGCATCCATCTCTCTGTGGGGGATCCAACTGAGAACTGCCACCTAAGAATGCATTATGAATTGGAATACATAAATAATTGGAGAGGAAACGCTGTGAGACAATCCACAGGAAGATTGAGATGGCCGGAAAACCAACCTCACCCATTGGTCTATACATATTGTGGCGAAATATCTATTCAAGAATATAATTAATCCAATACATATTCAGAAACTATTTTAAACGAACTGACACCAGCCAGTCATTCTCGTTTCAAGTAATTGTTTGTGGATAAACAGATTCTCACATGTGAAACTGGATGCAAAACGCCTCACATAAATGAACAGCTAATCCTAGCAGATTCCAGCTTGCAAACATCTCCGTGCAGTGTTAACACCACAGGCGTCACCCAATCGCCGTCTCGTAAACAACGCCGTGATGCACACCCCGCCATATGCTGGCAGAGTTGATGGCAGAAACGGTGAGGAAGGGGTAATGGATGTGTCAGACAGAGGTGAAGCAGAGATTCAGGTCAGGGTGTCTGTGTAGAGACACATCAGGGCCAGCTCCGTGCAGCATCTGAGCTGCGGTGGAATATATTAGCTTAATGAAATAGCTATGCATATACTGGCAGTGCCCGTAAATTTGCCAGCAGTGCCCACCAGCCCTGTGCGTGCTGCAAGGTGATAAAGTGGCGTCTCGCCGGCGGTACGAGGGTCACATAAAAGGGTCTCAGTTTGTGTAATCGACATCATATATCCAATCTCACACTTCTAGGACACGGGCCTTAAATTACTCAGGAGCCTTCCTTTTCCCCTTTTCCTTGCCCACACAAAAGATAATCATGACAGGCTAAAGCACTTATCTACCACAGTTGATTCCTTTATTCTAAACCATTTTGTGCTAATGGTGGAACATACTGAAATAGCCTTGGGTGTGTGGTTATAGAATGTTTAGTAAGTGGTTTAAACTGTCTGCAATTTGGCTTTGCAAGGAACCCAGAGGTACAAAAAACAGTTACACTTTCCTTGAACTCTCTATCATTGCCTCTTGTATCAGATGTCTGCCAAGCTGTCTTCAGATTTTAACAACCAAGATATAATGTATATGAAGAGTAATGATAGTTTGACAATACCATTAAAAGAAAAAAAAGACATTTTTTTGTCCATGTTACAGAATGCACCTTTGATAGTGTGTTTTTTTTTGGTGTCTGGAGAAACGATTAAGTGTCATTGGTGTCTGAAAACATCCATTTCTTCCACAGTAATCCTTTCACAGAAAAGTGTGTGACATTTATATATTTCAAACTTGCAGCTTTGAGGGAATGCAACAGTATAACGCATTACTTGGCCAATACAGCTTGACATTGCAATCCCCTTGCCGTCGAGTCCTAAATTCACCCAGCAAAGTTTTCCCAAACCAAGAAGTGGAGCATTTCTTTTTTTTTTTTAGACAGCAATTCGGCCCTTTGATCCTCAAAATGTACAGGGTTCAAAAGCTGCGTAAAAGGGGGTTGTATTCCCTTTGAAGTGGCATCTATTTTTAGGTAACATTTGACATCTCACGTTTAAAAAACGAATTCAGTGTCCAGTTTAAACGGTAAAGTCATCATGGAAAGTTTTGTGCGTTTAAGAATATGCCTTATTCCTCAATGTTAAATCATCTGAGTCACAAAAGTAGTTGTCTTGGGAAAGATATATTTTAATTGGAAGGTGTCAGAAAAAAAAAAGTCATGTTTTGTCACTGGAGTGCTGTAGGGGACATTGGAGAATGGAAGCTGCCAAAATTTAAATAAATAAATTAACTAAAACCAAACTTCATAAAAATTTAAATCAAACGATTACTGTCAAATTTGTAGAGAAGTCTGAATATCTCAAAAGTCGATTTGTTGACCAGTGGTTTAAAATCACAAATGGGGTATCTACATTTCTATATCTATAGCCAAGCGCCTGAATTTCTCTATCTCCTAACTGGAGCATTTCTGTCTTTACTGAGCAAAGGGTGGAGATTATTGATGTATTATGGAGATGAGTCTGGCTCTGAGAGACAGCCATTTCTGTCGTGAGTCTGGCGTTGGGGGAACAAGGCATTTATAGTCAATCGATGCACTCCGATGTCGATCAACCAATAGGCAAAAGATTGACTAAATGATCGTACCGTCATTTACATAATGAAGAAGAAATGTATGGGGAAAGGAATACAGAAATAAATAAATAAATACAAATTAATTAATACTTACTTCATAATTAAAAATATATTTTAAATAACACAAATGCATATATTAAAAAACTAAAAAAAAAGATTAAATAAAAGGGGGAAATCATGCCTACATTTATTGTTTATTTTCAGTATATTTAATGGCATATTAATTTATTCGAGTCATTTATTTATTTTGGATTTTGACAGCTTTTGTCCTCCACAAGCTTGTACTTGTAAATGTATGTCCCCTGTCTACGGGACTAAGCTTTGCAGAACATATTAAATAAATTAAATCTCTCACCGAAAAGATGAAGCTGGGCAAGTTCTGTCTTGAATCCCAAGTGCTCCAAGTAAATATGTTTAATTTCCCTGCTGACATTCTTCTTGGATACTGCATTGTTTGCCACAATGACGAGAAGACTTGGATCAATAGCCCTGCTGTTTTATGCTATTTACTAAACGCTTGCCTTGTTGCGAGTTCATTTTCTTAATGAGCATCAGAAATTAGTAATTCTGATGCTCATTAAGAAAGCATCCTCACAATTAACCATTAAGTCCCATAGGGGTCCTCAAGAGATACATTAAATCATCTGGTTATTGTGACTGTGATTGTAAAGTAGAAAACTGGGTTGGAGTGATAAGATCTCGGGGCCTTTGTCACTCCACCGAAACGTCAAATAAATCACATTACTATGGAGAAGCAGGCTTCAAGCTTAATGCGAAAATCGAGTGTTTTATTGATGTATGTCTTTGCAAAGGACCTCATAAAACAACCAAATGACTTTTATTGCAAAATGCAAATAAAAAATATATCTTTACAGTATTTCAGATTTGATCTGCTTGAATTATAAACAAAAGGAATCCTAAGGGGGGGAAAAACTAGGACATTTAAGGCAGCTGTCACCCCAACAACATATTGCTGCTGTCATATGAAGATCTTTCAAAATGATGGATGAACTCAAACGGAAAAGTGAGACGGTCAAGATGAAAACAAGACTGTGTTCCCAGATCCTGATAAATTGGCATTCGAGATATGGGGTTTTCACACGACGGCAATCATCATCATTATCAGCTTAAGATTTGTCTTAAGCAGCTAATTGTCACTCTAGTTCTTCTGACACTGAAATGATGAATTAAGATACCTGCTATATGATTGGTGGCGAGCTTCTCTTATGTAGAGCTTGTGTTATTCCTTTGGTTTTCCCTTAGTTTGAAGAGGGATTTCTCTTATTCAGCAGGGAGCGTGTCCTTCACCAGGCAGCAAGTCTCTAATGATCCCTCAGTGGAGCTGGCAGTCACACTTTTCATCATGAAATAGCAGAGGCTACTCACTAGCACTTCACTTCCAACACTTTAAAAACATACAATTCAGTTTTCTTGAAATACTTCCCTGTAAAATCGAAATGTAGGAAGAGTAAACACAAGGTTATGTATAGGAAATGACCATGTTTAAATGAAAGCTAAAATGTGTTTTTCATTGTTCATTGTATTTTCCACAATAACAGTAAAACGGTTAGGGGTCCTTTGTCATCATGGTTACAATGCTAACCCCTTGGTTAAGGTTGGAGATCACCTGTGGTTCCGGTTAACTAACAACATTTACTGTCCGTAGGAAATGGAAAAATTAACAGTGGTCTTGTGTTAACCATGTCTAACCATACTTTGTCTTAAAGTTATGCCATCAACTTCAAATTGAGCATTTCCTGGAATCACATAGTTTCAATTGCCATAGCCATGAATTAATGTTTCACATGTTTCATTCTTAACGTCTTGGTTATGGTTGTTGAAACACGTATTTCTTTCTTCCACATGTTCTTAGGCTACATTGCAGTCTGGATAAGTGGTTATTTTACATCACTCATTAGTATAACTTGCAATGCTATAAATATCAGAAGTGTCCATCCAATTTGCTCATATTACAAGCTAATTAAGATGATAGACTGGTGTGAGTTTGGGCAGTAGACATTTACATAGTCAGCTACTCACGGAGTAGAGTACAATTTCAAAATCATCGTCATAATCCAAGCCTAGTTATCACACTTAATTTACCATCTATGTTTCCAGGTAATGATTCTGGCACTCAGTGTTTAGTTTAAAGTAACATAAAAATGTGGATAAAAGTATGCAATAACAGTTTTTTTTCCTTCATCATATTAAAACCATTCACGTGTTTGGAATCTTACTTAGTGATGGTAGAAGCCTTGTATTTTTAGTTACTGTCATCATCCAAAACTATGTTAAGACAATACGCCCTTTTGCAAGTCCTGCCTAATTCTTAGCTACATATTTTGTTAACTTATTATCAAGGTAAAAAACAACAACTGAAATTTGCCACAGGTACAGCGGAAATGCAAGGCCAGAGAGTGAGCTATTAACACATCAAAGACCCGAACAGCACTACTGCCCATTTATTCATTCCGAAAAGTGCAGTAGAATGTTGTCTCTCAATATTTCAGCTTATTCATTGAGGCCAGTTACCCTTGACTTGCATTTGAAACACAAGAAGAGAGTGGAGTTACAGGTTTGCTGTGGCCAGCATCTCTGAGCAAAACAACTTAATGGTCTATTCACCAGCTGATGCATGACCTTGTCTTCTATGTCCTCAGATGTTCCAAATACAGCTGGAATCGCCCCTAAAAGCTAAAGGGATTGCTTTTCCATTAAAAGTGGAGTGACACTGGTTTCATGTTTTTCCTTCTCCTTTGTTACAACTCCCGCAAGGGCACAGTGTATTTCAGTGTTGTTTACCAATGTTACAAGTGGATTTAAAATAAATCTTTTTGTGAGCACTTCCCACATACTGTATCTGTGTGAGTCACGATGTCATGCCACACTGAAACTGTTTTTTGATTTCAATCCTGCAACATGGGTTAATTTTGATTCATGGATTGGTTTTTAGAAAACATCCAGTACTTCACTTTGCTTCACAATTCTGTTGCCGTGACATTTTGTGATCCTGCTATCTTCCATTCCTTTTTTGTACTAATATTTAACTCTTGTATGTAGATTCAAAGCAGTCACTTCTGCCCACACATCAATCCTGAAGTAATTTGAAGCATTAAAGCTGAGGTTGTCAACATTGGAGAAACCAGTAAGATTAAGCTAGCTTTTGAAAGTATCCAACAAAAAAACCCAGCCCAGTGTTGCCAACTCTTTTCCAATAAAAGTAACTTGCAGCACTAGCTCCGAAACTTTTCATGTCGGCTACACCGACAGCCCTTCCTTTCAAGCCTCCCTCCAAAGCCACTCCCTTTAAGTTAGCATTATAAACAATGAGCATGGTTATTGTCGGTACTCACCGCTGTCAAGCTTGCAGTTTGTGGAAGACTGCAACCGGGGGACACTAATTAAATTCACCTTCGTCACAACAGGATTTACAGTGCGTGAACACTCAATTAACGATTAATTGACTTCTTTCTTTTGACATTTTCAAAATAAATGTTTATGCTATTCCTTCAGTTTTTCAATAGGACTTTTAGGGCTCTGTTATTGACAGGAATGACTAAATTCTGATAAGTTAATAGCAGTGACTTCTCTAGCTTAGGGGCCTTCTGAGCCCTTGGCCTCCTGGGCCAGTGAGGCCTGTTCGGTAATCCACCCATGACAGAAATATAAACCCCTGACAAAGTATTCAAAACCACCTCTCTGGTACTTCTCGCTACAGTAGGTGTCTCGACAACAGCATTTTGCCATGATGACTCACACACAGACTCACAAGGTGAAAACAATACCAGTGTCGCTGTTGTGGCTTGTAAATATATCACCTATCAGGCCGAGCCCACCTCCCTTTATCTCCTTCCCCATGAGGCAACTTCACAGTTTATACGTCAACGCATTATAATTGTGTAATGCTCTTTATCTATCCCCATATCCATACAGTAGCTTTCTGTTTTAGGGCCTGTCATGGAGGTATTTGCTGCAGTAATATGTCTGCATGCAGACATGCCACAGAGTACTGCAACTCATTATAATGTTCAAAAATACCTGGGGAAAGGGATGCAGATGTTCTATAGGAAGCAGCAGCAGCAGGCCAGGGTATAGCACTGGCCTGCTGCTGAAAGCCAAAACAAAAATAACAGACTGAGGAGGATACAGGTGTGCGAGTGTGATCTGAAATGGATGAAACGATTTAGAAACACTGTAACCGCAAAAGGTATCTGGACATTGGGACTTTTTATTTTGGTGGATGCCTTCTGGATTTCAGCGGGGGGAAAAAGCTTCAAATTCAGCAGGGTAACACTTCATCAATTTCTGTTGTGCAGTGCTGTTCAGAAGATATATTGTGATTAACTGTTGTAATTTACTTTCTGGTACACTCCCTTTCTGCTTTTGTCTACTTCCTCAACCACTTCTTTCTCACTTCCTTCAATTCTCACAGTGACTTTTGACGACCTCCAGAGAGCAGACTAAAACTTGTTACATCAAGCCGTGGGTTGTACAAATAAGCAAAAAAAAAAAGCAAGTGAGGAGTTTTGTTGGGATAAAGTGAGTTGTGTCCTTAAGGCAACATATTGAGTGGCTGCATTGGATTCTGGTCTACTGGGGCCTCTGTGTGGGGAGAAATTAGTATCTCTGACTCTTCTCTGATTCTTCTACAAAAGGATTTCTCATGATCGTTGAACAACATAAACTGAGTTTAGAAGAAAAGGTTTTTGATTTCATTGCAATAGTTGCACCACTATCACATGACATTATGTCACATAAATTTGGCAGCAGTACTAAGAAAAATACTGTGAGTTATAATGCCAAAATATGTCTTGCAGCCATTCGAGTGTCTTTTAGTCCAGGTTTCATTTCACTGACTAAACTTCAAATGATGTAGCGAGTAAAATACTCTTTTGTCTGAAAGTAATTATCTCAAAGATTTTCATTAAAACAAATGTCTGTTAAAGGGCCACTGTGTAGGATTTAGTGGTATCTAGCGGTGAAGTAGCAGATTGCAAGCAACTGAATACCGTATTCTAGTGTGCCGGAGAACTACGGTGGCCTTCAGGTAACGTAAAAAACGTGAAAAGCCCTCTCTAGAGCCCATTGGGTTGTCCGTTCTGGGCTACTATAGAAATAGTTTAGTTGGTAAAGTGACAGTTTCAAAGGAGCTCAAGAGTTCATAAGTCGTGTGGCCTGTGAGAAGAAGCTGTCCCGGAGTCTGGTGGTGTGGGATGGGATGCTGTGGTCCCATCTGCCAGAAGGCAGCAGGAACAGCAGTTTTGGCTGGGTTGTTTGGGGTCCATGATAATCCTGTTGGCCTTCTTCCTGCATCTCCAGGTTTACAGGTCCTTCTTAAAGTACCATATAGATATTTTCGTTCCCAAAATAAAATCCAAATTGAGTTTTTGACAAAGCAAAGCAACTTTTGATATTTTACGCAGCTCTTCCAGTCAGCAACGCTCAACCTCATTACATTTCAGTCTATGAAACGTCAGTCAATTTCAGTCAGGCATTGATCTGCTAAGTCGTGTAGAAGCAAATTCCGGGAATCGACAAGAGATGGGATCCAGACGAGACTTGTACACCCGAGGAGCAGATTATTTGACAAGAAAAAGCGTTAATACTTGTCCATCCTCTCTTTTATAGCCTTCTGTGCGTGTGTGTTTATGTGTATGAATGCACGTGTGACTCTTGGCTTAAACTAAATGATACCCAGTGTGACCGCAACACATACTGACACTATACAGACGCACAGTGACACCACCATAGTCACTGTGGTGTAGAAAGAAAATAAATGAACCAATGAATGAAAGTAAACAGCTGACGAATTAGTTTTGTGGTAATTACCTTCAGGTGACATGTCAAATTCTAACAGACATATGACCTAAAAGAAAATGCCCTCCCAGAGAATGTTGCAATTACGAATCTGTCTGCTACTTCAGCATCACGGACACATCCCCGGATTCATCAATACAGAGCCACTTCTGGGATGGCAGATTAACAAGGGGGGTGCATTCTGGTCCTAAACAAAAAAATAGGAACAACGAAGGTTATCATGAAGGTTACAGCTATAAGTGCATCCTATATTTCTATTCCATTGTGTATTTGATTTGATTGTGTCAGATATCGAATGGGTTCTATGTGAGTACTTTAGACGGCCTGAAACTTGGTTCAGTTAAAGCTGTCTGGATATGTGTATGATAACATTTTGAAGGTTTAAGTAGATGCATAAATAATATACATATGGTTTCCTTTCCTGTAAGCTGTTTTGTAAACTAAGATTGTCTGTAGAATCTTACTGTTCTTATCAGTAACTATAGCACCTGTTACAAACTTCTACTTAGACACATAGGGCGATTCTCATAATTTAATTTTATTACAACTAACATAAGTTCCATGCCCTCTTCAAGTATACAAAGTTTTAAGATGAATCTCTTTGAGTGAAAACTTCTGGACATTACTGTCGAACAGTTTGTGTGATTTTTATGTGTGCTTTGAATGATATTAACAACTGAGAAGTAAAGAGGCAGGAGTAGGAAAAAACGGGATGTCGGAGAGAGGAGCTAATAGAGGTTATTTAGTCAGGAACCTAATTGTAATAGATAATGAAAAGGTCAAAATGTCACTCGAGGAAGAGCAGCTGGGTCTCTAATACCATGTTAACTATTGCTTTCTGCGGAAATGGTTTAAATTACCCACTTAACTTAAGTGTGAACCCAGTCAGAAGGGAACACACCCCTACTATTAGACTCCATTCAACAAATTACAGCTTTGGCTCTTTGCACCAATGTATTCATTTGAGTCTCCGTGTTGAGGCACATATTTGTTTGAAACGGTCGTGAAAGGATAGCAAGCCACCAAGTGCCACAAGTCACATGCAACCAAACTGAAGTCATTAATAATGGAGAATCTGTCAGGCTAAGGTGGCTGAAAAATCTTAACTGTTCACTAGCTGTTGCATTTCAGCTCCCATTTTGCCACCTCGCAGCAAGAGTTCTATTCTATTCAATTCTACCTCCAAGTGCAATAAACCAATTAAGGCGGTCCAATTAAAACCCAATTCCAGCTGAGACCAGCATGCCTTGTGCCTAATGGTTATGTTGTAATTAGCTCCAGAGAGATGGGCCTCAGGGATACACTTCTCTGGACTGTTACACGCATGCATACACACATTCTCCATCACTTATTCGGGGCATATGCTGTTACACCTTGAAGGGTATTGATCTGGATAAAAAGTTTTCAGCAAACAGTGGCTTTCCTGCAATGTCATGGTGGAAAAGCTGTCACATTGTCAGAGCCGTAATGCTGTAATTGGCTTTCTCATATACACCCACATCCTTTTAAGACGTGAGCAAATCTGTATAGACTACGCACACACAAAACCACCCTCAGCCTACTGGATGAAAGAGATGGAAATCAAAAAAAGGAAAGCCAGCTTCATATTTACACCGTGACTCTTTATGAGAACAGATGACTTTAATGTTCACGCTATATGTGTTCTGGCCGCACTCAAGGCTGTTCGTCGGCAGCAGCCAAACGGAGGCGAAAAATTACATTTTCACCTTTCACATATGTGTTCCACTAAATGATCAGTATTGATTTGACGGTTTATGTAGCTGCACGGCGTCCGTGATAATAAATGCCCTCAGGGCCATCACCACAATATTACTCTCATATTCGCCCGTGACCTCGTGTTGGGGTCAGGTTTGAACGAGCAGGGGTAATAATTGAGATAATTACAGCCAAATGCAGGCAAAACCAAACAACACATGCATCATGCTGCTTAGGTGTGAGAAGGGAATGTGAGAATGCATTGTACTGCACTGCATGATCGGTTATGATTTATTGATTGCCCTCCTTGCGATGCATAATGCAATTGCTTTTTATTGCTGTACATGGGCCAGGGCTAATAAAACATCCTGACAGTCAACACGACGTGACACGTGAAAAGTCTGGGAATGTGCCGTGAGATTAAGAACAAAGGAAGAGTTTGTGAGAGCTCAGACCGAGAGAGGAAACTGTTGTTTGCAATTCATCGACGACTGAAGTTTATATTGAATCTTGTTTTTAGTCGAGTAATAGGTCTGACTGATAAGGCGGTGTAACATCAGTGCGTCAAAATAAATGCTTCATCGTGTTGGATTTACCTCTAAAGTTATTTTTGCACAGTAATTACACGTCATTACTGTCCTTCAAATTATGTTTGTCATTTGTCAATGCTGTCTAGGACGACACTAACCTGAAGCCTCAATCAGTAGGGTGAATTAGAGTGTGTGTTTGTGTGTGTGTGTGTGTGTGTGTGTGTACAACAAATCACTGTTAAATTAAATCAGCTTCATTATGAACCATTAATTCTGTGGTCAAGGTTTGGTTATGTTTAGGTGCAGAAAGAACTTGATCGGTTTAGGAAAAGTTCATGGTTTTGGGTTGAGGGTTAGGGAAACAACGCAGGGTTAAAATGACTACTTCGTTGTCATGGTTATGGCATTGACTGACAATAGGAAAGGGAAATAAACAGCAATCTACTGTGTCAGAGTCTCATGTTGCTGCATGTGAAATCCGCAATATGGCTGTAAGCACAGGAAGTTACTAATTCACCTTCAGAAATCAATGTGCAGCTGCATACACAAGCGTGTTTTTTAAGAAATTGATTGTTCCACATTTGGAATGGATTATTTCATAACCAGTTCTTGATACCCAACTTTTAGCTCAGTATCTTAGGAACTACATCCATATTGGATGATTGCAAACCTCTCCATTTGCATCCAAAGCCAGTGACCAGTGCCAAAGCAGGAAGTCGTGAGTAGAGAGATTGAAAATAGATGTGAAGATGTGGAGGTTGGCATGGTGGATGGACATGCAGGAGATTAGAGTTCCCATCACAGACCCACAATCATTGTTTGCATCTTTACCTAACTTTAACTATGTCAGGTATCATGCACAGATATTGTAGAAAGCAAGAATTTTCAAACCTTTGGTACTGGATATTATAAATCGTTGCTATTGCATTGAATCCAGGGGTTTTGCAGAATTATCCAATCTTGGCAATAGCATTGCAACTCTATACTGTAGTCAGCAAGTCTCCAAAAATAAATATACTTTGATAAACAGTTCAAACTTCTTTCTTTAGTATTTCTGATGGGCAAATAAAAAAATATAGATTAGTGGCAGCGGAGTTTGGGGTGCATCTCACCCGTAGACTTTAAACTAGCAATTGAAACCGTAAACTTGTGTTTACAATATCTACTGAGGTAATGAATCCAGTGAAAAGTAGGGTCATTTTCTCATAGACTTCAATACAATGGGAGACTGTGGCTCAGTGGTAGAGCAGGGTCGTCCTTCAATCAGAGGATCGGAGGTTCCATCCTTGGCTCTGCTAGTCCACGTCAATGTGTCCTTGGGCAAGACACTTAACCCCAAAGTGCTCCTGCGGTGTGTGAATGGTTAGTTAGAGTCCTGATGGGCAGGTGGCACCTTGAATGATAGCCCCTGCGGTCAGTGTATGAATGGGTGAATGATGACATGTAGTGACAAAGCACTTTGAGTGGTCGGAAGACTAGATACGAGCTATACAAGTACATTCCATTCATCATTTACAATGGGATTTCTTTTTGCAACCGAAGAGTCGCCCACTGACGGCCAGCAGAAATAATGCAAGTTAAAGGCACTTAAGCGTCACACAACAAACAAAGATTGCCTTTTGGTCCAAACAATAGCAAAATGTTAACTTTGATGATATTTGTTATTTGAGACGCACTACAAAATTACAAGTAAACCTATGACTCAAAGTACTAAACTGAAGTTCACCTCATCTTGACTCCTAGTGGTTCATTTTCAGATTGCATTCTTCAATCACTGAGGAACCATCATAACATCTTTGTCGTCTCCTCTAATGGGCCAGGTACTGTAGCGGGTCTGACAGAGGACTGAGAAATGCAAGTTCATACGCTGCCATTTCGATAACTCGACGCACACCCAGGATTAAATAAACTTGTTTTGAGCTTGAAATGACTCAAACAAAACAGCCTTAAGTTTGAGTAAACTCCTCCGAACAGTATTGTTGTGAACACAGTGAGACACTGTGCAGAGTAAATAAAAGGAGAGGTTTGTTGGGTTTGTCTCTCTGATAGTCCCTCTGGTTCCCCTATTCATTTCTTAAAAAATGCTAATGCATCTGTGTCTGGCTGTATGGAAGATCAAGAAGAGAATGGAGGATGAGGGGGCGGCTGAGGAGCAGGAGAGTGAGGAATGCGTCGGTATAGGCTCCCTTTCATTTCACAGGGAGACGACGCAGGAGACACACAGCCGTCAGGCTTGGGAAGTTGTGCTTGGGAAAGGCTTGACAGCAGAGCCCTGGGCAACTGAGAGGAGTGTATCCTCTGCTGCAGCGCCATGAGAGAGACGGGAGAGTGTGAGCACCGATAGGAGAGATGAAAAAGGGAGATGGAGAAGCGTTGGTAGGGGGGCTTAAAAAGAACGGTGGTGTGAGAAGTCGTGGAGGGAAGGGGAGAGGAAAGAAGGGAGAAAGAGAGAGAGGGGACTGTGTTCTGCAGCCATCTGGCCCGTTCACTGATCCAGAACATTGACACTGGCAGCTGAAGAAGAGGAGAGGAAGGGGAGCAGGGAAGCAGAGGAGTCCTCGGTTCTGTTTCTGAGAAGAAAAGTCTGTTTGTATTACTTTAATCGTATTCTTAGTGGTACACACACACACACACAAGCGCTCACACACAAAGACAAGTATAGTGCACTGTAATAATATCAGGTGGCTTTTTTTTTTGGCTCATACAGGGGTAGACAGACAAGTGACACCTCCGTCATCATAATGAACAACCAGCCGATCTGTTCTCCGAGCTTGCAGAAAGCTACAACTAACGACCCAGGTGAAGATAACGCCTTCGGGCTGAGGCAACTCATCTTTTGTGTGAGTTTGAATTAATTCAGAGAACGAGCAGCAGTGTGGCGAGGCTGAATTGCAAAGATATCTTAACCAGAGTCAATAAAAAAAAACTTGCAGAGCGCACGTATATCGCACGGCACAGCAGGTCGGAGCAACAGTAGTATCAAGAGAGCCTTTGTGAAAGGGAAAAAGCAAAACATTCCCCTCACATGTTCAGCAATCATAGCAAAAACACAGGTTACTGTTGTTTGTTTGGTGACAAGTTTAATTTTCACGATTTATAGTTCCATAATGGCAAATTAGGATTTATCCTCCGCTTGACATTTTGAAACGAGATAAGACTGGCAATTAGGTTTTTGTTTGGTAAGATAGCCCTAGTCGTCCACATCAGTCAGCGCTGAGCCGAGGCTGGATTCAGTTGAGGGTTGTTCACACACAGGATCGGTAAAAGGTGCCCTATCTAGCCCAAACAGATGGCCTGTGTGCGTGCCTGCATGAATGAACACACACACACACACACACAATGAAGAGATAAACAAGGTGTAGTGTCCAAAACCAATCTAAGACTATATGCAGCCAAATGTGAACAGAAAGATGGGAAGAAATCAGCAAATAGTTTGTATTAAGCGCAATCTCCTACAATGTTTTCATGGAATTTAGCATAAGAATAAACAGGATGTCACAAGATAGAACATGCAGGGCCTCACGCATGAAGTGATATGAGAACAAATGTCCTCTTATTTTTGTTCCTGTCCACGATTTGTTTGTTTGTACCTATTGATTTCTGGGATTCACCAATCTTACAAGTGGTAGGGAGAAATCTTGCTTTCACGGTCCACAAATTGTCCAACGCAAAGAAACATAGGTATTACATTAGAAGAACTTAAAAAAAGCATTAATAACATAGAATTAAATTCAGATTGTTATATGATTCATTTTTGGGTTCAAGATGTACTGTTAATTGATCCAGATTAAGATTAAGATAAAAACCCTTGCGTACGTTCAGCTTCTGAATTGAATTGCTTTTTAAATTTCCTGTTACGCTGGTATTGAAGCCCTGGAAAATCCCATGATCACTTTGTAAGTTTATTTAACGTTACATCAGTTTCACTACTGTTGAAGTCACACGAATAGAAATGGAGCAGAAGAGACATTCCCATTTAAATCAGCTTAGCAGGATGGCAGCTGCGGCCATTTATCCTTGTACCATTGTGATTGCAGCCGTTGTAGCGGGCTAACTTCTATATAAACTGACTTGTGACAAGTCGCAGACTCACTCAACAACAGTGTCTGCATCTAGTGTGTATGTGTGTGTAGTCTCACCATGCCGGCTGTCTCTTTACGAGAAAGAGAGAAAGTATGAATTGGCCTTAACAGATGTCAATTTGGCTCTTTGACTATGTATTACTACCTCTTATGCCGGCTTAGCGGCGTAGCATCGTACCGCCCCACTCATTACTGTTCATCCACGCCATTTTCTTTCGACCTTGACAAAAGACCACCAAAAACAATTGTTCATTCTACTCCTTTTCTATTTCTATGGTTGAAGTTCTTCTTCTTACAGCCTTTTTTTTTTGGTGTCATCTCTTAAATCTCTGGCATCACTAGAGTATTTGCCCACAGCACAACACCTGCCCTTGTATAGTGTTTAAGGGCGTTACCTATACTAATAACAAACAATTAGCCACATGCCTCCGATTTATGATCAAGTGGGACACACAGATGTCTCTCATTTTTTTCTATTAACAGAAATTGAAGTGAAAATATACGAGAAATTTGAGAGAATGTTGCTGCAGGAGGCCCTGAGATTAATAAACTGAATATAGCCAGTGAAAAATAATGACGGTCATAAAGAGAGTGCTCAGCTGTGAGCAAAATCATCACTACAGTCGACCTAATTGGAAATTCTGGCAGTGCTAATTGTGGAATTATTTCCTCATCGTGCAGAATGATGTGCGAAGATATTTATGGCTACGGACGGATCTGATCACGCCTGTTTGTTTTTGTTTTTTTTCTTATTTCACGGCTGAGCTCAAATGCAGAACATGCCCTCTCCCACTCCCTTTCTTCCACCTGGATTTATCCAGAATGACCCTAGAGATGAATCCAGTTCCATTTAGATCACAACAATGTACAATCTTATTAACAGCTGCAAGAAATGCATTGGTGACCGAAGCTCAAAGAAAAACTAATACATTTAATGAGGTGTTTCTAAAGTTTTTAATGCAAATTGAGCGAACAGGTTTTGTCATGCAAAACCATGACTGAAGGTCTCATTGGTGTCTAGAAAGTAAAAAAAGAAATCGGGAAGAGTTGTAAAACATTAATGTTAATTAAGTATTTTCTTTAATTAATTGGCTGCAATGTCCTTCAACTTCCCAAAAATTTGTATAACCTTCTGCTTACTAGTTAAGAGGCTCTGTTCTCTGAATTGCACTGGAGGCTATTTATAAAGGTCTCTGCATCAAACAATCCTGCTCAATGTCTAACTGTGAAAGAGCCAGTGTTGCGGGGGGATGTCTGTATTCTCATTAGCCTGTGGCTAAGAAACAACTCATGGGACCCAGGGGAAATTGTATTATTTTATTTTCAGGAAGAACTCGTGAAGTTCAGCCGAAAAAAATTTGAATACTGAAAATATTAACAGAACGACTAATAAGCACAAGTTCCAGTCAAAGCAACAACTGTGATTGAAGATTTAAAAAGTTTTGTCCCTGTGCTCAAATTGTAAAGTCCTTCGTATGAATGAGGTGTGAGGAGTGAATACTCATACAGTTAGCTTAGTGGCGGTATAACAACAACAAAAAAGGATGAATTTCACACTCAAATTGCATCTTTTGATGCAATTTGTAGAGGGCAAAAAGAATGATTTGCATATTTTGAAGCCACATCCATTCCAACTACACAACTAGACCTACACTGCTCATATGACCTTTGCGTTCTGACATGCTTCTGTACAACATCCACTGTCACTATTCGCTGCTCTGCTTTTCCTCTCATGTTTTGTCTCTTCTGCTCATGTGGGATCAGACTGTCTTTGTGCATGCAAGCTGGCAGCTCTCAGCCATGTTCACCACCCCTGAAGGAGAAGCAAGCTTGTCGCTGAGACGGATTTCTCTCTCTCTCTCTCTCTCTCTCTCATAGGGTTGCTAAAAGTTTATGCATTTGTTGAGATGACTGAGGGGCTCTGTGTCTTTCATAAGGAATCTGAAACATTTGCATAGATTTGAATTCATGATACTTCCTAGTTACTTATAAAACACAATTGTAAGTGAAACCATATTGACACTTTGCGAAGC
Source organism: Ophiodon elongatus (assembly GCA_016806645.1). NCBI lineage: Eukaryota > Metazoa > Chordata > Actinopteri > Perciformes > Hexagrammidae > Ophiodon > Ophiodon elongatus. The sequence goes on from JACSYO010002146.1 coordinate 1,423,625, forward strand.
CCCACCCCAGCTTCTACTCCATCAAGCTGTCAGAGCTACTTAGGTGCCCACAACTGCACTCCCTGAAGAAATATTATCACATTTTTGGAAAAGAAATAAGCAATTTCAGAGAGAAGCAGACAGGAGGGTCTAAAATATGCGTCTATCAAACTGATTCAGCAGCGAAAACAGGTTAAAAAGATAGAAGCTCAAGCCCACGGATCCCAATGTAAAAGTGAACCACCACGATACCTGGTGATCGAGACAGAGGACAATTAAGGTACAACACTGTTCCTGTAAAGCTAGGTAGGTCTTTATTCAATACAATGATTAAAAAGTAAAAGCAGCATGTGTATACATTCAGTAAGCCTTCCTTGCATAGTATAGTACATAATATATATTTTTTAGAAACGTATATCTTCAAATCCACAACACCAGCCTGAAAATGAACACGTCTTTGTCTAAAAAATAGTGCCCTCACAAGTCTAGCCAATGAGATCGCAACTGGCTTCATATACTGTAAGAGCTTGATTATCTGTATTCCTCATGCATGAATTCCTCTGCAACTATATGGTAGGGGAGCAGGTTAAAGGATAAAGAATGGTAATTTTATGGTATTCATGGAACCATGGTTACGATATGCAAGGTGGCATCCTTTAAAACATAGGTCAGCAATAAACCTCAAGCCTGAATGACTGATTGACACACCTTATCCATCCAAGCTGACATGCAGAAGGTGGTGTTGAAGAGATGTCTAACACAAGGTTGGTCTCGGTACATCGCATTATGTAACCATGGAAAGGTGGAGTGTGGTTTAAGTAACACAAGGCAGGTCTTAGTGAACACAAACGGAAGATGCAAATATAAACTTATTCAATCACGTCTCTCCTTGGTGCAAAACACAAACCCAGAGTGAGACAAAATCATGTCAGGTAGCATCGTCTGCACCCTTCTGAGAGCAGGTGATCAATAACAAAAGGCTTAAAGACAAAACCACAGTTTCTGTCCTGGATCTTCCTGTTAGTCAGAGCGTCAGGAAACTCACCAAAAGTGGCTAACTCCCTGCCCGTACAACTCTGTGCTAGCGACCTGTCAATCACAGGGTAGCAAAGCCCGAAAGCATACCCTGCATATCTATTTTACTCTAAATGGGACCATCATTTACTTACTGAACATCATTCTGTATTGAAGAAGACTTGAAACTAGAGATGGGGACCATAAACCAATGTTTATGATATTTATTGATGTAATAAATCAGTTGAATTTTTTCATAGACCTCTATACAATCTTACTTTTTGCAACCAGAGAAGTCGCCCCCTCATGGCCAATAGAAATATTGCAAGTTTCAGGCTCGTCATTTGTAGCCGATGCTGGACGGCAAAGCAGAATAAAAACTAAACTTAAGAATAAGACTCTTTTGGAGGCAACCAGAAAGACAGTGATTTGCCTTTTTAGGTAGACACGTTGCTCTTTTGGGACAGGCTGCCACTGCCGTCCCATTGTACCAGAGGACACGGGCAGAGGGCTGGCCTTTGGACGAACTTTGCTCTTTAATCCCAGAGAAGCTGGGGGACAATCACTCCCTGCTGTCTCAGGAGACATGGGCAGACAGCCAGTAGAAGACCTTACACTCTTTACTACCTTTGGGTCGTGACTGACCGACAAGAGGGGCGGGACTGACAAAGCAGAATAGATGACAAAGCCTCCTAATCACCTCCAAGCAGCATTTCTTCCATGTCATCATCCTTATGGGGATGGAGTGATAAGTTGAGAGGATTTCAATGCCAGTGGCAGTGGCCATCAAGCCGAGGTGACAGTCTGCGGACCCGACTTCCTAAACTTTGAGAAGGTCTAATTAATAGGTTGAGCATGTACTTAATGTAAATATGCACTAACTAAAGGTAAACGTTCAGGTGTGAAATAAAACTGCACACCAAAGGATCACAAAAAATATCAAAACTACTTAATTTTCCATGCCAGCAAATGTATATGTCTGTTGACGAATACCGTTGCTTGTGATACTTTTCCAACTTTCATCAAAGGCCAAATGAGAGATCATGTTGGATTGCAAAGTTTTCAGATAGCATAGGTAGAGGTCCGCCTCAGCTTGGCACTCTGCTGAAATTGCTGGAAGTTTCGGTTGAATTGAGGTCTACTGAATGCTTCCTTTCATACATTCGTCTGACAAGATGAAGATTGCTTTTTGGTCAAAGATTATTTTGTCATTCTTATTTCAGTCAATTAAATCCTTTTTTTCCTGCCAATGCAAACAACTGTTAGTAAAAGAATCAAAGATAAAAAACAAATAACCTATATGCTTTAATGTTACAAATCCCTGCAATAATGGAGACAAAAATCTCTACAACGCACACCAGCAGCTGGATAAATATTACACTGCTCCATACATCTATTAGCCCAGCCTTATGCCTGTGAGGCTGGCCTCGAGTTAGTGACCAGAATAGCAATGTGGGCAAGTAGAGCTTGATATTCTGACCTCAGTTGTCATTAGCTCATTCTGGTCAGTTGGACATGGTGTGGCATCACCACCAAGTGTATCCATAATTAATGGCAGGGCCACTATGCAAGAGCACACACAGCCAATCAGTGGTGTTTTTCAGACAGCACATCTAATGAAGACACTAAGTCGAGTTATCTGTGTACATGGCCTCCCAAAGTGGTAGACAGTTATTCCTATGCATGTCCTCGATTAGATTTAATTCGCAAGTCTCATTTGAAGAGATGAGTGGTGCCCCAAAACCCATCTCTCCTCTATCACATCATTTGGCACGCCACCAATCACATAAATTGGTCAGCAAAAAGTTTCATTTTGTCCTTGTGAAGTTAATCAACTCATTGGAGCACCCATAACCCGGGAAGCAATGCATTCATTGCTTCCGAAGGGAGATTTTTCTTTCCCTGGCCTCCATATAAAATAGGCGGAATCGCACATTAGTTTTCTCTCTGACTGGACTGCCCATTTTGTTGTGGGCTGGAGCCTGCAGTGATTGAATAGCTCCCTGAGGAGGAGGCAATTTTCTCAATGCAACATTCTCCCCACTGAGAAGTGCCAGGAAGGTTGCGAACGGACGTGAGTACTAAGGCGGGGACAGGTAAATGAGTTTAAATCACACCCACATAGTCCTTATGAAGCTGATTAGCTGAGTTTCAACAGATAATGCTAAGTGTCTTTGTATTGGGAATAAAGCCATCAATTACTCATTTCAACTTGACAAAGGCCAAGATGCCAGACCAGATGCATTCCTTCCATTCTTACCTTTCCCAATAAAATCTCAAGACATATGTTGCCCTTCCGTCCGTGTATGATGGCGGGGCGCACCAAATAACGCTGACACCATTAAATACAGTTTAAACAATGTTTTAATGAGGGTGCCTGTTCCCTGCGTTACACTCTTTTGTCTTGCGTTACCGTTCCTCTTCTGAAAAACTTTAATAACGTCCAAACTAAACAATGTAACATTACTCAACAGGTTAGCTTGTTCGGCTAATGCTAATAATGGCACTATCAACAGTTTTCTACTCAACGATTTACAGTCTCCCTTTTATTTATCCGAAGCGATTTACAATGAGTGCATTCATCATAAACTGATGACACCGTAGGCACAGGGGTTAAATGTCTTGCCCAAGGACACATCGACAAGGACTAGCGAAGCTGGGGATCGAACCGCCATCCTCTGATTGAAGGACCTCTGCTCTACCACTGAGCCACAGTTGCCCAAAGAAAAATAATGGTTATACAACAGTGTTCATCCTAGATTTTGATTAATTTATATTCTTACCACAAATTACACATACATCTATCTCACGCATATTATATTCGAAGGCAAGTATTTCGCATTTTTGTGTCCTTTATTGGTCATGGCCTCGGTGTGTAAAATCCTTTTAGAATGGTTTTTTTCTGAACATTAACTTTTATTGTTGCTTATTAAGTTATGAAAGTTTCATGTTATAGAGACATAAAAAAAGATTTAAAACCAAGTTTTGAGGCGCTTTAACTTATACGTGCAGCAAAATACACCAGGGGTCTGGAAGACTGGACCAAAGTAATTGTTGGAGCCATCCTCCAGTGGTGGAGAGACAGACAGCCTGGCAAGAACAGCAGCCAGGCCACGCTGAAGGCACTGAAGTGGACCTTGAGAACTACAGAGTGCTGATGCTGGGATGTGGAGGGGTGAATGCACATTTTGATTTTGCTTAGATTGCTTTAATGTGGCTTGTTTATTTTATAGTTAGACCTCAGTTAAGGCTGTTCACCATTGTTCTTTAGAGAGGATTTTCCAACTGTACCCACTAGAACTTATATAATTACTTTGTAGGACTATTGAGGATAGACTTTCCCAGTTGGACTCACCTTACATCAATAACCAGCTCCAATCCAGTTTACGGAGAGGGAGAAACAACACTTATTTTATTGTGAAACTTTCATTAAAATAGTACAATCTTTGTTTCTTTGGAAACATTTGGTATTATCAGTATTAAATCACTCTTTAGATTAGTGTGAATGCTGTTTAGCCAGACTGCTGCCCAGCAGTTAAAAGTTTCCCTCTCCTTTTGAGGCCCAGCACACTTACACAGGTGTTTTCAATTACCATGCCTGATTAGGCCACCAGTCAGGTGGGAGTTGAGCAGAGCTTTGGTTGGGAACTTAATGTACTAATAAAAATCATAAAGGTTGTAAGTTGTACCGCCCTAACAAGTCCAACAAAACCAACAGAGGGGTGGTATCTTGCCACAGAAGTTCCAACACTTGTGTGGGTGGATTGCGGGTGTGGGGGCTCTAAACACATTCTATTGCAACGTACATGTTGTTTCACACCTCAACTTTGGCATGGGAAGTTGACAGGGCAAAAAGCAAACCCAATTTTAAACAAGGCTGTTGATAAATTGCACACTACCTCTGATCTTTGCTGTGGTGTTAACCCTATTATAGGGTTATCGTTGCATTCCATCATAAAAGTGAAAATTGAAAGAAATATGTTTACTTTTCTTCCTGAGCCTGTCAACAACTTTGATACCTCTAGACTTCAGAATGTTGCACCTTTTTATATGAAATATACCTTTTATGTTGAAAAGAATGAATGGTAAGCGACGCATGCGATATCACCTCTAGCTTCTTTTGAAAGGGATGGAAACTGTGGTTGATTCATTTTCCCTCTGCTCAGGCAACGGTTTTCTTTCACAAATCAACATGAGGGCATTTAACCAAGTACACAAAATGAAGAGTTCTTTCTGTTAAATATTTAACAGGTCTCGCAAAAATAAACACAGATCATAGGGTGTACTTTGATATTACAAATATCTATGTGACTAATTAAAACAACAAAGCACACAATGATGAAACTACTGTGTCATTACAAATGAGCATAGCTGGAGCTCACCACTGCCAGATCTGAAGATATCTTGGTACTTCAATTGCTTTTTTGCCACTGTTATGACAGATCTTTAATTCAGTCTAAGTAAACTCCTCCGGGCACATACTGCCTGTGTGTTCTGCCTCTATTTTGAAACAAACTCATTTTGACCTTTTTAGTTAGCTAACCTCCGACTTTTGTTCTCTTTTCCACCTCACCCTCACTAGCTCAGGGACAGTTGTGAAGATGTGGGGGGACAGCTCTTTTTTGAATCGTAGTTTTTATTCCCCGGAGGTGCAGAAGAAAACACAGCTCCTAACAACGCTCATAAGTGGTGCACTTCTAAATGGCCTCTGTGACGTAGCTCAATGGGAAACATTTTAGGTTGTGGCTGCTTCGGATCCCGGACATTAAACTGAAATAACTTTCAAAGCAAAAAAACTTTCTGAAGAGAAAATAAATGTCTGGCTAGTTTTGCCATTGTCAGGATTTTTTGTGGTAAGCTGAAGGGGCATTATATAATGTATTACATTAATGAGTGACAGAACTGATCACCTCCCGAGTTATAGTTTCCTGTTGTGACACAAACATTAAAATCAAAATTCCTCATCAGAAATGACGAAGCAACTGCGGCAAATAAATTAGCTAATTAGAGTAGAAAGCCAACAAAAATGTCAAACAAAGGGATAATGTAGTGTATCTCAAAAAACATTCTATAATATAACCGCTTTGCTGTTTAAGCATGTGTTGTGTAATGTGTTGTGAAACACTATCGTTAAGTTCACGGATCTTGGGTCAGTGAAGATATTTTAGATAGGAAGTCATTTTTCAGTTTTGAAGTAAAAAATGACAGCAAAGCAGACATCAAGTCATGGTCAATTATCAACTCTGCAGATACAGTATTCACATTCAGAAACTGTGGCATTCTTTTTGGATATTGATCTCAATTTTGAAAATCACATTATATATCACCAGAACAGCGTTTTTTATTGATTAAAAACTTTTTGAGGAGCATTCATATCTTAAACTGACTCTCAAAAAATTATTCATGCAGTTATCTCACTCAGACTTCTGCTTTATTTGTAAGATCATCAAAACAGTCAGTAGGACGGCTCCAGCTCATTCAAAAAAAAAAAAAGATTTAAACTGAAACTGAAATTACTTAATTGGCTCCGGGTACAATACAGAATCATTTTTAAAATCCTGCTAATCTCTATATATAATGTTGTGTTTATTATTAAATAGTTTTCTTTGAATGTCTTTAAAACACTTTCATTTTACATGGAATGAAATGTGCTGTACGAATGAAATTGCAATTTTGTGCTATGTAAGACACACCGGAAAAAATGAAACAGGACTTTTCATTGCTTTATGGCAAGGAGTCAACAGAGGACACTTATTGCCCTACGTGTACCTCAGTGTGGTGCAAATGTCACCCTCTTTGCTTGGGGGATGGTTTATAAGGCTCACAGTTCAAATATGAAAACGAAAGCTGTTACAGTTCCCCTCACCTCTTTTTACCTTTGGACCCCTGCTGAGAGCAGCAGTAGATTCAGAGAATGGTTCAATGGCAAGTAAAAGCTCACAACTTCATGCCGCTGATGCTTTAACAGTAACTCACCCTCTGTGGAATCTGAAAAGCTCCTGCAGAGAATACAAAGCTGCACCTGAGCTGCTCTGAAAACAGACAATGACGCAATTGATCCTAACTTTTTCAGATCAGTGAAGAGATTTGCATCGGAATGAAACCAAACCAGGGAGGTGTAAATTTCGTGGGTGAATATTTACCGAGCACACACAATATCGGTTTGCTTTTCCTGCGAAAAGAATATGGGACGAATGAAGACAAAAGAAATGTTTGAATACTCAGTAATGACGAAGGAAGATATAATACGTGCGAACTCTGAAATTGAATTTTTCTCCGAGAAGATATTTGCAGACTTTAATGTTAATTTAGCCCTCTAGGAGTACAAACCAGCATTACCCACATCAGAATCTTTCCCTGTTTAATGGGAGAGTCTGGAAAGCCACTTTGATGTCGCTGACAACTTAGAAGTAATGAGGAGATTGCTTTTCTCAGCCAAGCAGAGCAAATCAAGTAATCAGAGGTCAGTCTCTATCCTCAATCAGCAGTCACTTCTCTGAGTGCCTGGAATGGACAACAGCAGCCACTGGCTGAATTCAAATGATTTGCAGGCCAATTAATCATTCTTCAAGAGGACATTGAAAACCCTAACAAAAGATTATAACCCTCGACCCTCAGCTCATGCTTGGCTCGAAAATAGGTTTCCATGACAGGGGAAACATGAAGAAGACTTAATATTTAAGCAAATTGCAATCCCAAGAATGCAATACAATGTATAACAGGTTGTCTATACAATATTCAGAGCATTGATGTAGCCAACAACTATTCGCTATCTAAAGAGATAGTGGAATAATGTCCACCTAAGCAGAGAATGAAGTCGCTCTCCATCTGTGAGCTTCTCTATGCTTTGTTTACATAGCCGGGCCGACCAGCATGCCTCTCAGTGCATGTTAGTGCATGTTAGTGCATGTGACAAGCCGCAATGGCTAGCTCACAACCGCCGCTCTGCGCTGCTTGTTTGCGCTGTTGGCACCGTTGCCTGGCTCAGCTGTTGCCATGTGTCGAGGCAATAGAGAAGCTCTGGATTTTGAAATTGAGCTCTTTTTAGGTTCCATTCTGGTCTACACCAGACCTTGAGGAAAATATGCCATTTTAGCTTCAAAGATGCTCCACTATGTATAATCACCAGCTAGCTGCAAACTATCGTTTGGTACTGGCCAGGTTGCACACAGTTGGTTCATCCAACTCACTTGAAGCCTGCCTGCTGCAGCTCAAAATGAAGGCTGTTATGAATTTGCAAGCATTTCATTTTAAGTTTGAGCCAGAGAACCAAAACAATAAATAAATAAATAAATAGACCACGGCTGCCGTCGAACTGAGAAATGCAGAGTTGGGTGATAATTCTCTGTGGGTTATTGATTTGTGCAGCTTAAATAAACTCTGTATTGAAACTTCAGAGCAAATTAAACTTTAGACGATGTAATTGCATCTCATTAGGACTCAAACTCAACCCGTACATGTTTTAAGCAGATCAGACTTGATTCATTCAGTTCCCTATCCTAAATGGTTGACCAAATGGGGCTTTAAAATATTCAAAATGTTTCTAAATGCCAATCAGCGAGACTAGTTGCAGATAAAAATAGCAAATTTAGATGAATTACCCCCTTCAATTAAATGGGATATGATGACAACCGCCTTGGCACAATGCATGCACTTTGTTTTTCTTCTCCAGATGTATAATAGCGGATTATTCTCAGCGAGAGGCTACATCAAGAGAGGGCACGGGAGAACGCTTTCCATTTACATGAGGTTAGTTAACAGAACAACATTCTGGTAAGTCAACAGACCAGAAAAAAACCCAAGCACCCCTCACACAGTCGAGCTTCTTTATCACAACCCCCCAGTAGCTTGTGAAAGAAACTTAGCACAGCATTAACATGCCGCTTAGCATAAGTCAATACAAAGTATGCAGAATAAGGAACCAGTCATTTACATTCTGACATGCAAAAAACAACCATATAGTGTTTAATGTTCTTTTTATATTTGCGTATCACTTCAGCTGTTATACCTCAATAACATTGATTATGTTATTGAGGTATAGCTTTGACTATTCTTGCACAGTCCCTTTGTTACTAATATATATAAAAACTGATTAGGTCATGCACTGACTTTGTGCAGGGCTTTCATCCTCCTATGCTACAGTGCCGTAAAACACAAATGTCATTCAGTCACTCGTTGATTCATAATTTCAATTAGTTACTCATGTCACAGGATCATGTTATTCTTTTGTCTATGTGAACACCAACGTATTCTTTAAAAAAAAATCTTTATGAAAAGGATTATGATGGGAGTTAATTTACATTTAAATTGAAACAACAGAGCTAGAAGAGAGTGTGGTTTCACACTTACTGTGAATACTGGAAATATTGTGCCAACATCGCTTTTATGTTTTTATGCCATATGGACACTAAAGTTGTTGTGTTTGAATCTCCCAAAAAAAAATAAGTTAGGTTGACACAGCGCTGTAACAGTAAAGAAAAACAACATTTGCGTCATTTTCCACGGTAAAATCAAGCCAAATGTTTTTTTTACAGCTGCTATAATCAATATATTTATGGATCAAATGTATGGGAATTGGGTTGCTCATTGTGACAAACCCATACATAATTATCACTTCAATCTGCAGCTCTTTATCCCTAGCATTATAGAGTGTTTCAGTTTATTGTTTAGGTTTTAGAGGCCCAACCATGCAGATTACTGAAGGGGCCTACTAGGCACAAGGCCTCCCTTCAACGAAAAAAATGTCACTCAAAGAGACATGTACCAACCACGAAGAAATTCAAAATGACCACAACAAAACATAAAATGACTACAAAGAGATTCAAAGCGACGCAAAATGACGAAAACAACCACAGACAAAAAATAACGAACAAATTCTGAAAAAGTGTCTGACCAACTAAAAAGTCTTGGTCCTATGTGGTGGGGCCTTTTGCATGTCTGTACCCACGGACACTTGGTCACATAATCCGCCCATGGCCCAACTTTATTGTTTTTAAACTTTAAAATGTAATTTTAGCAAATAACCTCTGATAAACCCACTGTATGCTACCTGACCAGCACCAAACGACGGGCAGACAACGTTAGCAGTTAGCTGGTGAACATATAGCGGGACTTTTAGCAGCTAAAGAACACATGTTTCTCTCAAGAGCTGGTGGAGGGTTACTTATATTCATCAGTTGGCCAGAAATATAACTCATGAATTGTATTGTTGCTCTTTATCAACTGGATGTGTACATAAATATACAAACAAATAAACCACAAAGTTCACCGTATCGACTTAAAAGGTGATTAGATGTCAGTCTTGTTTATTGCTTGTCTACTGCAGAGGTCATGCACATGTATGTCTAAGACCATTGAAATAAAGTTTATATTAGTGGAGCTATAATGTGAACTTCACTGTAAAAGCATGAGGTGCTGAACTTTTTGCTAAATGGTGAATATGTAGTGAAATTTGTAAACTGCAGAATTCCCATGAATAAATCCTGGTGTCACTGTGCCAGCATGTATTTTTTCACCTCTGTGACTTGTTGTTATGGCTTGCCCGAGAGTCACTGAGAGAAACCCTTTCGCATTCATCGCACTCTGTGAATTATTTGGCTCTGATTCAGGATTCTAAGCAGTTAGAATTTGGGTCACGCTTTACTGATATATTTTACCCAAATATTTCTTGTGCCTTCCACTTCTATTCAAATAGCTTAAACTGACCTGTCAGGTGAAAATTTATCAGTCAGTTCCTGTGCACAATGCACATTTGTAAATAATGTCAAGACCTCAACCCTTTCTTTCTCTCGACACTAAATGCTGCACTCTGAGGGGAAATCAATGCTCTGTGGTTTAATAACTCACACAGAGAGATCAGTTATACAGAAAAATCTTCGTGCCTCGATTATTTTACTTTCTGTTAAGCCTGTTAATAGATGGTTGTCCTAAACAACCTGTATTTAGCTGAGATCTCAGACCTGTTTTGGCATGTTGATCAGCATGGCCTCTGTAATTAGAAAAAAAGTGTCATTTATGCATGAAAAAACATAAATATGTGACACTGCTGACATTGCTAATGGAAATACACAGCAAAAGTTAGCCATTTATTATTGGCAGTCAAGTGCATTTGATCCAATTTGGATTAAACTATGTATTTTGGCACTGCAACAAAAAATAATTATCCATATGAGAACAAATGTCAAACTTTCCAGCTCCAACGTCTGACCAGGCCGACCTTATTAATGTATTTAGACAGACTACATTCATGTTTAAAGAGTGAGGGTGGGTCCCACAACTCCTTCAATGCGGCTTTAACTACACTGTAAATGTCCCTAACCAGAAACGAAATCGGCATGTGAAGTATGTGTTTTGCCCAAATGCAGCCTGGACATCACCTCAATTTATGATCCCGCTAAGTTTCGGCTGTTTATCTGTATCGTATTACCTTCATACTTAGTGAAAACTGACCATATGGCTCTAAAAAGGTTAAAGGGCAAAACACTGTCTGCACCCATTGTTTTCTGTGATACGCCACCGTCCTATCTTTTTATTATTGATGCATATTAACTGTACAAAAAAAAAAGCTGCAATTTGATCACATGCTCCCTGGAACAGCAACTTCCAGCTGCTCTACCATGACTACTTATTTCTGCACGGTCCAGCGGCCGTGTGAACTGTCAGCTTACATGCGTCAGATAATGCAACACCACGTAACGTTGACAACTTGTGTTGTGCTTAAGGCCTGTCCCGGCAGCGGACAATATGCTTAAAAACGTATGACTCGTTTAATAGATATCAACTCTATGTATATCTTAGTCATTATTCGTGTGATTGCGATTCAGCTTTTGAAGCCATCTGTTCAGGCTTTTTTCAAACTTTAACAGAAACACTGGCCCCCGTCCAAACGTTTGAATTAACATGTGCTTGCAGTTTCTTGACAAGCGACCTTTTGCAGGTTTTGGAGTTTCGTCATAACATCTCAGAACGGAAAAAAAGTGGTTCAAGAGAAGGAAGACATGAACTGGAAAGTGAAGAACACAGTTAATGAGAGGACAAAGAAAGGAAGTCAACGACGCCTGAAGACTTTTATTTAAGCGATTGTAGGCACTCACTTACACTTGGTTAACGGCATGGTTTAAATCCAAACACTCCCACCTCTTTTAGATCGCCTAAAACCATCAAATCTGTGAGTGCGAAGAAAGGAGCGGCAGACATTTCTTTGCACCTGATGATTGAATGACCCCTGTTGGTGTCTGTCTGTTGATCTGAAGTAAACCACTGAATGCCAGTTAGGGAGCTGGTGGAAGAGAGAGTGTGCAGATGTGAGAAAGGTGGAAGAATTTCATACTTTTCTGATAAAAAAAGAATCTGACTCATGACACCGCCATTCATTTATGAGCTTGAGGTCTGATGGGGTTTCATTTGACGTGACTCATCTGGCGTGGGGCTAGAGACAGCAGGGTGAGGATGAAAAGTCAATATGCCACACGAGTAGGACCGGAGAGAGGATTCGGTGGGAGATTAGCTATGATTGTGTTTCTGTTGGTTGCAAGACAATTTACCTTTTTAAAATATAATTTGTGGTAGCTGAGTTCCACACTTCAGACTGTTGAGTGGCATCAAGCGTGGCAGTCTTGCATTTTGTATTTTTTATGACTTAAATGAACGATTGCCTCTTGCTTTTTAATCTCTGTATGTGGCTCCATCAAAACAGTAAAAGAAGAAACAATAGATGCAGATTTAGCAGCAGCTTAGAAGAGCAACACATGCGGTGTGAGGCAGGACAACACACTACACATTAAAGGGTTTCAGCTTTTGAAATACAACCACACAGTTACAACATGACCAGACAAGAGAAAAAGATGATGAATAATGATGCAAAATAATGGATATAATTAGAGTAATAATTTGTTCAGCAACACTCGGTCACCTTATCACATGGCTATTAATTCTTCATTACACTTTTTTTTCCTTTTGCATGCTGTTCCTCATTTAATCTTCATTTGCTTACTTGCCATCCAATCAAAATAGCTGGTAAGCTTATCCGGCAACAGTTAAATCCTCTTATTTCGCAGCCCATCACTGTACCAGAATACTTTTACAAAATAAACTTCCCCATCACAAACTCACTGACTTGCCAGAAAAGTGGACGTTGCACCACCATGAGATTGTGTATGCATTCATTTTTGTCGTACTGTCTTTTTATAGGTCTTTCCTCTTGATTTGTGAAGTGGGAGAGATGAAATGTATTACATATTTTTTGGCGATCTCTGTTGCTCTGAAATATTAGCTCAAAAGTCAAAAGCTGGCTTATTCATATTAGTGGTTATTTTAAAGTATGCATTTCTTGTAAGTTTCTATGAATTAAAGTTAATTATTTTCTAATCGCTTGTCATTAGCAGTGGTGGTGGAAGAATTAGAAGTATTAGTGTTACTATTATGGGAATTACTCTCGGAGAAGCCAGCACACACCTGTAGTGTAGTGTAGTGTAGTATATTCGTATGGGCAGTGCATTTTCAATAATAAGATGCACACATTGTAGAAGCACTGTAGGTGTTCACAGAATATTTCATCATATGCTCACCATGTTCATGAAAAAATTGTTGTCCTTTTGAAATCTGGTATGCTGTGACACAAAGCTAAAGAGGTTACACAGCAGGAATACATTAAAGAGCCTTGCAGGTAACATCAAGCACACACATACTGTATTTCTTCCCTATTAGTACACACACAGGCATGTGTTGCATCCAGGAAATCACCATAATAAGCAGTGAAAACAGTGATTTAATGTCACACCTACTGTGTTCAAAATTTGTGGTAGCCCATGTGGTTTGGGAAATTGTTTCCTGGATTTACCTCAGGGTAATTCACTTAACTTATTATTCCAGAATATACTACTATTATATACTATTATTACTGTTCTTATTATTACTATACTTTTGAACCTATTCAAAACCGACCTATTTTTTAGGCCTCTGCTCGAAGATTGCATACCAATACTAAAAAGAGTATCTCTGCAACCACAAGGTCTATTTGAATAATTTTGCTGTTATTATAAAGGGAACACATGTGTTCAGATGTGTAAATATCAATATATATGTAAATGGTTAAGATTAAATGAAGATGGAACACAGCAAAAAGAAGAAAAGAAAAGCACGTTCAGGGTGATTATCCCTTTGGAATGATGCAGCTACAGGTTTAAGCCTCTACCAAATCATAGCACAATATGTGAACATTCTCTTTGATAAAGTGTGAGTTTTTAGTATAGACCGTTCAGACGAGGTCTCCGAAAATGGCCATTTGGCACAATGAGTGCAATTTGAATTTTCTCATGTACCAAACTATATATTTCACTTGTATATCACTAATGGTGTTCAATACATCCATATACAGCAGTAACATACACAATGCCAAACCAAAATAACGTTTTGTGCTCTGAAATCCACATGCAATTTTTTTTTTTTATTTGCAAAGCCAGGGGCATGCGATTATGAGAGGCAATATCTCTGCAAAAGGTTTGATCGATATGAGTAAATGAGACCTCCTTTGAATCGTTAGAGCCTATAGAATTGAGCTATACCCACCAAAATGATATTGACAGCACTGTTAGCCACTCAGACTCAATAAGGTGCAGTCCTGTGTGAAACGCTCGCTCCTATATGCTGAAAGTCTAACCCTCCCCACGTGGAACTTCTGGGACTATACGAGCCCGGAATGGTTTCAGTGCAATACAGGAAGTAGTCGGACATATTTCAGTGTGGATTTAGCAGAAAAAATTTAGCTTTCACAGCTTTTCATCAAAAGTAAGTGGCATTTTTCATAAATTGCTAGATAAAGAAATGTCTGATGCTGGTGTTCGTTGGCTCATATATTCGCTGAGGGTTTAGTTTATAGGGATTTGAGGAATTGAGGTTATGTGAGGAATCCCTGGACTATCTGCTTCCGTTTGAGATCTCGTTTGCGTATATAGCATAAAGCTACCTCACTTGAGAGCTACTTATTGGCGAGTTCAGTCGCTGGCGAGATATGGAAATTAATATTTGATCATTCATTTAGTTGGTCTTTTGAGTTGTGTTTGGATTATGTAAAACTGGCTGATATATTCTTGTAGCCCAGACCTTGCTGTTTAATCTGATGTGCAACGTAAATATATTCGTCCTTGATTAGTGCCTTTTTCTTCCCACTGTGTATGCAACATGCAATGTAAGTTTTCTCCCAGGTCCGCCGGTTTGAATAGAAGATGAAAAGGGCTTATGTCATCAGCGGAGCTTGTTGATGCGGAAGCCAATAGCTCCCACGAACTACATTTTTGTTTTAATTTGTTGTCCTTCAGTCTTTTTTACTGGAGCACATATGGCATATTAGAGAACGCACTCATCAAGATCAGAAAAGGAAGCAAGGTGATTGGATGAAGCGCAGCGGACCCTGAGACAATGATCATCCACTGCACCTTCTTGAACACGCAGCAAGACCTGCCAGACCAAACGCCACCGAAAGTGGAGTGACCGCCCCAAGAGGGGTGGAAGAATATAAGACCGAGCACACGACTCATTATGTTGTGCAACCCTTTGTTGCAGAATGATAATAATGCTCCTTTGAACCTTTATGAATTGCATATCTAAAATAATGAAGACTCCCATCTAGTATCCAACCCTGAATGTGACATAAAATGTCCATTTTGTCGAGTTGGAACCTCTGAACATTTCTTTGAGTTCATTTATTTCAGTATATTTCGGTAAAATAACAGGCCATGTGCATAAAGTAGGCTTGTAGCCGGTCTGTCTAGTCAGAAACTCGTCACACAACAAAACTGTGGTTGTCGGTTCCATAAGACAAGGTTCTATTTTTCGGTACCTTGATAAATTGCTGGTCATGACAGGACTAATACTTAATGACTGAACTTGAACTTGAACTTAAATGACAAATGGTGCAATACACAGCTCCTCAAGGTATAAGTATCGATTTCTTTTTCTTTTTTTTCAAACTAGCTGTTAAGGTTTTCCACTTCACTGACAACAGGTGACTGCTTTATTATAACAGATAACTGAAGATAAGAAGGTGAAACACTTAACTGGTGGTAGACATAAACAGCAAGAGGCTCTAATAAATAAAATCTGATTCATCTCTGTTATTACGAAAGATGCTTCACACTGACTCATTTACAGTTACATTATGCTTGACTGCATTTAAAATTATTGTGTTTTCCTATACTAAACATCCTCAAGCAGTTAAAAAACCCAAACAGTTTCTCACATGCATCGAAAAGGCAATCTTGCAGCATAAGAACTGAGACCCTACTTTCCTTCACTCAGCAGGTTTGCATCATTTGAATGAGACTAGCTGGTGTTTGTGCCAGTCAGGGTCCTTTATTGTGGCACTGCTTCCTGTAAAGACTTTTAACGAAACAACAGTTATTTGCGAAACATCATATGGAAGATATCCAACGCTAGTTTAGGCTCAAAATCTGTCAAGACTTACAAGCGGGCAATCGTAACCACCTTACGCCACTGGCTGGTAGCATTCTAAAATTCTCATGACGACAATAATAACATGCTAAAAGGCTGTTGTGAAAAGGTTTTCTCCTCCATTTTCACTAGGCTTTGTTCCCCAACATTAACAGCGTTTTGTGTCTGCTCAATTATTCATTTCAGCCCAACGTTTCATTTTATTTGAAACATTATCCATTAAGGTGTATAAATGACACAAGCCTGTTTAGTTTGTTTATTATGGCCTCATGGGATTTTTTTGTAGCGGTAGATCAGAGTGTTAACAGCTTTGTCTACCTTTTCTTGACAGAAGGTGCATGCTGGGCACTGTTACGGTGTAGGAGGACAGGTGGTAGTTCTGGAGTGAATAGCATTCTGTTATATTTGTGTGCTCATTAATGAGTGCCCATAGAAGAATTGGGATGTCAGCAGTAATTTGTGTATTAATGATATGTGTGTTGTTCTGTACATATTTGCTTGCTTGCTCGGTTTACCCCCATACTTGCATACCTGGGCAGGTGGTGGGCTCCAATTAGGTGAGGCTGCGAAGATAAACTCCCTTTCACTGGAGTAGAGAGAGGAGTGGAAGACTCTAGCTTTCTTGTCTTTGGTGTTCTTTTGATTCAGTTCAGTTAAGTGTCCTTGAAGTACCCAGGTTTCTTTTTTGCCCTTTGTTGATAAAAGCCACTTTCTTTTTACACCTCCTGCCGTATTCACAAAGCTTCCCAGTGCAAAGAGTTGCTCCTGGTGACAAAATTCTAAGAAAATTCCTAGAACGATGATGTTTTCTAAGAACTTCCCCTCACAGTTAAGACAAGATCCTGTTAAAGATAAAAGTTGTTCACCGAGCATCTAAGAGAGACCTGTTTGGAGTAGGGAGGAGGACTTTTTAGAGGCCCAAGAGTTTCTTAAGCAAAGGAGGAAATATGTGCAATAACGCTTTGTCGCCAGAAATTAAAGTGATAAAAACATGAAGATATTTGGCAACAGTGTTCGCTACCAACACCACTACTTTTATAAACTGGCCAGCAAACACAGAAACTGAGGAAAGCTGAGCCATTTTCCCAGTTAATATCAATTAGAGTAAACACTAATATTACCACAATGGTAAATAAACGTAATTTAACAACAATTATGAGCATGTGAACAGACTACAGTGCAAGTAAGCCTGTGTTTTCAAACATTTTGAAAGGAACTTTTAAATTTGGCCTATGGCTTACAATTCATTCAACAGAGACGTTCATGACATAAAATAGTATTCATAATCACACCGTGTCTGTATATAAAAACAATTCTGTGATCAGGCCTATTCATTTCACTGTCCATTCTATGCTCATTATCACAAGAGCGCCTTTTTTTTTTTTTTTTTTTCATTTGTCATACGTCGTTAAAAGATTGTCATACTGCATAATACTTTAGGTGCTAGCAACAGCTATGTATTATTTATATATATAGTATAATTCTATGTACACTTTAAAGTCACTGCTGCACACTGAAGCTGACTTTAGTATTATAAATAGGCCTGGTAAACCATAAGGTAGACTCTCAGAAGGGATAAGGCAAGTGATTTATTTTTAACTTTCCCTCCAGAGATGCACAGGTGGCCTGTAAAGGTATGCTGAGGTGTCATTATTGCCCTCATTAGCATACTCCTAGAGACTGCTGCTGACACTTGCAATGCCCAAAGAAAAGTAAGTCTCTCAGTGAATGAATTATATTTGACTCTTTGACCAAGAGAGTTTCAGAATCCCCCTAAAGGAATTAAGGTGATTTCCTGGACCTTTTTACCTTCTATTCAGTCTCTTCTTTCTGAGGACTGAACACTCTTCCAGCAGCCTGATGAAGCAAGCCCTGTATGATTGAAGCTTCAGCATCTGTCTTTACGATTGTCAAAAGTTTGCTCATTATCTTATGTAAAGCAAACATGTCTATTCATTTTATTAGAAGCAGCTGTGTTTTCCATGCTCCAACACCTTTGTAAAAATGCTGCATGGTCCCCACATATTGTATTAAAACACTACAGTCTACCTATCTCTGGGAGGTGTCCGAATTTAATGAAACAGGAACCTAATTAGTGCCTGAAATCCAATTTACCACAGACTGATTCGTGACCTAATGAACTAGGAAGCAATTTAAGACACACGTGTTTCGTTTTTCAAATCTTTTTTTTTAACGACGCCTTAAATATAAGTCTAAACTCATATTCCATACACACACATTGGTCACTCTGCTCAGACACCAGCAACTGATATTGAAGATTGTGGTTACAGTTTTTTTTAAATAGATGCCTCTTGATGCATTTATTTCGGCTTCAAGTGGACTGAGCAAACAGTTTTCCCCCACTTTGTCTCTGGCTGCAGAGCAACAACTGAGAGGCGGCGGTGCACTCAGCTGTGTGATCACTCGTGGCCCCTGTCGGCCGGGGGGGTTAAGAGTAGTGAGCGAGGGGGTCAGCAAGCAATCGGTGGCAGTATCAAACAGACACTAAGAGGTGTTTTGAGTGATTCGAGTTTAAATCACTGCAACCACGGAAGGGTTATTGAGCATGCAGCCAATAAATGAGCACCTAAAATATGATGCAGTTTATTTCAGCAGTACGTAAGATTTACTGTGGACAGACCCAGAAATCATTCTCTCACACACACACACGCACGCGCACACACACACACACACGACAGGTCTGATAATCCTCCTGGTTGGGATATAAAAATAAAAAAAAGGAACTAACTGAAGGTCAGTGACAGAACACATCTCCTTACTTTCTGCCATGCTACTTAAAGGTCAGACTACTTCCTGCATATAGGACAGAAATCATTCAACATCGACATAATTCCTCCGGATACTGGAATGAGCCATGCCGATAGTGTGTGTGTTCAAGCCAGGCTTTCCATTCTGAGATTGCTGCCTCCAACCCATGTTTGAGACTGGAACAGAGTCTCCCAAGTCAGTCACGGAGATCGAACAGGAGGGGATGAAGACAAGGCAGAGAAAGTAGATGGGTGTGGATAGGGATGGGCCTAGGGAGGAATGGGGTCGAAGGGAATGGCAGTGTGGGTCGAAAACTCAGGGTGGGTTTCCCGTGTATAAGTACAGGTTTGACAAGTGATTAGAGGTGTGGTTGAGGCGTGGTCTTGCTCCTGAAATTTAATTTTTTGTTTGTGATGCTCACAGCATGAACAAAACATTGTGTCTGTTGCACACATTTTTAAGACCATTTCTTCAACTGAGCGTTCTCTGTAAAGAATATGGGTTAAATGACCTCTTAAATCTGTTCATAACTGTAGAGGACGAGTTACTTTGTCACATGGATGCGCATTAAAACTTGAAGCAATTGAGGAGACGGCCGTTGACTTCTCTGTTCAGGTCGATAGCAGAGACTCGGCAGGTAACTCTATCCCGCAAAGCCCATGAGGGTTTCACCGTGTGTGTGTGTGTGCGTGTGTGTGTGTGTGTGTGTGTGTGTGTGTGTGTGTGTGTGTGTGTTGCCATTCCTCGGATCATGGAGGAGCGGTGACAAACTGTGCTCTGTAGGTCTGCGGTTCTGCGGGGTCACAGAGACAACAACAAACCAATAATCCAACTATGACGTGTCGCTGGTGGGGGCATGTGCACACACACACGAATGCATGTGCATTTTATTAATTTTTCCCACCATCTATCACACATTGCCTTGTATCTTAATCCTCCCTCTGTTTCCCTCCCCCCATCTCTCTTTCCGCTTTCTCTCACACACAACATGTTATTTCCCCTCACATGACCATCCTGCTCTGAGTCCTCATTAGTATCTTATTGATTGCCCCCATTCCTTTTCTCCCCCCCCCCCTGCCTGCTCCGTCGCAGCGGTGTCTGTATACCATAGTGCCTGTCGATACCATCGATTTTTCATGTAGAAACCGAAATGATGTGCAGGTGCTGCTATCTCCTAGGCGATCAAAAACACATAAAACAACGAGAATGCAAAAAGTGAATGACGGTGGGACGGTGGGGGGTGAATGTTCGTGTGTGCCGGTTGGGAACGCATCGAGGAAAAAAAGATAAGCAGGTGAAATACAGACAAAAACAATATTCATCCATCAAAAAACCCAAACAAGAGATGCTGTGAAGTCTCACCATGCCTCGCTTTGTGCGTGCGCTTGTTTGCTCACGACCGAACCTCAAATCCTTGTCACTCCGCCGCCGTTTCACCACATCACTAATGCTCAGGTGTGAATCCAGCTGACTTACCTCTGCCACAAGAAAAACACGCATTACGGGGGGGGAACAAGGAGAAGCGAGAAACCAGGATCAATACCCAGCCCTGCCCCCCCCCCCCTTTCCTCTCCCAGTTTATTTCAACCACCCCCAGCCGGAGAGGAAGGTGGTGTCTTCACAAGATATGACAGGGATCGTGATCCACAAAGGACCTAAGCTTCTCTCATTCCGTCCATGACAGAGAGCGTAGGAGAGGTGGGGGCGTCGGGAGTGTTGGCTTTGTGAATACGTGATGAGTTCAAGCAAGGAGATTCAATCAGGCCTGGGAGAGGAGAAGGAGAGGAGGCAGCGGTGGAGGGCAAGGCCGTCTCATCCTGAAAGGCTTGCTGCCTCCTACCTCTCCCGTACCACTCATCTGTGTATATCTCTTTTTCTCACTTCTTTTCTTCCCTTTCTTTCTTTCTTTACAGCCTCACGCTCGGCTTCCCTCTGTCGCTCCATCACTCCCTCTGTCACTCCATCACTCCCTGTCTCCTCATCCCCTGCTTGCCGCAGTCCCAAGAGGGCCACTTAAGCTAAACAAGGGAATGGAAGAGAGGTAAACATGCAAGGCTTTGCTGTCTTTTAGAATGGATCCAATGACTTAGGATCAAGGTGTCGCCTGGGCATATTAGCCTACATGTAAAAGGTATCACCAATGATATGAGTCAATGACAGTTCTTAATTTAAGAGCAGCATGAGGGGAAACAACAGAAAGCAGAATGTCAATTCACAGTTCTGTACTCTCACTGTTTTTCCCCTTTGTTCATTCAAGTCATCAAACTCAAGTAATATAATTGAAAGCCAGTATAAAAAACAGATTACAATTCTTATATACATAAATGTTATTTATTATAATTCAAATCTGATTATTGTAAAGACAAATTAATCAAGAAAATGATTGATTGGTGTAAAATCCAACTGCATCCAGCCAAATATTGAAAAGTATTACTCGAAGTGCCACTCGCAAGGTCTGTCCCTCGTGGTCGTGGCAGCTGAATTGCATTGACATCACAGTTGTATTCACCATAGTTGTCCCGATTTCATTAAAATGACAGGAAAGGATAGCTCCAGGTATTTCAACTCATCCGATCATATAACGCCATAAAAATGTTACAGCACTTAGGGTGATAAAACTCTTGTAGTTCATGAATACGATTCATTCATGAGTTTGTGTTAGCTTGGTTAGTTGGTTAGTTGGTCCCTCTGAGCCGGAGGAGGGCCGGCCCTTATTTGCTTGTAATCTGGGACCTGTGGCCTGGCTAATGGAGATGCAGCTAAGTGTAAATTAAAGTGCATTAAATATCATCAGGATTTTGTCCTGGTACCATTGCAAATGGGGCCTCAGAGGAAAATAGAATTAAATCATTTTTCAATAAAAATGCCAGCTTTTCAAACGTAAGTATTTGCTGCTTTCCTCTTTTTTTTATATCATTGTACATTCAGTTGGGTTTTACATAGATTGGCTTGACACAACCAGGAATTGGGCAACTGGGAATTGGATGGACATTTTTCACCATTTGCTGACATTTGACAGGCTAAAATTAATTGAGCAATTGGGAGCATAATGGATGGATCAATCATTAATTTAAATAATCAGTTATTCCATGCCTCGTACTTATAGAAAATGACCTTGCCCCAGGGTCACATTAAATATTGAAAATTATAACTGTCATGATACTCACCAAGCAATGTTTGTGTTCCAAACAGATGTGAGTTTTTTTCTGAGTCAGTTGTGTGCAGATTAAAAAAGCAAAGAGCAACAAAACCACATTTCCCGCTGCTTCATTAAGAAGATGTGCCTTTACATTCTCAGTGATCCAAGAGAACAAAAGGAGCACAAAGCCCTTTTGTTGCAGTTACGTCAGACTGCTCTACTGTAAAAGGCTTGCCCTTGGTAAAGGAACCGCCATTTCTGCATTTCACTACTGTATTTTAATTTTTAAACTGCACTGCAACTTTTTCTCTTTTTAATGTTTTACGGACTGTTTTAAATATTTAAATGAATGTTCTTAATTCTTTTTAAATCTTCTTTTCTTTTGCATTGTGTTTTGATGCTTTTAATGGTTTTCATGTGAAGCCCTTTGAATTGCCTCGTTGCTGAAATGTGCTATACAAAGAAACGCGCCTTGCCTTGCCAATGTGCCAGTGCCGTAGCAAACGAGAGGCAACGTGATGCAAACAATGTCTGACGTAGGTGGGCAGCGTGCATCACAAACCGAAAGATGTCGGTTCACCTGAGATGTTCTTTATGGAAGAAGACGCTTCAGTTTGATGTGAGACGGAGAGCTACAGTACAGACGGTGAAACCCTTTTTCATGAAGTGCACTAATGAGGTGAATCCAGCAAAAAAAAAAAAAAGTTTGTTATTGATTCGTTTTTTCTTATTAAAAGGCGGTTGATGTCAAGAGAAGCAGACGATTTTGTGAAAGCTGTTAAAATCCTTGAGAATATGGAGATTGACTCAAAAGAGGCTGCTGCTCAGCATCAGGGATATACTATAGGTGCAGTATGTCAGACCAGAACTGCATATTGTGGGCTATTATTATAGATGTTATAATAGACTAAGTAGGTGTTCAACAATGCGTTAGAAAGGACCATTTCTATCTATACTCTCTGTATGAGTAACAGAATCTGTAATGGTTGGGGGCTCAGTGGGTAGAGTAGTCATCCTTTAACCCGATGGTTGATAGTTTGATCCCCAGAGTGTCCTTGAGCGTGAAACCCTAAGGTGCTCCCCAAACTCCATGTATGTGTGGAAAGCTAAATTAAGTTCAGGAATAAACTTGCTTATCAAAGATGGTTAGATAGGAGATCCCGCCCTGCAAAGGGCTGTAGTTATTCCTAAACTCACCTGAACCCACAATGCACCGCAGCGCACTTTCCTCCCACACTCATCCCAAATCCACCGAGATAGCAGAACTCTACAGCTGAGAGTCGGCAGAAACGGGAAAGAGGTGTTGGCAAGTTGCAGATTGGACTTTGAGATGGAGAGAGAGGGGGGGGGGAGGGGTGAGAGCGTGAAGGCGGCCAAACATCGGAGCAGGTGTTAATTGGATACATCTGTGTGCCGCCCTCTTGAGTGTTGGAGCAAGGGAGCCACTGCCGCAGGTGGAGCGGTGGCGGCCGTGGACCGCAGCGGGGCATTGATTATGCATCGTGCGATCCTGGGGAGAGACAGGCGCTGCAGCATGAAGAGGCTGTGTTTAAAGAAGCGCTTTATATGCAGTCCCAACTTGTTCACTCTGTGTGTTGGGGAGGTGGTGGGTGGGGTGGGGGTGCTGGTGCTGTTGCTTTGTGTGTGCCATGTGCGTTCACGGTTTTCCTCTAACCCCGAGGGATCAGCCTCGGGACTGAGAGGCGGTTTTGGGAAAAGACTCATTATGATGGTGCCTTGTGAAGTAGCTCCATTCTCTGCGCCTCCACTGATGTCTGCCACGACTCCTCCGGCAACTCATTTTTACCAGTTACCTGTCCAAATCTCCATCTTCTCTGCTCAGCGTGTAAACACAGCAACAGCCGGTAAATGACATACAGTAGCAGCCATAACATCGCTCCCACAGAAACCATTATTTCAGTTTAACAGCGGCGCTCTCTTGCTGGATAGTTAGAGCATTGTCTGCTGCGCTGGAAGCAAAAAGTAATCAAAGTCACGAGGAAGTGCGAGTACGAAATCGATAGCTTTCGCTCGCTAGCGTGCAGGGGATGGGGATTCAGCCATTCATTTTGCTCTGTTAATCAGTGGGAGTTAGTGTGACAGACAAGGCAACAAACCCCATCAGAGGCCCCAGTTGCCACATGTCATCGTTCAGGCTGCAGGAAATGGATGTGCTTCATTTCGCCGCCCATAATATCTGCAGGGGTAACCGCCCGACTCCCCAGAGGGCACGTTGAGCTGTATTAAAACTGTCCATCGTCTTGGCGGTCATGTCTCCTGCCTCTTCGACCGGGAGCCGAGGGAGTTAAAGGTTTGCCCACTGTCTCGGAGATTGCTCGTCGGCACGGCAACAGTGAGTCAGTTCCCCTGCCAGATCAAGTCGCAGAAGCTCGGTGAAACGGCGTCGACGTGGCAAGGGATTGCAGCCCGAACATGTCAGAAGAAGACACGAGAATTAGTTGCTTTTCTTAAGAGAAATGGTGTTTGGTTTTTTTTCCTGTCTCCCGCTGGGTTTTGGACTTTATTGAAGTTCATGTTCGTGCGTGAATATTACACTGATATTGCTGTGCTGCATCTCTGTACTTTTGACAGTTGATTTGCTGCAAACAACCGAGAACATGAAACAGTTTGAGCCGCCTCGGTCTGAGGGATAGAGAATATTAATCTGCGTAACTCACACACGCCACAACATCACTCTGCAAAGTTTAGTTTTTGAAATACCCCGTGATTATGACAGCCACGAGCAGGTCACTCTTCGGCACTTATACACATTAAGAAGTGAAAACGGGCCTCATATCCCTGAGTCATTTCACGGGTGAAAGCACATTATCAGTTTACATGTTACACACAAAGCTGTAGAGGAGGTTACGCGCTGAGGAGTTTTAAAAAGGGGGAAAAGCGCGTGCGGCACACAAACCAGACAGCCCACCTGACTCCGCATTCATTTTCAACTTCTAGCAGCAGGGTGCCACGCAAATGTTTGCTCGTTCACCTCTGTTGTTTATTCATGCGAGAGAGCGAGCCTCCCGGATACGGGGGGGGGCCGTAAAAAGCAACGAGACGAGGAGAGAAAAACATCTTGCCGTGCCTTAAACATTCAGTGGTGGATGTATTTCCTCTAATTTTATGAACAGATTTATTTTGATTACAATCACAAACAAACAGCCACAGCGTCACATGCAGTGAGCAGCACGTTGATTGTACTCAATATTTTTTTATGATCCTTGATTAGATCTCTTGTTTGATTTTATTCCTTCCTCTTATTTCAACGTTGCCCTTTGTTGTTGTGGGTTGTTTGTTTTTTTTTTCATACATTTTGCCCAGGGAATAATGGATAACATCTGATACTCATCTATAACTCTCACAGCTGCCCTAAAAATGTCATCGCGGCACCACCATATCTCCCCGAGGGCCAGTATCCTTTCCCACGCTGTACTAGCTCTCTCTCTCTCTCTCTCTCTCTCTCTCTCTCTCTCTCTCTCTCTCTCTCTCTCTCTCTCTCTCGGAAGCTGATGCCGTCTAACTCTTATTTTTTTTTTTTTTAAGCAAAATAAATATAAAAACCGAGCACGGGTGATCAGACTTTTTTTTTTTTACACAAAGGCTTCAAAATGATGTAACTTAGCTGTTTGACTCTGCGTCGCCTTTGTTGTTGATTCGGACGCCACAGCTCTGATTCTCTTGTTAGTTATGTATCACGGCCAGAGAAAGGGAGGGTAGAAGTTGCGCAGCAGTGAAGCAACTCCGGGGCTCACCCAAAGACATTCAAACTGAACGTTGCTACAGCTGCCTAGACACGACGGCATCTTCCTGTCCACACTGCGCCATCGCTGTCTTTCAAAATGACCTGATCGTATCAGTCCTAGGCTCTAACAGACTCTTCCATCTGATTGTTTGCTCAGCGTCTTTGTTCCTGCGCCACCAGCTTCTGTTCTGATTGCTGACAACCGCAGCATATCATCCTCTGCAGTGGAGTGAACCATCTAATTCCTCTTGCCGTGGCATCAGGATAGATTAATTGCTGGGAGACATCAGCTTCAATTCTCAGACACATTTGTGCCATTTCTTTTTTAATTCAGTGAAGTAAAAGCGCCACACACACCCTCCTCTGAGGTGATAATGTGTATTTTTAGCAGCAACTAATAGTACTATTGTACCCAGAATAGGTTTGTGATGGACATACCCTAACGAGATACCGGTCTAGTTGTAACGTTGTAGTTTTTTTTTTTTAACAAACACTGTGTGAGCTGGTCTCCAGCATGGACCCAGTAGGATTCCAATTTATCCAGCACAGCTTGATGTCATTGTTCGATCAGCTCTGTGAGGAATGAGCCAAGGCTGACTGATTCTGCCCTTCATCAAGATATGCAGGAATAAAGTTTCGGCATACCCGGAGTTCTAGGTATGTCATGAATATGGATAAACAAACAAACGAGTTCAGATAATTCCAGTCACAACCGGCGTAGCAGCAATCTAGCACGTTAGATGTCCGTGGCGAAAGGAGAGGGAAGAAGTGCAGCTGCAGAATCACCTCTGTGGCCCTGATTTGTCTTCCAACCCGTCTCTCTGGCTCCCTCAGGAGTAGCTGGTGCTGCAGTCTCTACCCCGGTGTTTGCTCTTGCTTTGTTCCCTTTTCTTCCTTCTCTCCTTTGTCCCTTTTTTTCCCGTCCTCTCCCTCATTCTGCCCGTCCTCCTGTAACGCTCAAGGTTCATTTTCATCTCATCTTGTCTCCAAAAAGTTAAGCTTGTACTTCTTAATAAATGTGCATATATATATATACCGTCTCCTGCAGTAGCCCGTATTGCTCGCCTCTGATCATTCCCTGCATCGGCCTCCCGGGTCAGAGAAGACGACATGTTGTAAAACCAGCCCCGCAGAGTGAGAGCTGTTGTTTCAGGCAAACCTACTTTGCTAATTAGATTTCAAGAACGAGGCAAGAGAAAGTACTGATTTTCAATTACATCCAATAGGAATCATTAGCCATCTAATTTGCTAATACTGGATTAGGTGGTAGCATAATGCTAGAAAGGGAAATGAATACCTCCTGAGGTTTTCCCCTCCAAGAGCATTCGCATCAAGCGATGGAGTGCCAAGCTTTCGCCTCCATATGGTGCTTTTCAGGGGTGAATGGAAACTTGAAGAGGGCATCTACTGCTTTGAAATTGAAAAAGATAAATGAGACACTCAGTGGGTTATTTATTCCTTTGCTTGGTTGTTTGCTTATTCAAACAAGAATGCATAGAGGCCGCGAGATTCATAGTGTGCTGTTGTTTCTTCAGAGCACATGACAAATTTCCACTTCGCCTTTCCCGAGATGCATAAAGAGCCAATCAGCACGACCCAGATAGATAGACATCAAGTGTTGCAGAGCTTGGCCTTGTTTAATTCCACTGAGTAATGGCCGCTAAAGGAAAATGAAGACATTACAATGTGATAGATCAGGTTCACAAGACTTCTGGCTCCCCAGAGAATTCATTGAAAGTTGAGGGGAATCCTGTTAAGATCCTGGCAAATTACAGCTTCAGCTAGCCTTGAAGAATGCACTACTCCAAAAATAAGAAACGCCTTCCTTTGCACTCATCGAGGATACATGATTCAGTGGCGATACAGCATAATGACTCTCACTCCGGGCGGCTGAAAAATGCTTTGACTATGATGCTAACCTGTCCTAATAGATTCAGTTGCAAGGAGCCTCTTCGAGCATGCAGCTGCGATGAACGGAGTTTAGTGCAAACTTTGCTTCAGGGAAGCAACACTCCAGCAGTCGGGTATGTTGTGCTGTCGTCTTAGTTTGCTGTTACGTGAAGTGAGGAGAGCGTTCTTTTGGGAAAGAGTGTTCTTCTGTTTGACTCGGGGGCATATAACTGCAATGTTAGCACTGCTGAAACTGATAATAACCCTGACTCATGTTATAGCATGACACTGTATCTCGACTGATCTGTCGCCTGTATGTCTATCACGGGCAAACTGGTTCAATAATTTGGAGACAAACGTTTCAGGTAATGCCTTCCTCTGCGTGAGGCCTGCATACATTTTGAATTGCAAGAAATGTAAATTGATTAATACGCAACAAATGAGATGTCTAGTCTGTTGTTGGTCGGTGACCCTAGTCTTCTCAAAAATGCCAGTTATGGACGTGTCAGTTTCCGCCTGATAAATGCACATTGTCTTTTAAAAAAACAAACATCCAAAGTATGTTTACATTACGGTTTACTCAATCACAGAACTAATTGGTTAGGTTTATGCTACAAAAGTCCTTGGTTAGTCATAACTTGTGTTACACACGGGACACAAACGGCCCACTCCTGGGTGAAAGTCCTGTGTTTGATTGACCCGTCCGTCCTCCTCTCCCAACCGCCCTCCACAGACTTTCTCGCTCCTTATGCTATGTCACACTGGAGTTAGTTGAAAGCCCGGTATGTCTCAGACAGATGCTGAAGTGTGCCTCTAGGTGAGTATGTATCAGATGTCGAGGGGCACTGGTGGTATTTGACGAGTTGGGAGTGAGAACGGGTTGGTTTAAATGCAGTTTGACAAAAGTGATTATGGTTACCATTCACTATCTCAATACTAATGGAACAGCCCTGTCTCCCATTCCCGTACAAAACTGCATTGGGAATTACGTTTCAAGTCGCAGATTACGATTGTTTTTGATGTATCCCAAATATGTTTTGATAGTCAGCGGATAAATATCGTCTCTTTAGCTGCTAATCGCTATGTTTCGTATTTTCACCTCGCTGACTTTGCCTGTCTGGCATGTGGGGTTGGGCAAGTATTTGCCTGTTTTTACAGAAAACAGCAGACCAGCACTGAACAAAAACAGTACATTTGTGGCAGCTTAAAGTAAAATGTCCTGCTAAACCATTTCTACTTTTAAGTGAAATGAGGAAATACAATTTTGATAGCAGAATCAAATAAATACTACTACTTCTTCCAGCACTGGTCACCACCATATCAAATATTCAGGCTGATAAATCTACAACATGCTCGCTCCTCAGACCTGTGAACAGCCAAAGTGTGATCTATATATAGAAAGACCCCCAAAGGAGAGATGACAGTCGATGCGGCACAGTGCATTATCCTCTCTGATTAGGTTAGACCACAGACTACAGGAGGCAGTTCATTTTCAGCAGAACTGCAACATCTTCTGCCTCAGCTGCACATCTATTTGAATAAGCCAACACCGCTGATCGGCACACATCGCTCGCTGGCAAACACCAGCGATAGAGATGTGATAATGAAAGTAAAACAGTGTAGGATAATTCCTGTAAATTGTGCCTGATCGGACCGGTGCCCCCCTACTCCCTCGCACATCAAGACTAATGTAATGTACCGAGCAGGGCGGAACACAACCTGTCACAGGATTGTTAGCGCTGCTTTCTGCAGCACGGGTAATTTTATCTCCTGCTACTTTTTTAGAAGAAAACAGAGAGGTTTGAGCTTCACTTCTCTGGTGGCAGAATAGATGCAAGAAGAGAGGCACAATGTTCCACCTCTGTGTCACCAGCTGTATATTAAGTCCCCGAACTGACGACACGAAAGTGTTTTTGGATCTGTTTTTTTTTTTTACATAATCCCACGTCAAATGTTTCATTGAAAATCCATCCTTGTTTCAAATGTGTGTTGAATGTGAAATATAATTGAAAGTTGTGCACACTTACAGCAGTGTAAGATATTGCCTAAAGGCAGCTAACAGGTTTTAAATAATTTCATAAGGTTTGTCTGCTTACGTAAGAAACGATGCACAAAGATGGATGAAAAAACGTTATATCCTGAGTCTTCAGAACGGTGTTTCATTAATCAAACTGAAAATAACACTCCGCAATCTGCATGAATAAACCTGTCAACAACTGACATACATTTGACTGGCTTTGTGCAAGCAGCAAATTAGTTTTTTTAACACACTTTCCCAGTGTGCACTTATAAAAAGGAGTTGGTCACATTAAAGGGCATAGCCAGTAAATTGTAAGAAATATCTTTCTCTACTGCTTTTTATATCAATGCGAGTAGTGATCTAAGATGTGTAACTGGCAATATGAAACACGTGTTTATTCAAATGTCACACAACATTTTATGTTGAACGGGTAACTGGTAAACCACAAGACATTAATTTTTCTTGATTTTGGTGACAACATTTTACGTGGCAAACAGCGGTATCTTTGTTTCATGGATTTTCAGTCAATAAAGTTTGACATTCTGTATAGTTTGTCATACACTTTTCTTTCCTGTTTCTGGTATCACTACTTGGTGCTGTAAATAAGCTCCTGTTGCTGCTGCAGGAAACATAAAATGCATCATGATTCGTGCACTGGGGAATTTTTCACAGGAAAGATGTGCTCACTACTGGCTATTCTAACCCTTAGAGACCTACATTGACCCATTTTTGTCTTTTAAATGGAGTCAGGGGATCTTTATAGGAAGACAGCAGATTAACAGTATATGCCACATAATAAACATGGTGTTTTGGTTAGGTGCTTATTCAGATTTGGAAAGTTTAGAGTGCATTAGGGAAGAACATTAAGATTGTAGTATATATATACTACATATATATGGCCATATGATCCCATTATCAATTATGTCTCATAAACTGTCACAGCAATTTTTGGCTTGATGTTACACAGATTTGATGCAAAATTGAAGAAACAAATTACCAATCAAAATTGGATAAAGATGGTCCAATTTCCATCCAAAATACCACATTAGGACACCAAGACCTTGAGGAACATCATAGAAAAAGCCATGCATGTTTTGGTATCAAAATCTTCTTAAGCCGAATGGATGGTGTGCACTTCTGTTCTGGAAACTGCTCAGAAACCCCCTTAATGTATACTTAGGAAAGCTGTACAGCCTCTGAATGCCCTATGGTCTCTAGTTTATGGTTGTAATGTTCCACAAAGCTGTTATTATCCTAGAGGTCACAACAAGTTATTTTACATAGAAAGGTCAAGTTTAAAAAACCACAATAATACGGTTACTATCCGGGCTAACATTATCACGTGTGGATACAATTGGGCTAATTGGACACACAACAGTCTTAACTTTCTAGTCATAATGAATTCATGCAATCATAAGACTGTTTATTTAAAAATATATATTCAAATAGGCTACACCAGTTTTAGAATCTGTGAAAATAACACATTGTTTGCCCAAAACTGCATGGCATTAGTGCATGTCTGCAATGGGAGACTCGGGGGCTCTTGAGGTCAAGGGGCCCATCTGTATATGGTCATGGCAGTTTTTGCCTTGAAAAAATTTAGCCTAACTTTGGAGTGTTTTTCAGCCACCTTTCCAAGCTAGCTTTTCTTTTTCTTTTTTTATATTGTTAGTTATTGCTACAAATTGTTCAAATCACCATAAATTGACCAAATGTTCAAACTAACAAAGAACAAAGCCACCATATGCCTTTGGTTTACCTCTGAGAATTTCTACCTTATTAGTTTCCTGCTTCCTCACAGAAGTGATGTTGCCAGTCTGACAGCAATTATCAGACACAGGCGTGTTGCATCTGTAAGGTGCACTGACTCAGCACCCATGGGTGTTTTAGTTGGCGAGTTAGATTTCCCAGTCTCTAGGTTTTACACACGTTGTGTCACATGAAAGTAGACACAATAATTGAGAACTTTTTTTCTTAATCTAATAATCATAATGAACCTTATTTTTCTGAATACTTTGCTCTTAATAAGTGTCCTAGAGAAGTGGCCAAAATGGTCTCTGTGTGTGTGTGTGTGTGTGTGCGTGCGCGTGTGTGTGTGTGTGTGTGTGTGTGTGTGTGTGTGTGTGTGTGTGTGTGTGTGTGTGTGTGTGTGTGTGTGTGTGTGTGTGTGTGTGTCAGACAGAGAAATCACAGGTGTGGATGCTGGGAATGAAAGGAATCCAGACTGATAATGGGTTGAGAATGACACCTCGCCTCTCCAAAGAGCCTGCCACTATGGCCGTTTTATACTCAGACTTTATACACACACACACACACACACACACACACTGCTAGCCTCGCTCACTGCCAATATGTTGAGCACTGGAAGGGAGTCATTAAAATGGCAATCAGTACTTCTTAATTACTCGGCATTGCAGAAAGATATTTGGTCTGGGGGGGGCCAAGGGACAATTCTTAAACGCTCAGCTGCTCTCCAGTCCATTATGTGTGTCGCGTGTTAAAGATTTGCTCCGCCATTTCCATTCTGTTTAAAAACAAACTTAATGAAAATGCCCAAGTATCCCAAAGCCTGGGCCTGGTTAGAAGTCAAAATGCAATCAACAATAGACTCCAACTTAAATTTGTGTCAGGCCTTGGTTTAATCGCCTTCCACAAAATTGCCATCCACACTAGTCCAAACAAATCTACGCACTACTCTATGCCAGCTTTGAAAAGATCCCACTGTGAATGCAGGTAAATACAATTTATGTCTTATAAGGTAAAGATACTCCTGCTCTATACACGCAACAACCATTGCATTTTTGCAAAAGGAGAGAAATAAGTCTTGACTTTACATGCAATTCAATGAGCCAGTTTGATGGAATATGGCCGGAGGGATAGCTGCATAATTAGCAGACATGTCTTAAAAATGGGGAGACTGCAGAGTTGCCTCTGTTTCACCCCTCACAACTACAAACAGAAAGTTTTCATTCACATGGCCAGAAAAAGAAGCACATATGTGCTCACAAGGGCCGCATGCAAAGCTGGTCAAGGACACGTTCACATAGAAACTGTGTCCGTGTCTCTATATCACATTATCACACTCGGCCTGAATCAACAGGCACAGCGGGAAGTGTGCCCATCCACACAGGGCTTGCATCCTGATTAGTGGTGGCAGTTTCTGTGAGTGCCAGAGAAGACAGCTTGGAGGGCTTGTTTGGAATAAATGCTCCTCTCCGGGTCCAGAGGTTAAAAACCCATTTGGATAGTCACAAATATTCTCGTTGTGACAGAGGAGATTGGGAGCACCCTGTGCTCGAGCCTCGACAGTGTGGGAGGCAAGGGTAACCTCCTCTGTGTAAGAATCTTTGTTTTAAGAGGCAATCAGGCAGTTCAAAAGCAGTTAGTGTATTAATCCTCAGTAAAAACCTTGACACAGTTCATTGACCCTATACCATTATAGTTATGCAAATAACACCATACAGCTATTTTTGCACATCAACATTGTAATGTCATCATTTATAGTATTTATGTATGTATATTGTTACAACCTGGCTCAAAGGCTGCAACATGAATGGGAGACTAGACTAGAGTTAAAAGTAATAAATAAGCACATTTATTTCAGGAATACTTGAGCTGAACTAAAGAAACATGGAGAGTCAGCAATCAGTCATGTCAGCATGTGTGGATGTATGAAAATGTCTGAAACAAACAAAACAAATCAGCAGCCGTGTCAGCCTATGAAGAGGTTAGATCCCTGTTCCGATGATGGGTCTTTTTAGCTGGAACTCCCACCAGGCTCAGGTGTGGCTCATCAGCTGACAAGCGACAACTTGAAATACAAATTAAAGACAGCAAACAGGACGCAGACCCCAAGTGGAAGAGAGGGGTCGTCAAAGTATATCATTTCATTATTTTCTTCTTGGTTTTGATCTAATAAAGGCAAATTTACGCTTCGCTAAGCCCTGCCCCATCTGCTATTCCATCAAGCTGTCAGAGCTGCCGTGGAGCCCACACTGTCACTAACTGCACTTACTGAATAAATATAATATCATCTTTCAAAAAACAAAAAAAGTGGTTTCAGAGAGAAGCAGACAGAAAGGTCTACAATATGCTTCTGAAGGATTTATAAAGGATGTCAAACTGATGCAGCAGTGATAACCGGTTCAAAAGATAAAGATATAAGCTGAAGCCAGAGATCGCAAAAGTAAAAGTGAACCACCAGATCACCTGGCGATCGAGACAGAAGACAATGGGATTAAGGAACATCTGGGTAGGTCTTTATTCACTGTTAAAATCATTTAAAAAGCAAAAACATCATGTGTGTACATTCAGTGTACCCTCAGCAGCTAGCATAGCATAGAAGTGCTAATGCTTATTAATGATGTGCTTACATACTTAGCTAATGTTTGTTTTCCACATGTTTTTACTTTGACACATATATTGCCTTCCAACCTCTCTGGGTAAAGTATCACAATGTTCAACCATGACCAGCTCCAAATCCCCAAAACTAAAGTTAATATTTTTTTGTCCTATTTTTTAAATTGGATAAAAAAGAAGAAATTGTAACAAGCTTTTCATACAACTGAAATGTCAAAGGTAATTTTGGTTGAATTTACTCTATTGGAATGCCAGAAGCTGGATAGTTCAACCATTTATCCACTACTTTAAACTAACTATTTCAGTCATTCATTTTATTAGTGCAATGAGTTGAGCTGCTCTGTAATCTGTAACCCCTGGCAACTGTAGAGCTACCTCTGCAGGTACAGACACCCCCGCTCAGGAATCACTGCTTTACAGTAGTCGAGAAAATACTTGATTTATTGAGAGAAAAAGTCACACTTTTAGAGGAAATCTTGACCCAAAACAGCTTTAAACCTCAGTTCAGCCTATTGGATTTCATTTTGGTACCTGTTGTGTTTAGAGTTGTGTTGTTAGAAGTAGCCCTTGTCTCGTTGGGCTTTTTCTGTCAGCTTGTTTACTCTCTTTTTAGCTGCTTTGGATCAGAATGAGCACCAGCCGGCCAATGTCTGGTCCCAGCATGAAGTCTTTCTGACAAAAATCCCAGCGTCTCAGCATCTGAACTCCTCTCGAGATGAATACATGAATGTCCAAACACCCTGCTCCAAAATTTCTGGGAGTCAGCTCTGTTTTCTTGCACATTAGACAAGGTCAAGGTGTAGTCTCATGAGGAGGGGAGGAATTCCAGAACTTTATGAAGCTCAACACTAACGCTAATAAGGCTAGAGTTCAACCCAAGGAGACTAAGGGCTTCTTGAAAAAAATGATAAACGCCTATCAAGATGTTGCTGAATTATTTATCACCTCTGGTCTGCTGTCAATTTGTTCCTGCCATTTGGTTGTGCTGTACATGAAATCTTTTTGAGGCACAGATGGAATTCAGACGAATTGCCCGCAATAAAAGATGAGGGGGTTTATGCCTTTCTTCAGTTTGACTGGGAGTTTGTGCAACATTACCAAAGCCCCTCGGCAAATAGAATCATCTCCCAATGAGCAATTGGCAAACAGCATAGGCTTTACGAGATTTAATTATGTCTAATTGTATCTGTTTCCGTGTGGTCCCATCAATCAGTTTGAGCCGTTTTCAGCCTCTTGTGCATATTTAGAAAGACGGAATTCTCGTTCTATGATAATGATGAGGATGGGAGGGGAAAGAGAAGAATTGCCGCTTATATAAGATGTTGCATCTTCTATACTTGACATATCAAGGCAGTCCTGGCTTTGGGTGAGTGCACCATTGATGTTGTTGTGTTTGATCAGTTGTTGCCATCTCTAGGATTCTGTATGACGCAACCACCGAGAAAGCATATGGCGTTCCAGCCCGTAGCTTAAAGAATGGCACAATACCAACAACAAATGTCACGGCATCTGCCCTCCAGACTGTTATCTGCAAACCTGTCTCACAGACTCTGCTCTCTACGAGCCTCTGTGTCATCTGTGACCGCCTGTAAATGATGTCCCCTTAGACTGAGCCCCTGACCAAAGGATTAGTTCCACCTTCTCTCACTCCCTGAAGTGTTCCTCGAAGGGGCTTGAGCTGCTTTATCTCCCTTGTGTTTATGATATACTGGTATATATTTGTGATACTTTGGAAAGTGTTGACCCTTCTGCACTTAAATCTTGCAGGGGTTGAAGAATCTCCAGCATATTGTCATCTTGGATGATGTGTCAACAACAAATGGTTGCTAAAGTGGCACTAATGAATGTAAGATCCGTGACAAATATGACTTTTATTCTAAATGATTTTACAGTCTCTCAGAGGCTGGACATGCTGCTTTTGACTGAGACTAATACTTTTAACTTAGCTCAATCCTGGTGAGACCAGTCAGCTCACTCAATTGTGAGGGAAAAAATGGTATCCCACTCCCAGCCAGAACTATTTTTTTTTGCTCCATGGCTTGGGAGCCTGGATGTGGTCATTTATTTTATTGCTCCCTTGCAAATATGCAACCAATGATTAATTATGGATAAAACTGTTATTTTTTTGATTAGTCAATTAATTATTTAGGGTTATGAAATAAGAACCATCCATCGTAAGTTTCCAGAATCTTGAAGGGATCACCAAAGTTCATACTTAGGGGAACCATATATATGTGTACCAATTCTATTTTATGGTTCTCCATTCAATTTAGCCTTAGCAGAGTCCAGCACCTCTAAAACAGGTTGGCCAATAATAGCATAGGATAGCTAGCTCCAACCAGGGTCTTATATCCATCTGTGCACCATAGATAATGCGATCATTTCAGATTTTCTTAATTTTCAGTTGGTTTTGAGGAGGGGGGATTAGCAAAATGTCAATAATATACTGTATATACGAAATTTCACTTCGAAAAAAAAGTCACAACCTAAGAAAAATGTGGTTATCATCTAGGTCAATATGCATTATCCTCTGATGACCTCGACTAACTTATTCACAACTTATTCCTGGATTAAATTTATTTATGAATTTGTGTGTGTATTGTGTGCGTGTTACATTGTGTCTATTTGACATTTTGTGCTTAAGCAGTTTAACTATCTTTCTGATTGTAACTCTTGTTCTGATTTACGAAATCTTTACTTACTCTCTCCTGCTTGTTTTACAGTGGAAGCCTCAGCTAATGGTAAGATTTGTTTGTTTTACCCCCTGTGAGCATGTTTCAGTTTATTACACCCTCTGTAAACCAACAAACAATTACAGACATGCGGGCTGCTCAGCTCCCTATCAACCCTCTGTTAACTGTACTCAACATTGTGTATGAAAATGAATCGAGTTGTCATTCCTTCATCTTTTTTTTTTTTACAGGGCCTCTAAATGAAATGTGCTTTTTCACAGCATTGTCTCAACTTCAATCATGTGCATAATAAATGTTCTGTTGTCACGTCAGCCTATGTCTCGTGGAGGTGGCATGTTAAATGTACTACTTTCATTACTAAAGCAGCAGCACTTGTCATTGGACCCCCAAGCTGCTCCCGCAGTCTAATGATACTGGCATACTTATCCTGTCATATTCCAAGTTACTGACATTACAAAAAGAGACGGCCAAGTATTTTCGGAGACGACTTATGCTGCCATTACTTTCATGTTCCATGTGTAGGGGGGTGAAATGATCTGCGACGGAAACTGATGGCCAGCGTGATATTTCAAAAGGTTACGCTGCATCTTGCTCAGCGATTGTTTTCCACGGATTTATATTTGTTTAAAGGGGTGTTGGGGTTGTCAGCAATAACAAATGCACTGACAAATAACTGGGCAGTGTGCCATTTGGAATTCATTTACCAAGACAAGGTAGAGATAAAGGCGCCACCCCGACTGTCTGCGAGCGACACTTCGTAAATCAGAGAATAGCGTGGATGAATTACACTGGTGAGAAAGTCTCTCTTCTGAAGGACAACAGCAGTGTGTCTATTTACAAGCAGCTGCCCTACACCATAGGTCAGCGCTCTCTCCTCCTCTCGCTGTCCTTTTGAAAATGTTACACCAGGCCAAGATGTAGGGGGCGATAAAAGACGGAATACCAATTCAGAGTGTCACTTTAGCTGCTTTAGGACCATTGTAAAGGCAATATTTTAGTGGTTTTGTCTTGAGTCATATCAATCATCACTGTCCTGTGATCAGTGTGCAAGATCTCTTAAATTAGACAGGCAAGGAAATAACTGTCTATCTCTAAGAGATGGATACCTGCTAGAAATCAAATTAAGATTTGTTATGTACTAGGGAGTTATATGACACCTTCTTGTTGTAAAAAAATGAATTGCAGTATTGGTGGTATTGTTTTACAACAGTGATATGGATGACTAATTGTGAATCGCTATCGTAAATCCATTCAAAGAATCACATTAAGGGACAAGATAGTGATATTCAAATCTATATTCAAATATAATCTGTATTGGGGGATTTGTTTTTGAGATTAGACAATATGGGAAGATGAAAAAGAAAAAGTCAGTTTTTCCATTATAAGAGGAAACAAACAGCTCGTTTTGACATGAAGCAAATTTTTTCATAAATCACTCTGCAGCTTTGATTTTGTGGTGAATACAAAACATGTTTAAAAGCCTTTTTATAAAATTATTTACCATGAATAATGCAAGCCACTATATGCAAATTGGAATGTTTTCAGGGCCAAGTAGCAAACACTCATCAACCAGAGCACAGTGCACATAGATACAATGAGGACTCTCCTGCTCACTGAGCAAAGATGATCATGATTGGAGAAGCGCCTTCCGGAGATGTAGCAAACTTTCTTTTCGTGTGCTTGGGCCAACGTTGTTCGAGCCAGATGGTTTGTAATTCAATTACGTGATTTTGATCAATTTTGTTGCACCAAGAGTGGAAATGCTGGTCCACATCATTTCATTTAAGTTATTTTGACAGAATTCAGTGGAAAACTGTCAAAGGCCAAAAAACATAGCAGTAGTAGTAGTAGCAGCTTGGTCAACAAGCCTAGGAGGGGGGAAAAAAGCTGTTGTGAAATTTAGCATAAATTAAAGCCACTATGTGCATAATTTCTATGTGATTGCATCCTTCAAATTATTCTGCTGGCATAAGTTTTTGTTAGTTGAAAAATTAGACAATCCTGATGAAATGTAGTGCAGCCGATGTGTTGCTTTGAGACCGTTCAGCTCAGTGTCCTCGGGTCAGGTCCACTGTGTACCAGGGTGCCCACACTGCTTTTTATACTACC
Source organism: Ophiodon elongatus (assembly GCA_016806645.1). NCBI lineage: Eukaryota > Metazoa > Chordata > Actinopteri > Perciformes > Hexagrammidae > Ophiodon > Ophiodon elongatus. Next base: position 1,462,789 of record JACSYO010002146.1, read on the forward strand.
ACAAATCCTACCCTTATTCGTCTATTTGTCATTCCATTCCTTCTGCACAATATCGTGGTCAGGTTTATATTTGGGGGATTCGTTGGTAGATGCAGTTAATTGTGTTAACTGCGTGTGTGTTTTTCAGGACCAGGGTTATTATAGTAAACTAAAACTGAAACTAAAATGAAATTAAGCAGTGAAAAATAGTGTTAGTAAACTGAAACTAAATAAAAACAATGTCCTTAAAACAAGATGTACAGTTGTCCAAACATGTATTTTCTATGTATATATGTCGCGAAATAATTCTGAAACATTAAACCTGACCCTAACAAAAACAAAAAAAACAGTAAAACTAAATAAAAACTAAAACCAAACCTCTCTGAAAACTGAAACTAAAACTAACAAACAATAGTTGTCAGAGGGCGCAACACCTGACTTGTTTGAATAACTTAACAAAAAAGTTATGGTACATTATGGGCAGTGATTTGGCGGTCTGGTTCCAGGCTCTAAAAAAAGTCTTGGCTCACTAAAATGCTAATCGACCTTCACAGGGCAATATGTGTATCACTCGGGTCTCACAATTTCTCCGATTTTAGTATAGACAGACTTCAAGAAGTGTTTTAAAAGCAAATGCAAAATATTCAATTCAATTAAATGTATTTTGTATAGCCCAAAATCACAGATTACAAATTTGCCGCAGAGGGCTTTACAATCTGTACACGTACGACATCCTCTGACCTCACATCGGCACAGAAAAAGCTGTGGGAAGAAACCTTCAGGAGAGCAACAGAGGAGGATCCCTCTCCCTGGATGGACAGAAGTGAAATAGATGTCATGTGTACAGAATGAACAACATAACAGAGTTACAACACATTCAATGCATATGACAGAAATTATTCATGCAATACTAATTGCAATGCAACTATACAATAGACTATACAATAACAATGATAATAGCAGTAGGTGTCAGGCAGGACCAGGGTCCAGATATAACCACGATCCACGTAAACCTGTGAGGCGTGAAAGCACAAAGACTCCGGGGAAGAAGTAGAGTTAGTAATGTGCATTGATTGGACATGAATTCATACAGAAGGAGATAGAGGAGAGAGGAGCTCAGTGTATCCTAAGATGTCCCCTAGCAGTCTAGGCCCATAGCAGCATATCTAGGGGCTGCACCAGGGCAAACCTGAGCCGGCCCTAACTATAAGCACTATCAAAGAGGAAATTATTAAATCTACTCTTAAATGTGGTGAGTGTGTCTGCCCCCCGGACTGAAAGTGGAAGCTGGTTCCATAGAAGAGGAGCTTGATAACTGAAGGCTCTGGCTCCCATCCTACTTTTTAAGACTCCAGGAACCACAAGTATCCCCGCATACAGTGAGCGCAGCTCTCTGGTGGGGTAATATGGTACTATAAGCTCCTTAAGATATGATGGTGCCTTATCAGTTAAGGCTTTGTAGGTGAGGAGAAGGATTTTAAATAAAATTCTGGATTTTACAATATTTTAAAATATGTACGTATTAATAATATAATATAGTCCGACATATTCACTATTGCAATGCTGATAGTTGCAGTGACATTGATTGTGACTGTTTGTTTGAATATATATAACGTCAACTGACGCAAGCTCAGATGAAATATGCAGGTTATCGTTCTCAGAGGTATTCAGTTCCATAGGCAGACAATCTGTCAGCTGTAGAAAGCAGCAAGAGAGTGAATACAGACTGATCCATATTTCTCTTCAGTGTGTCGATATTATGGATGCAGAGTACAATATTTGACCATGCCAAAAGCTGAAATGTGTTGAGATACGCAAAAACTGCAGAGCAGCTTGTAATATTTGTGGCACCGTTTATTTAAAAATATATATTTTAGAAAAGAGACATGAGAAGATTTAAAAAAACAGCATGTCTTTTTTTATCCATAAGATAAATGGGAGTGTGATGGAGATTTTTCATTTTTCTGCCACTTCACACCCATCTTGAGATTTGTTAGTGGGCAGAGCATGCTGTGATGTATTAGTCAAAGTCACCTTCCCCTTTGCTGTATAGAAACTGATTCAGTTTGACACAGTTGCTATCGGTAACACAACTTTGTCTGTCCAACATTGTAAATCATGGTCGATGATTTAGTCTTAATTAAGAGATGTTTCCTGGTTGTTTTTTGTCTTTGATAATTGCTGACAAGTTCCCAGACAGGAAGTGTTCCAGTTGCTCTTTAGACACCTTGTAATTTGGTGTTAAAAATCATTAACAAAAGATCGAGGTCAGATGCCGACGGACAAAGACATTTATTAAGCGGTAAGGTCTCAAAGGATAAGGCTGGCATTATTATGTGTTTTTCATGAATAGACCGAAACCAACAATGAGTTAGCCACATCTCAATACCTTTTGATTTCTGTAACCTGTGCACTCAGCCCAAGCTCAAGTTGATTTGCCTTCACTTTTAATAGAGGCTATGTAATTTCCTGAAACCGCTAGGTATTGTAGTTTTTATCAAACAATACTCACCCAGCAGTAGATTGATATTTCATTGAGGACTTTCTTCAGAATTTATCCACATTTGGCATGCTCGTCAGACTTTGGGTGTAGGTTGGATTGACTCAAAATAACATACAGCGTCTATGTTCATCTTAATGAAAGAACATGTCAATCAGTGCAACAATGTGGTTCATTGGTAAGCAATTAGGGGGATTTTAGACAACAATGGAGGTCTGTATCGCAAAGGAATGAACTGTATTAGGCTTTGGATACACAGGCAATACTTCTAATAAAGATAAATTCATTGACTACCTTCACTTGCCCAAAATATTCTGAAGAAGATAATATTCCTACTAAGTCATTAATGTAATGTATCTAATGAAAATAAATATGCCATTAATATTCCTGTTTACATGCTGCTGGTTAAAATGGAATTTCCACTAGTGGTGGACTTGTTTGACCGTGCAAACACATGGGCTCTGCATCCCGCCCAGCCTTGCACACTGTTGGCTACCAGAAAAGGCAAGAGGCTATGTGTCGCAAACTACGGTAAAAAAACACAATTGAGACGCATATTCCAAATGCACTGTATACATGTCCAAAGAATGCTCCTAAAACCCAAATAATACTGGCATTTCCCACATGTCGAAATTGGAACATGCTACATTCAGAATGAGGCCTAATTCAGAATACCCAAATGGAATCCTGTTTATTTGGAATATTGCCATAATGTGAATAATAGTAGAATATTGATGTGCATGTAAACATAGTCAGTGTTGGTTTTGGTCTTTTCATGGGATTTATTGACACTGAGAAAAAAATGGAATATCACAGACTTATCCTTTAGAAATGCACTGCAGCTGAACAAGAGGGTCATTGAGGGTCCTTGTCTAAACATATAAAAACAAAGCCATGAAACATGCAGGAAATAGACAAATTGTAAAACTTATGAGATCAAGGAAATGGACCATTTTTCCATTCATGAAAAATATAGCACACATGAAAATAACAAAATCTTTTAGAATCAGGTCATGAAGTCAGTTTATGACAACAGACTATCTGAAGGTTACCCTAAGTATTTCATGTAGGGCAGAAAAAGTGCCCGGCTTTATTTCCTGAGCTGAGTGGCAGATAGAGTACAACGCTTCATTGCGCTCAGAGCACTTTACTCTGGGCCCAAGCATGTGGCCTTGATTTAGGTGAACGAGCACATCCCATTTATATTCAAGCAATCACCAATCGCTCACAGAGACACACGCACATACACACACACACACACACACACACACACAATAGCATTGAATCTCTCTCACTCTTTCTCAGTCCCCTGCTCTCTCAGCTAGCAGTGCTCATTACGCAGCTGAGACGAGTGAGAGAAAGAAAAGCAGAGACCCCAGTCACAGGGGAGATCTACTCCCACACCGGGCTGTTCACTCCACGCCAGCAGTCAGAGTCAGTGATCCTGGCACCAGCTGCACGTTGCTCGCTCGTCCTGCTCCCTCTCGTCTCTCTGGCAGGGAGGTCTGGACTGACAGGTCCCCAGACCCGAGACCTCCGAGCCCCACAAGCCCCCTGCTCGTGCCATTCAGACCAGGTGCCGAGTGTTCCTGCAAAGGGGCTTCAAAGGAGCAGGATGGGGGCAGTACCAGGAATGGTGGGGTGGCACAGGTTACGTGATGACAGGCTGGAACTAAAGTGAGGCGTCATCTCTCCTCAAGGTATTTTCCCGATTCAAATTGTGCTTCTACACGTGGAAATTCCTTTCGCAACAGTAAAATTAGTCTTCCGGTATAATGAAAGTAGGGAAAAGGCATACTATCATTTTATTAAACTGATGGAAACATACCTCCCATATAACAAACAGGAGGTTGTACTGTAAGGCAATACCTTAGCCACGCTGCAAATATTGTGAAGCTTATTGAACTCTATGGTAATTTTCACAACCTTTAGCTGCTATAAATCCATATTATATTCACGATGGATCACATTGATGAGCATTTTGTGAAGGGGGTCAGTTGTAGTGATGAACCCACAGAGGATCATCAATCAACTCTGCGCCCTTTATAGCGGTTTGTAGCTCATTGTTCTGGCTTTAAGGGCTGCAACTTTTCTGCTGCAGGCAGCTGCTTTAGACAAAAAAGCTCTCAAACCTTATTGTATGCTACCCCCGCAGCACAGACTTTGGCTGTGGTTACACTTGTCTTTTCAATGACGATCATGCCAGGAAGCGAGGTAGAGGTCTCCATCATCCTCCCCACACAGGAGTTCCTCTCCCGAGGGGAACGAAGGGAAGAGAGGAGGAAAACCGAGGCTTAAGTGCAGTTCAGCATCTGTTATTACTGCTGATGAAAACCCAACATATCCTGATTTCCCTGCTTCAAAATAAAAGCTTTTAAATAAAACATAACTGGGGACTTTTATTTTGAAGAATTAGTGGAGCTTTGTTTGCTGTTATTCTTCAATAAAAGAAGTCTACTAATAAGGAGGATGGGAGGAAGAGTAAGCGGCAAAAACAACAAAGACTTTACAGGAAATACATGTTTACATGTGTGGACACGCAGCTGAGTTACGATCTGACGCATCTGATCACAAAAGTCACATTGAAAAGACAAGAATAAGCGTGGCCAAAGTTGGTTAACACCGTTCAGCATTGACCTGCCAAAGAAAAACTTTGGTGGACACCAAAACCAGAGCTAACAGGAGAGAGGAGTCTGATAGACTTGCATTCATCATGTTCAAACACACATAACTCTTAATGAATGCTAATGCTGCTGTGTTTATGCTGGGTGTTGTGTTTCCACTTTGTTTCCACTGCTCCCAAGTGGCCAAAACATCTGTTATTGCAGGTTTAATTCTGCACTCTTATTCTACTTTTAGACAAAAAAAAAGTATATCATTTAGTCTAAAAGTTCAATCTAGAGCTTGAAAACAATAGGTAGACTTTAAGTTTAGATTTCTTTGTTATGTAATTACTTAATTTGGAAAAACAATTCTGTCCACCATTTTGCCTGTAACTGTAGCTCTGTTTTGGTGCCAGGCAGGGGCAAAGTGCCTGTTGTGTGTGTTTCTCTTCCCTCCTTCTTTTTCGCTCCATCCCTCACCTGGTTTCTCTTCAGGTGCTAACAAAATGATTGGTTTCCACCTGTGCAGTCCGGTCATGGTGCTCACTGGTTTTCTCAGACTTCAAGCTGGCCAATCATCCTTCGGGACTCTCAGTAAAAGGAGCACGCCTTAAGAGGTCTCTCTCTCTTTTGTTCTCTGCTCTTGGCCTGTCTGAGCTGTTGAGGCCCTGTTTTAGCCAACTTGTTATTGAAGTATTTCGCTGGAAAGATGGTGTTTTCCTAAAACTGGCTGTCTATTCAGTAGAAAGGCATACGTATTTTTTAAATGAGTGCTACAAGACCAGATAAAACAGAGAAAAACGGCCTGTGGTATTCCTTCTTGCTCAAAGGGTAGAAAACCTACAAACACCCAGAATGCACTGGGCTTGTTGCTGACACTGACAAAGAACAATGTTATTTTTTATATGTGGCCCAAACCTTGGGTGACCCATTAAACATAATTGTGCCCCTTCCTATGTAACTTTGGATTCAGCAAATGTTTCCTCTCTGAAATTCCCTGCTGCCCTGCAGCACAGCGACTCAACTTCAGTTTCCATCGGTGCACATTTGGGTGGTGGATGTTAGCAACACGGAGTTCAACATTGTTCATTAGTGCATGACCCACAATGAAAAGACAAAAAGCTGGTTTAAAAATCAGCAACGTATCGATTTAAGTGTAAGAGGAAGGTATGTGGTGGGAGGTTCAGGATGAGCGGTGAGACCCTTTACACTTTTTTACGTCGTTAAGTTTGGTCTAGAGACGATACAATTATTGGATGGTGCCACCTCTGTATTCGATTTTTGGATAAACAAGTGAGGAATCTTGTTTGCATTTTTGTTTTCAGAGGTAGGGATTAGTCAGCCTCGTTTTATTCTATTTGTTTGGCACGACCACTGTGTCCCCCACATTTTGAGAACCTTGTTATCTTTGCAACTATCGAGATGAGCTGGAAATGCATCACTTTCATTTTCACCTCTACGCCGACTCCTTTTAAATTCTGTGCCGTGTTATCGTTTCTGTTTCCCCCCCGTATTTTCAAAAAGGGAACGTAGCAGTCTTTATTATCTGGCTGTGCAGCTGCTAGATGTTTGACTTTATTCAACTTTCGCCACTACTTTTTCTGTCATTTGATAGAGCGGCTGACGGACATTATTTGCTGCGTGCTGCCTGCTGGAAATGGGGTTGATAAGAGTCGAACTTGTGGGTCATAAAACCAAAATCAGCTGCCTAAGAGTGGTGCTGCAGAACTAGAGGACCTTCTAGTCTCCACTGGTTCATCACCATGTTTGCCTCCAGTAAGAGTAGTCATTTTATCCATTGAACACAGTAGGAGGCAGAAGCATAACAACCTTCCATAAGAACTCTAGCTTGGGTAATCAACACCTATTCAACAGTAGCATTGTAAGCTTCACAGAGGTGCTGATTATTGCACTGCTGCTGTACTACATTGCATTAAACTGAGCAAATGTTCATGACCAAGGTGGTTGGTTTGGCCAGATGTTGCGAGTATTGTGGTTCACATTATCACATTACCAGATGTTGCAAAACATGGCTGTAACGCAGCTTTTTGGACAAGCGTGCCATGCTTGTGGCATTTTAACAAGAGTAAGGAAGGTAGACACACGTGTCAAATCAGCTCTGTTGGAAAAGCCACAGGAATTTAAAGCTTCAGTGCTTCTGCAGAGTCATTGCTGTAATTATTTTTGGGGTAAAATTTGATAGCGGCAGGATTAGAAGCCAATCTTTTGTTCCCTTTTTTTTTCTTGTTTTGACAAAACTCGCTCCGTTTCCTGCAGCTGTCTCTCAAGATATGCACTTCACTCACATACACAGGATTATTATAAGGAGCTGTCAGCGTGGAGGATTATGTTAACAGCTTAATTAGACGATTGCTTTGCTTTGCCGTTTTGATAATAGTTGGTGTGCGTATGTAATTGTGGCCAATGATCAATTAAATCATCTATTTTGTGAAATTGAATTACACTAACCAATCTGTATTTATTGGAAATGATGATACTTCCAATCGCAGGTGTGTTACACTGATAATTTATATCACATCAGATATGACTGATTACTTTACATGCCCTAATTTTCCAACAAATGAACGCAATACGGATGGTGCGACGACAAACCCAACATTGAGTCTTGCAAGTGAAGCTCCATCTTGCCTTGTGGTCACATGTAACCATCAATCTGTGCTTGTCCACGCTGACATGCCAATAAGACAACAGCACAATACCTGACCCCAGAGCAGTTAATAATGAATGACGCACTAAATGAACTATGGTCCAGTGTGTGACATGATTCTCCCAGTGAGCAACACGATTCTGCTGAAAATAGAAATTTTGTGATTCTTCAGCTATTAATAGAAATACATCTATCTATCTATCTATCTATCTATCTATCTATCTATCTATCTATCTATCTATCTATCTATCTATCTATCTGGATGGATGGATGGATCTCTCAGATAGATAGATAGATAGATAGATAGATGTATATAAATTATTCTCCATTCATGCCATGCGAGAAGAGGAATAAGAACAGGATCACATCTTGCAACAGAGAGGTTCCGCTATTTAATTTGAAACACCCAAGATGGGTACATAAGGTAATTTGTTGTTGACAAACTAGATTATAAATGAGCTGCAACAGATAGCAGTCGATTTCAATAAGTGCACTTAATTGCATTAACAGATTATTTTGATTTTCATTGCCTTGGATGGCTGTCATCAGTGAGACACAGAATGACCCCATCTGCAGAATTACAATTATCAAAGTGAAATATAAAGACAGATGAGCACCGATTGATCAAGATGCAGAGGACACGTATAGCTTGAAGAAGACCACAAATGCATCTTGTAAAAAAAACACTCCCATGTTGGTAGAAAATATATTAACCACACATTTGGGTCTCTGAGTTGTTCCCGCTGTGGCGTATCCAGGCATACTAGAGATGCCTGGACTCCCACAGAGGATAGATTGGAGAAAATGACATTTCCTGTAACACATGTCACAGTGTCAGTAAAGGATGTCAGCAGTCTCAGGGTGCTCTGATGAGTGTCAGAGGAATTGTAAAATATTGTCTGGGGTTTTCTCACTCTCTGCATGCCTTAACAACCAGCAGCGCTGTTATTTTGCACAAAGAAATAATAACGCTATAAAAGAGACTTTTTTTGTGTGTTTTTTTTCACTCCTATGCAGGAGCCTTCTTAAATGGAAATAAAACTAATTTTGAGAATGCGTGTGTGTTATTCGTTTGGCCCTGGAAAGTTCACGCAGGGTTTTGGAAAAACTTTCCTCCAAAGCTTCAAAACTGGAGAGCTGAAACTCTAATCTACATTGTCACATCGATGTACAGCCTGGAGCTGCTCCATTAACTATGATAACAGGGAGGAACAAACTCTTTTCTATTGTTTCTGTCTATGGCAGACAGCACTCACTGTTCACTAATACAGGCTGAACTCTCCTAGGGCAATGAGATGACACATTTCAAACCTCAATACAGTGGTTTCCCTCTTTCTATTCCCACCACCTCTTAAGACTTTCACTATGGAATAGTATTATTATTATAAAACAAGGCTGAGATTTCCAGGGCAAGAAATTCTAGTAAATGCTTGATTTTCTTTTCTTTTTTTTTCGGGATTCTTTAATGAGCATGATTCAAAGTAAACTCCCATACCCAGCGAGACTCCACAGTAAGATCTGGTATCTAATGTTCATTGAAATTCTCTGTCCCAGTGGCTCCTCGGAGAGGACGACTCAGCAATGCAACCCTTCCCTCAACTCTCTCCTAATTTATTTTGTCTACCGTCGTAGGCACGAGTCAATTTATTTTGTTTCTGTTTCACTATTAACTGCAAGTGAATACAGCACAATGTTGTATTTTTTAAGAAATCTATAATAAAAAAAATTATATATAAATGGTAAATCGTAACATGTTACAAATTGCGTTACAAACCAACACTGAATGTATAATAATCATGTCTTTCATCGAAATCCTGTGTATTTAAACACTCAATGTGTGTGTTTTTTTTTTTCTTTCTTTCTTCCCTCTGTCTAACTCCACCCCGACAGTCCCATCTCCTCTTTGGCCTACATCTATATCTCCTGGCTTGTTGTGCTGTTTCTCACCGCTCAAGCCTGCTCTCTCTTTAGTCTCTTATCCTCCACTGTCTCCTCCCCTTTCCCCTTCACCTCTATCTCTCCCTCACTCCCTCCCTCTTTAAGTCTTAAGCAAAAAAATCCTGGCTCCCATCTTATCTCCAGCCTCCATAGCGACGCCAACCATGACCAAAAACACAGTGAGGACTTACATTTCCTTGGCTGGCTGCCGTCTTCTCTGCCTCCTTCCCTGCGGCTTCGGCGGGGTCATGTATCTGCCTGCCAGCGAGCGGAGAGTTGCTGGAGGGATACATTAAAAAAAAAGAAAACAGGCAAATGGTGTGCTATGCTTCGCCTTGAATTGGCAGATTAGCACCTTCAACACCTTATCTCGGCCGAAGTTTAAGCAGACAGGTCAGCTATCATGCATGTGTACGTGTCTGTGTATAGCGTGTGAAGATTTGTATAGAAATGTAAAACTCAGTTTTTGAGTGACCTGAGGACAGAATCCCAAAAAGTATTTCATGTTACCCTGAAGAGTTCTTCAAAATAGCACTAAAACATTTCAATCAGGAGAGAGTTGTTTAGAATTTAACAATAATTTATTACAATTGCTATTTGAATAGTGCAAAGTCTTTGGTGATTGGACTCTATCCTGAAATAGGATAATTAAGGGGTAGTGATGCTGAGGTCTGATAAGGCAGAATCCCCCAAAAGAGATTCTTTTATATGAATAAAATAAATCAATACCTTACCTACAGCTCCAGAGATTTCCTAAGCAAAATAGAAAATTAGTCATGAGAGACATTGTAAAGGTTAGAATTTATTAGGGTGAGCTTGCATGATTTGACATTAACCCAGAGTTAAGAGGGGTCCAGTTAAACAAAGCAAAATATAGAGGAAGGTCTCGATGGACCGCAGAACAGGATACAGGGGCCTCTGTAGACCGCAGAACCTAATAGTGCAGATCTAGATCTACCACAATAAAGTATGTTAGGATTTTAACAGATCTCGGAATTGATAGCAGGGGTCTCGACATACTGCAGGAACAAATAGGTTGGAGTCTCGTTAGACCACAGAACAGAATAGTTGGGTCACGTTTAGACCACAGAACAGAATAGTTGGGGGTCGCGTTAGACCACAGCACAACTCTAGACCGGGTTCGCTAAGACCGGGAAATTAGAAATTTGTGACGGGTCAACTCCAGACCGGGAAATGAGAACACAGCCTTCTTTTCTTTTTTAGGAAAATGGAAGATCACGTTAAGTCAGGCAACGTAAAACGATAAATGAACACGTTAAGCCAGCAACGTTAAACCAAGAAATGATCCACAATCTTAAGTTAGGCTTTAGCGAGCAGATCAGGAACATTAGCCTGAATGAGAATTTGCTATCCTATGCTATCAAACAAATTAATTGACACACCAATAATGCAAGACAAGATGTGAAATGGACACCACCACCAGTTATATGCTTGACTTACCATATATTTAAGGCTTCAAGGATCTTTGATTTACCAGTACGGTGTTGAGGTCAGGGCGGAGGATGACCACCATCCCATTTTCTGTAGGATTGTAGCTGAGATGCCTTGGTTTGCAGCCGAAGTATCAGCCCCTATTCTAAAAAAATGCCCTGAGTAGTGCTGCTGTGATAACTTGCTTCTAGCGAGGATTAAATTGAAATGATGGTGAAACCATGTTTTAGATACCGGAACATTACCGAGGGTAAGAAAAGAAGTCTTAGGTCATAACCGGAGGTACTTTAGCATGGACTTAAATGGGCAAAAAGGAGAGTCTATACGAGCCACAATTACAGAGCAAACACCTCCGCATTTAGAGTGTTTAAGACGCAGGTTATAATGACTAGTATGAAAGGTTAAATCCGAAACAGTGATGTCTCTATTTGAATCGAAGGATCTAGAAGAGGCCGTAAATTCGCTACATCTTAGAAAAGCATAAAAGCTAATAAGAAAAGAGCCTCGCACAGCGCATCAATGTAAGGGGAGAACGCCTGCTCGGAGGTCTGTCAGCATCCTATGTAATATAGGAAGAGTGATAGGCTGTCTACGGTCGATAATTTGAGGAGAAGCTTTTGCAATGCCTTTCAGCAATAGTTTGATGGCCGAGTTGGAAAACAAACTTGTGGACGCAGGATCATAACATCTAATATTAAATTGAATGCCGGCAATCAAACTACGAATATATGGAGGTTTAAAATGCCGAACGTCAATGCAGTAGCAAATGAAAGCACAAACTGTGTTTTCTCCTCTGTCAGTGGAATGCCGAGGGAGTGGAAACAATGTTTCAATTTAAGCATCAAGGTGCCTGAGCTATCGTGTGGAGGATCGATCACCAGAAAATCGTCCAGCAAATGCAATACTGAGGGAACCCTGACTCTATTAAGCAGAATCCAGCAAAGTGCTTCGGAAACTTGGTTGTCCCTAATGTCTGCTTTGGAGAGCCATGCGCCTTGACCGGCTAGTTTTATTAGTTTAATGGCATTATCAACCGAGGCATAATGAAGGCCAAATAGCTCGGGAGGGATGAGGCTGTTGACGCTTGAAAGCGGGCCGGAGCGGGGAGTGGACGGATTGAATATTAATCTTTTCTTTCCTGAGTATTTACCCGTTGCTATGCCTATTGGACTAGTGCGAAACACGGGGAATGGAGTGGACTTGAAAGGGCCGATGACATATTTTTTCCTGACCTCTTTCTCGGCAGCTGAAACACAGTTTCTGAATCGTTAACTGCCGACTGAAGGTTCTTTGCCACATACGTTTCGGTAGGCACAGTGAGGACTCCCACACGGAAACCCTGTGACAACCCTGTGAGCAGATAATCTACAAACACCGAGTCAGGATGAGACGAAAGTTCAATTGCAAGTGACTGAAGATGTATTGGTGTAAAGGGATGCTGTTTTTGAACCACGATGTCTTGGTGACCCACATTCCGGAATTACATAAAAGTGTTTGTGTGCCACCGGCAACCATGATCAGTAACTCAGTGTGCAGACTGGCCCAGACCAGCCGACTGTTGTATTGCGTTATGTACAGGGCGGCTTTGCTGGAGAACGTTTTATGATATTGATAAAAGATGTTTCTCCCAGATCTCAATTTGAGATCATCGATCAGTGCCATGTATGAGTTTAACTCCCGTCTTCTCTCTGGGTAGACGGCACATATCACGTTGTGGTACACTCCGAAAGCTACCAGAAACTGCCCAATCGATAAATCTCTGATTTAACCGTGAGTCTGCCGCCTTAAACACCGCAGTTATGTTGCCACCGGTGGCTATGCTTTTGTCGCACTCGGTGGAAGGCAAAAATTATGCTGACCAGATTAATGTCTTTACCTTGCAGGATTTTTGACCTAAGCTATTTGTTGCTTGTGGAATGTATGGCCTGCCCAGTGGAGGAGCCGGGACTGCAGATGCCAGAAAATGTTGGGCGGCTTCGATTTGAGATGATGTGGATGCCTTATTAATGACGGCTGGTTGCCGCATGGAGTACTGGGTGGCAGTAATGGTGACTGATGATGTTGTCGTTTTTTTCCAGGGATTGAAAGTGAGCATCGATGGTGTGAATGGAGCTCACCAGTGGCTGCAGGGTGGAGATGACGGTGTTGTCTGCATTAGATGGGCCAGGAGTCGTTGGTGGAGAAGGAATATGAGACATCACGTTTTCCTCTTTGCCTGCGGAGTTTGGGATGAGCGTTCCCTCCCCCTGGCGCTGAGGAGGGAATGACTGGATCACGGCTAACTGTAAGACTCACTAAGTCCCGGAGCTGGGACAGAGGGAGGCCTGGTGGTCGAATACGCCACGATCTCCAAGCTGAGCCAAGAGGCTCTGCAAGAGGCTTTGCATCTGCTTCGCAACTGTTTTGAGTTGAAATGACAACTGACCGCAGCAGAGAGGAGAACCTATTTAAAAGTTTAACAACAATGATGTGATTGGCTTAAGGAAACTGTGCAGAATCTGGTTGGTTAATTTAAAGTGAACGCCCCCCCCGCCACAAATCAGCTGATGGAGAATTAGAGACTGAGATTATGAATGAAAAGGAGTGTAAAGAGTCTTCCTGACTAAACTTCAGCTCAATTTTCATTAAAAAGACATATTTCTCTCAGCACTGCTTGTCATATGCAATATGGCCAGAGTGAGCGGTTGATAGGGCGACCAGTCTGAGCAGTGGGATTTATCAGACGAGACACAATGGCAGTGTACGTGTAATGGTACCATATCTACTAATAAGAGTCTACAGCCACGCTCACGGCTCTCTCAGGCTGTGCTTAACGCAGGGTTTATGCAAAAAATTTACAAGTTTGTGTGTTGTTCAAACTATCTTAAGCCAAAGGTGTTGCACTTGGTTGCACATACGCAAAGTGACAGAAGTAATTGTGTGAAAAATGAAAAAAGAGAGCTGGAGAAAGATCAAACCCTGACTACATGCAGCACACACCACTTTGCCAATCATTGCGTGCAGAGAGCGTGAGTGGCGGTTTCGGAAGAAAACGGTAAACGCAGCCCTCCTATTAGGAATTAGGCGGTTTTCGACCACCTGACGAGCACACTGGCACCTGCAGTGCCTGGAGCTAAATGTGAATGTCAGCGTGTTAGCTTGCTAATATTTGCACAGAACTCCAAGTACAGCTGATGAAATGTTTTGCATAGTGGTGCTGGATGAAAAGTTGATAAGAATTCATCCTTTGGGGATCTTAAATATTACATTATATGTTACAAATTTGATGGCAGTTCTACAAAAGTTGGGATATGCCAATTGAAGGTATCAAATTAAAATGCTAAGAGGAGACTAGCCTAAAATTTGAATATTTGCATTTCTTCATTTAACTGGTTTTAAATTTCAACAACAACCATATTTGGGACCGTTTATGCATCAATCTCAGTTGTTGTTTTTTGAATGCCTTAGACTTTTCTCAGATTAGGGAACTAAATCTTGGGAACTTCATTTACTTTCAGACCAAAAACCTAGGCCATTTGGCAAACTGATTTCCTTCTAAATCGACCAGTTAGCTACTATAATCTTTCAAGAATTTCACATAAAAGTTCCTCGCAAGACTGAAAGCTAACACAAAGCCTCTTAGCTCTGACGATGGCTCCTGTTGTGAAACACTTGTTAAGAGCAGGGAGAAGGATTCTTATGGAGCTTCAGAACTTTTTAAGCAAATGTCTGCAGGCGGCCGAGACGGGAGGAAAGTACTACAAACTCTTAACAACTGCAAGTTTAGAGATGTCATTAGAGATGTATTTGGGTTACTTTGTCACCGTAGTAATCCTAACGTGTCATGAATGTTGTGTCAGTCTCAGTTTCACCTGATGTGTTCAAGCCAACAAACGAGTTTTAGTCGATACATGGTACGTCCCTGCAGTGCTGTTATGTTGTGGGAGGTTACGGATGGGACACATTTGCATCACTGCTAGCCTGCTTCCATTTAACAACCCTGCTCACTACGGCTGAGAACCATGTTCGCTATATTCCAAATATTTAATCTTTCTAAATATTTGATGAAGATGGGATTTTCGTTTGTGAGGGAATGACAAAACCACAATTCGAGACTAAAATGTGTTATAATGGATTCATGTGACTGTTCATCAAGAAATCTCTGCATGGCTCTTCCAGGGACTGAAAAAGAACAAAATATCTCATATGCAATTTTGCTCCAAGCCAAGTAAGACGCCTTTTTTTAGGCAATGTGGTGAGCTCTTTGCAAGATTTCTCATAATATTTGCGTATTGCCCACACTAGTTCAGTTTAGATTAGTTCAGTCTAGACCGACCAACTAACATTACCATCCCTAGAGCCATGTCGATAGCATGACAAAAATAAATATGCTAATTTAAGGTATCAAATTATAAAAGGAACCGGAGAAAAGCAAAAAATGTGAATATTTGCATTTTTTTTTATTTACCTGGAGATTTAATTACAACATAGAATGAAATAGTAACTAGTTGGCCCACTTTTAAAACACTTTCCCAGCAATAGCCATGTTTGGGACAGTTTACGCATCAATCTCAGTAGTTGTTGTTTTGTTGATTGCCTTACACTTTTCACAGATTAGGGAACTAAATATCGGGAACTTCAATTAGTTCCAGACCGAAAACCGAGGCCGTCTGAACGGACTGATTTTCTTCTAAATCGACCAGTTAGCTACTGTAATCTTTTAAGAATTTCACCTAAAAATAAATAAATAAAAGTTCCTGGCGAGACTGAAAGCTAACACAAAGCCTCTTACCTCTGACGATGGCTCCTGATGTGAAAACACTTGTTAAGAGCAGGGAGAAGGATTCTTATGGAGCTTTAGAGCTCTTTAAGCAAATGTCTACAGGCGGCCGAGACGGGAGGAAAGTACTACAAACTCTTAACGACTGCAAGTTTAGAGATGTATTTGGGTTACTTTGTCACCGTAGAAATTAATCTTGTGTCAGCCTCAGTTTCACCTGATGTGTTCAAGTCAACAAACGAGTTTTAGTCGATACACGGTACGTCCCTGCAGTGCTGTTATGTTGTGGGAGGTCACGGATGGGACACATTTGCATCACTGCTACCCTGCTTCCATTTAACAACCCTGCTCACTACGGCTGAGAACCATGTTCGCTATATTCCAAATATTTAATCTTCCTAAATATTTGATGAAGATGGGATTTTCGTTTGTGAGGGAATGACAAAACCACAATTCGAGACTAAAATGTGTTATAATGGATTCATGTGAGCGTTCATGAATGACTGTTCATCAAGAAATCTCTGCACGGCTCTCTCAGGGACTGAAAAAGAACAAAATACCTCCTCAATTTAATAGATTGTGTCACTACTTCAGTCACTGTGAGAACATTCCTAAATCACTCCTACGCTGAGACGCCTTGCAAGTTTTTGTTTTTTAGGTAATGGCTTGAGGTCTTTGCAAGTTTTCTCATGTTTCTGAGTATTGCCACCCAACCTCCACCAAAAAAAAAAAGAAAAAGAAGTCCTAATCATATTCATATTGGTGAGAAACATTCTTCGTGTTATGTTTGGAAATCGCTGCGCGTGCCCTGAAGATCCATGGTGGGCTGCGATGATCGATAAATGCATTTAATATGGGTGCTGAGAGACTCATGTTTTAACATAGATAGAGAGTCTCCTTCCAAAGTCAATATGTGATTATGAAAAATTCTTTGTTTGGGTTGCATGAATGAAGAAAGCAAAATGATACCATGGTGGACTGTGGGAGCAAGTTGCACGATACATTGACAGATATCCATTCCAGGCCACAGACGGATATAGTATTTGAAAATCATGTTATTGGTGAAAATATGCCGTCTGCAGACGCTGGCTATCAGTGCCAAGACACAAGGCAAACAAATGTCTGACTCGGCAGCACGGGGTACTGCAACACACGGCCAATACCTTCTTTTTTCCTGTGTGTTTGTGGCAGAACATAATTATGACACCCACGCAGTGACATTATTGCTACCCGGCTTTATATTCTACCCAAACATTGTGAGCCTCAGCATAATAAATAATAAACAAAACTGGGAGGAAAAAAGAAGAGACATAGAAAAGCCAAACCATATTTGCACTGGAAATGATGAATAATTGAATCTGGGAGGCATACACACAGATTCAGACGTGCTTGCGTTCACACGCGCGCACACACACATATACACACAGACATATATATATATATACACACACACACACACACACACACACACACACACACACACACACGCGCGCGCATTCACATGTGCACAAGCTCCGATGACACACACACACACACAGGGAAAGAGTCCACTGGGTCTCCAGTGCCATCTAGAGTTGGTTTGCAGAGATGTGCACAATACATGCTAATAGTAGGATAATGATTTCATGAGGTTTTGTAGTCATGGTGGCTCAAAGCAAGAAAGAAGGCATTCGCATGCTCTCACCGACTTCATATGTTTTTCCTCAAACAGGGACAATCGATCACGCTGATAAACTGACATCATTCTGAAAAGTAAATAACTAAATATCTCTGTTGTTGCACTTCCCAAGTGGCCATGCTTTTTGCAGAACAGCAGAGCCTGCACTGGTCCCCGTGTCCAGCAGCTGTGTGGTCTCCTCCATATGTTCCCCACAATAAGGAGTAGATGTGTCGCTCCTCCAGCTGGCTGCTCTCGGCAAAGCGGGAAGCCAATGCGTGAATTTATTTATTTTTGTTGTATTTTTATCAGCTTGCCGACACCAGCAGAGTGATTATGCCTCAGCGCATCGCTGTTGTTACATGGATTAACTTTTTCTGCATTTTTTTTTTTTGAGGATGTTAACAGCTTCCACCACCATCAGTTGCCGCTGACTGCAGGGGTTCTCCTCACTGTCTCACACTTCTCTGTGCAAGAACCTGTGTTTGTCTCAACAAAAGGGATTAGTGACATATTCTATTTTCTCTCAAACTGTACTTCAAATGTTATTTCATTGTAAGATAATACAGATCACATTCTCCTTATTTTTTGAAGTGCCTACTTTAAAAATAACAACCCTTTCTCTGGCAAAATTACGTTCCCATTCGACTAAACTGCACTCTCAATAACGTTGTGAGGGGAACAAATTTGCTCCCGGATTAAGGTCGCGGTTTGAAGCACGCGTGGTTAACCTTGTAAATTGAAACAAAACTTAAACGCTACAGAACTACTTTGTTGGGTTGAGGCATTGTTATTTCACAGCTACAGTTACGACATTTATGATTTTATCTTCATTAAAGAACCCAAATCTTATATAAATGATATAATCGGCTCCAACATCGAGACGCTGCATTGCTTTTTTTAGTGATCCAATGATAAAATAGAATAATAAAAAAAGGGACAGTTCTGCATGAAGACCACTTTTACGTGATACGTGACTATACTTTTGAATGCAGCACTTTTACTTGCAGTGGGGTACATACGGGGACCTATCTACCACTGCTGTTTTAGAACGTTATTTTCTGCAACCAGTAGTCGATAGGAGCACGCACAAACACATAAATTCCAGGAACTTTAAGAAACACACTTCACATCGGCCGACCTTTTTCCCCGCGGGCGCTGGCACGAGAACACGCAACATAAGCAGCTGTTGTTCTTTCCACCGTTATAGACGTTAATGTCAAGTTTCCCATTGGCAGCACTTTAGACGCCATTGGCAGAACCTGTGCTCTGAACTTGGCACCACTCCAGAGGCTTTCCATCCCCTCGCCATTTAGTGGCTCTGCCTGCCCTCACAGGTTGGGGTCATTTGTCTCTCGCAGGAGATCGACTACGCTGGGTGAGAGCAGAAAAAGGCACGGCAGGGCAATTTTAGTTAGTTATAAAAAATCACTGATGCTGTGCTTTGGACGTTCTCCTCTTCGTTTTCTCGCACAGTACAGTTGGAACTGGAAGAAAACAACAGCCAAACTGAGAAGGCAAAGAAGTTGAAAGGAAACTTTTAATTGGCTGCACAGCTGTGTTTTGTTGTCCCCCTCCCCCCCACCCACCCCTCCAAATTCCATTTGTCAGAAGTGCCGAACACTGTAATAGGAAGGCAGCACCTGAAACTAATACTTACTGTAAACAACGGTGACAGGATTTACAGAAGGGCGGTCACCTTCCAGAGTCAGCCATCCGATTCCCTGTGTACGCTAACTAACCAATAAGATGCGAAAGCGGTTATTCAAATAGTAAACTGTCGCATTTTATAAAAAATGACAGGGGATATGTAACTACTGAATGTTTGAAGGAGGCATGCGTCTGACCCAAAAAATCTGCACGGGCAGCGATCCAGTGTAACATTTACTTCGATATGTTTTATTCATTCTCCTTGACTCCAGAGAGGGGAGGAGGGGAGGCGATGTTGGGAATCAGACCGTGTTTCCAATCAACGACAGCGTCGCCTCATTTTACTAATCATCATTCAAATGAGATTGATTTGCTTCCCCACCCCTGCGCCGTTTCAGTGTAAAACAGTTTACAGCGGAGGGATTTGTATCGTACCCCACTCTCTGCTGAATTGCAGCTGAATGGTCCCCAAGTTCCGAACAATAAGCTCATGAATACTGGAGTAGTATTTTATTTTGCTCTGCCTGGCTCGATCCTATTCACTGTCACAAAAGAAAAGAAATCCACTTGGAAAAGGAGGCGTTTTGGATCATTTGCATGCAAACTCGGCCCAGTAACAGAATGAAATATGACACACCAATTTAATTACTCCTTTGGAATCGTCTCGCCTCACAGTATAAATATTGATTCAGGCCTCTCTCTCTCTCTCTCTCTCTCTCTCTCTCTCTGATTCCCTTTCACTTCTTCATCCGCTTCTTCCATCTTTCCTCATAAAATATTCCGATCTCTTTCTTTCTAAAGCACTCCCTCCCCTTCTCTCTGTGACACACACTCAGCACTGCTGCCTCCTCCTCATTTTTTTTTCCTTTTAGTCCATCCACCTCTCGTCTGCCTCCCCCTGCTGCTGTCTGTCCTTTCCTTATTCCGCGAGCGTCCGTTGATGCATGTCAGGTTGTATGGGCAAAGACTGGCAAAGGAGCGACGAATATGAGATTCTGCCCTGGGTGCTCTTCTGCCCCAGTGTGATGATAGCGGCGCTCTATATGCATGCCTGCACTCTCACCGTTAACGGCCCCTGAAATTACACGCAATTTTCATAGCAATGGGCTTTATAGATGGAAGATGGTTCCCTGAGGGGGGCCCCGGCCACGCCTTTACAGCACAGGACAGAGCGGGGAAAGGGAAGACGGCGTGTATCGGAGCACAGAGAAGTATTCTCAACCCCACACACACAGGCATCTCCCATGTGGACTTCTATAAACTCTTTGGCCCCACCTCTTCTCCTCGAGTGTGTGTGATGGGTCAGCCTCATGGCAAACCTCAGCTCTTCGCGGGAGGGATACCAGCCCAGAGATGTGGCCCTGACTGCGAATTCATTAGCTGTGTAGTGGCTGTCTCCCCGGCCAGCCGGCAGCAGGAGAAAGAGGAAGCAAAAGCTGGTAGAGTCAAACAAACAGAAAAGCTGTCAGGGATTAAACACGTTAAGTTAAAGATGCCCTTTTTAAGCATTTAAATGGAGAAGATCAGAGAGCGGCGCTCTGAGCTCCATGGACATTTTTCCCCCTTAAAGCTTTTCTGAGTCAAAGGGGGTTAAAAAAAAAAGAAAAGAAAAACATGCAGCATCCGTAAAAGCCCAGGCGTTTTGTAAACAACAGATCCGTCCTCTCAAGGACTAAGTGTTTCTCATGTTTTCACAGAGCTCTTAACAGGCTGAATGCCTAACAGGGGTGTCCAAACAAGAGATGGAGAATTGAATCTCTTGTCGGAGGCTTTATCCACGAAAAGCAAAACATCGGCATCCTCCGAACAGCTTTTGTCTCATTTGTGGTAAATAGATTACATTTTTACGAGTCCCACAGGACATGAACTTTTTAATAAGTTTTAATGAAGCCAAGAAACAATTAAGAAGATGGATCTGTCAAAGTGTCTGCCTCACACACACACACACACACACACACACACACACACACACACAGATGCTATGTGGGCTATTAGGCCGCCTGCCTTTCAGAAAGCCTGCACTTTCAACCCACTCGCTTTCCTCCTCACAGGGTCATGAAAACATCCAATTTCTTAATGGCTCACTCATGTGAATCATCGCGATGTAGCCCAAGGAAATGGTGACAGTCAGTGCTGCCCGAGCTGACGCATCGTTAACACTGTGTAGCCGGAGCAAAAGGGAATGCAGAGACATGACCTGCCGGCAGATTAATCCACCAAACAATGAATATGAGGTCAGCGCTGCAGCCACGGCCACCAGCGCAAGACCGCAGTAATTACCAACGCTGTGAGGCAGACAAAAATAATGTGACTAATCTTTTTCAGTCATGTGAAATAGAACTGTGTCGAGAATGCAAGAGGTGTGGGAACAGAGAGAATTTTTGGGAGAGATCAGCATTTTAGGAGGCAAAATCTGATCAATCACAAGTGTCCTTGCAATTCCAATTAAAAAGAACTTGCGCCAATTCATGCTTATTAATGTACGGGAATTAATAGCATTTGTTTGCAATGCTAGTAATTAAACAAAACATCTCTCATCTCAGCCAGCGACACTGAGTATTGAGGATGGAGAGAAAAGACTTGAAGCTCACGAGAAAACAGGCTCATGAGGCGACTCATAAGAGACCCCCAACTATCCCTTTAAGGGGGCAATAACCATGTTTTTTACTGCCTCATAGCACAAAACGACCATAATATATCTGCAGAGAAATGATGGGGTTATGCTTTAAAAACTCCTTTTCTGCCTCATACTCAGTTTTAAAGCAAAAACTTAAAATCCCCCCCAAAGTCCACTGGCATTTCCAGACACCGAAGACATTATGAAGTTCATTCTTTATCCTGTAGCTGTCAATGACAAAGCACTATTTATATTAGTTATTAATGCAATTTCCATTAGGCTATTTGTGTGGGATCTCTACTTTAATTACCTGCCTTACCTATCTATAATGGGAAAATGTGACATCATCATTGTTTTTCTATTCCCGGCCCTGTCTCTGAAAAGTGATGTTCCTAACAACGAAATTACATTTCGGGGGAAGATTTTGTCGCAGAGCACGTTGGCTTTTGACGTATCACAAATAAGTTTCAGTCGGGAGGTCAGGGTGGTGGATGCGTCAAAAACAAGGCTCTAACCCAGGAAACGTGCTGTTTGTACCAATTACTTTTTGGTTAAACTTAACCAAGTAATAGCGTGTTTTTGCCTTAACATAATCAAGTAGTAGTTGTGTTGCCTAATTATTACCAAGAAGTACTTTTGTTGCTTTTTGATTTGTTTCAATGTCGTAGTTTTAAGCCGAAGCATGACGTTTCTTTTTACTAAACTTTAATTAAATAGTTGTTCTGCCCCAACATAATGAAGTAGTTTTTGTTGTGTGTTTTTTGTGTTGTTTCAATTTACAATATTAACGACGTGTCTCAAACTGTTAAAAACTGCAACCTTAATCCGGAAGAAAATATGCTCCCCTCAAAAGATAATAGAGAATGCAGTTTAGTTGTATGAGAAGGTAATTTTGTAGGAGACAGGGTTGCTGTTCCAGAGGACTGTCCCCACAGAGTTTGGGATGGGTTTAGGGTGGAGTGTGCTGCAGAGACTCACCAGCGAGGCTGAAACTCCGACTGCTCGTCTCCAGAGGTGGATTCATGGTTAAATTCATCGAGTACAAGATGCCCCAGTTGTCAAGCGGCTTTTGGGGTCTGATGAAATCGTGTTTGGAACAGGAAGCCAATCAAATCTCCATCAACACGCAACCGTACTATTAACACTTGTTTTGCATGTGCAAGCACAGATGGAAAGAGTTTGTTACAAATGCTGCCCCAGAGATCTCATCAATCTCTCTGTGTGAGGAAATGTTGAAATTCAACGAAACCATTAGATTGTGCCCCAAACCTTCTGTGAATCCACTCTTTAAAAAACAACCACACAAACGGGGGTTTTGTAAATCTGCTGGCCAGCGATTATTCAGGCCATTAGAAATGTTTGGGTCCCTCTGCATCGACTGCATTCCATTATGTTAGTTGTTACAGAATGTACAACCTAAATGAAGGCAATTATATGATAATTGAACGTGTCTAATTGTGCAATAAAATTGAAGGTCTCTGCCCATTTGCAGAGAGAGAATCCGAGTGTATGTGCTTTCCATACATGTGAGCGTCCATTGGGATGAAATTAATAAAGAAATGTTTGATCATTTAAATTTTAATAGAGCGTAGGCGGGCGCTTACGTCATTTTGTTTACGGTCCAAAAGGAGCTGAAAGAGCGGAGAGCAAATATTTTCAGTCCATCGACTGGAACGAATTTAATTCTCTTGCATTCTCACATTGACACACACGGCCCCTTAGCCTTGATAAATATTACATTTTCTATTCAGATATATTGATGAACCTGGTCTGCTACAACTTGACCTTGCGTGGTTGCAAAATATATAAAACAAGTAGATCTGTTCGGGGTTGGAAAAAGGGAAAGGACCAGTTAAGAGATCATTTGTATCAGTATTTTCATATGCACTCTGGTGATTATGCTGCAACATTGGACAACTTGTAGGTGGAATTAGCAATAACTTACTGTGGTATTTGGAGTGACTTCACACACATCGGAAATAAATCTTGCAGTACATGGAATATCGGGTCATTTTATTACCTATCATAAGATCTGCTCAGCACGTTTTAAAGAGCAGAGTCTCTTGCTGCTGGAATGAATGAAGGCAGAACGACCGATCCACTTGGAGAGCAAATCCTCATCCTGATACAGGGCACCTTGTAACAAGTATTAAATAGTTCATTAAATGTCACAGTTTGGACGTTGTAGCCTATTTCTCAGCTGGGTGACATATTGTATGTATGTATCCCTACATATCTTGTTTGACAAAGTTTTCTTCATATTCCAAGTGACCAAAGCTTCAATTTATTGGAATCCCTGTTAGGCGCCGTGAAGTAGTAGCTGTTTTTTTTCCCGAGGTCAACCCAGTTAGTCACATTTTGCAGCTCTAGTACGTTTTCACACCTGGACAAACCAACTCTCTATCTCCATCCCTTTAAATACGCGTGGGCAATGGGCAGAAAATATATTTTGGCCAGCGACTCAGAAAGCTTGTCCGGGACATAATGAAGCAGGCAACATCCTTAAGCCTCCCAGTTACCAGTGCAGAGTATTTCTCTCTATCTGAACAGCATGTTGTCCCAAGCAGGCTAATGTCAACTCAGCTGTTACATCTGCCCAGGCTCTCCAAATCTCCTCCTTAATTCCTCCAGCAGGCAGCTGCAATCAGCCGAGGGGACACGCCAGAGATGGAGAAACACAAGCAGGTGGCCGCCTTGCAGCCTTGCAGCCGTTCAGAACTCTCTTATATATTTTCAAAAAGTTACCAGTCTGGAAATAAAACCCTTTTCTATCATTCCTTTTTATATTTATCAAGTGCTCTCCTCAGAGCAGTAATGTATAACCGGTCGCTATCAGTGATTTCAATGGTTATGCAAGGATGTGTGAATGATATGCCTGCACTTGCATTTGCTCTGCCAGGAGACGAACCACGGTTAGAAAGTGGAACATTTAAGAGATTCCAGGCAGAGCTGTGAAGATAAGTATAATGGCTGTAATAGTAACCAAATCTAATTACAGCTATTCCATTACATTAAATTACAGAATTTCACTTTAATAAGGTATTATCATGGGAGGGGTCACGGTGAGGCCGGGTTCCCATGGCTACAGTCCCACAGACACCCACAGATAAATTAAATATCAAGTGGAATAGAACACCCACGCACACTGCACGGCTTCAAGAGTTCGAAATATTTCCCCCATCAGCTGACAGGTATTTGTCAGGCAGACAAACTGCAAACGGCAAGCCCACAGTGCGAGTTCATGTAATTGATGGATACGTGACGGGTGATATCTGTCTAAACAGGCGGGCAGCAAATGTACATGTAAGATAAAAGAAATGAGCATACATTTTTCCCGAGATGTTCTGGTAGAGGGAGGACTGCAGCGAGAGCGAGAGATGGAGAGATACATACAGATAAGCCAGATGAGACCATCTGCTGGGGGAAATCATATTTCCCATGACCTGCACTGTCAAAAGATGCTGCTGAGATTGCACATAGGACCCAATGGAATGACGCTGACAAACAAGTCCGATAGCTAGACTGTTTACACTCAGAGACCGGCATTGTTTTTTTAATTCCCTGAGACATGAATGACTTCCATTCATCAGTATCTGTGTCCAGTCCAGAACAACCCTACCACATTGCTCTTTGAGACCAATTTAATTAGACAGTTTGCTAACATTGAGCGTATTACATTATTCTATTTGACAAGTGGCCCAAAGAGGGTTTTTTTTTTTATTAGAATTATCCATATGTTTGTTTTTAAATCTGCAGTAGTTTGAACAGTAATTGTCCAAAAATAAAATATCATTCGGAATACCAATTAAAAGTAGTAATGTTGGCAATTTTTCATCTTGACATATGGCTGAATTAAGATTCCACTGTTTCCCACTAATAGATTCAATCGTGTGGAAGATAACAGTCATTAATTTCCATTTAGCTTGGTGGAAAGGTGTCGTGTGGGAATCTGTGCAAAAGACCAAAACCCAGGAAAGCGGGACTGCCTTCCAAGCTGTCAAATGAAAAAGAATAAGATATCCTCGGAGTGTTGTTTACCTCTCAGGCAAGCCCCTCGAGAGGCCTTGAAGTAAACATCAAGTTCGTCCAAAAAACAAATCAAGGGGAGGTGGCAATGTGCCGAACGACACCTGCTGAATAAGCTCTTTTTTTTCTGCTGCAGGTTTGACAAAATATCGTGATGTCGCCTCTTCCCGGCTGAGACCTTTTTGGATGCTCGCTGGAATGAACTTTGTTAGCTTGAGATGTGTCAACAGTTTTGCTTAAGCAGCATGAAGCTGATCTGAGGACACGGTGAGCCGGCGTCGGCAAACAATCTTCAGTGCTGCTCCATAACGAGGCTGAAGTCAGCTGCAACTTCCTGACAACACTAGGCAACGCCAGCAACTCCCGCCACCCCCCACCCCAACACACACACACACACACACACACGCGCTGATGCTGGCACCTCAGAATACGGGTCCTCACTCAAACGACAAGTCAAAAATATCATCACACTTAGTGCTGTGCCGTTACATGTATTGCCTTTTTTTTTTTTTTTTTTTTACACGGGCCTAATCACTGTAAGGATTGGGGTCCACGGAATTACAGGATACAAGCATCATCAATCTGTCACTGTCTCTGAACTCGTGCTCTCCTGGCAGAGATTCAGGCAGTGAATTAATCAAAGGAACCGTTATTGCCAAATTACTGACATGGGTTCAAAGATAAATGTCTCCTGGCTGACGCCAACTGACAGCCCAGAGAGTGATTAATTTCTCTCTACTCTGGTGATTGGCAAGAGACTCAAACTGAGGATGCTGCATCCTAATCGTGCCACGCATCGCCTCATGTCGAGTCTGGATTACGGTACCAATCCCTAATACTTTGCGAGCGGGAGCCGTGTTGAGGTGAACAACGTATTCTTGGGTGTTTTTTTTAGTTGAAGAGGCACTGAGTGAAGCCCGTGGGTCATTGGCACAGCACTTTCTCAAAGGCCTCAATTTCAGCTGGAGACAGGATTGAGTTATGTGGTCCCTGTCCTGTCAAATGCAATAAGGAAAGCGAGGCAGAGAAAAGCCCAAGGTTTGCTTCCTTGTGACCGGAGCTTCATATAACACACACAGAGCCAATAGCTGCTGCCTGCAATAATGCAGCCACGTTTTCATAATCTGAAAAGACAGGTCTGCAAGTGTTTTTTGGAAGGAGATTAACCTGGACATTAACGCAAGGTCAAATGTGACCTCCCTGCAAAAGCTCCACGTTGTAATACAAACTCAATACAATATGCCAGTTTAAGAAATCCAGTCTTAATTCCAACAGAGAAATATTCAACTGTGGCTTGTTTGTGAGCGGCGCAAAACCATTACCACCTTTTGATCTTTGCCTGTTAGCCTAAACACCCCTATCAGTCTTGCTATCAATCCCGTGGCGAGAAGCAAGATCAATCAAATCCCTTTTTCTGGCTCTTGTGTTTATCACACTTTAAAGTTGCAGCAGGGGCTCGCGTTGTCATAGAAACAGCTGCAGTAGAAAAAGGTTAGCTTGTTGTTGAACTTGGTAGGATGCATAGAGTAACGAGAGTCATCATTATGTGAGATATCAGCAGCACAAGCGGGGAGGGGACTGCTTCTTTTGTTTTCTTCTTTTGCCTGAAAAGCAAGGCCTTACAAATTAATGTGCGCCGGTGACTGCAAGTCCTCCTCCCCCTCTGTATGAAAACCCAGGCGAATATGGAGAGCGGCTCACAGACAATGTTGAGTAAAATACTGCCACAGGTGCAGGGATTTGGCTGAATTCCTGCATAGTAATAAATCTCAATGATAGAATTTTGTATTGAGAGCTCAGAATTGGTCTGTCCTCGCCCCACAATGCAATCATCTCGTCTGGTCTTCCTTCAGAAATGAATCCTGTCTGGCCCACCTGCAGTAAAGCTGAGGCACGGTGTGATATCTCTTTACTTTAAGATTGCACATTAGCATTCACCCCAACTGGCGAGCTCGCGGAGCGTCCCCAATACTGCTTTACAATCTCCAAGACGTTGGGCGGTTTGTAACCAGTGTTTGCGCTTCGACTCAATTTCACAAAGATGGGACAGCGAGAGAGATCTGCGATGCGACGAGTCACTGGCACACATGGGAACCACATTAATGCCTGCTACCTTTATCCAGGTAGGGGAGGACATTTTGTATTTGATGCCAAATCATCTTAAGTTCTTGTTTCCACACGAGTTTCGTGAAGTAAATTGACAGTTTTTCGTTTTACAGCATGCAATTTCTCTGTTTCACTCTCACCGCTCTCATCATCGTCACTTTCATCCAAAGCGAGCGTCGAGTGTCACTGACATTACACGTAGAAGAAACAAAGAACCTTTCGTCGTGTTGCCCCCACATTGTGGCATATTATCTGGTTATCCTGATGTTTTCCTGTCTGAATCACAGTTTGCGTTTGGTCTTGATGGCTGTTGATACCGCCGATCGGTAGTGACCGTGCAGACAGTCCACAGGGTCAATACGCTACAAGGCTAGCATGGCGATCTACAGCGCATTTGAAGAGCGCGTCCTCCAAGTGCACAGTATAAACAAAAACTAGCCTACTACGCGTCCGTGTAAGCCGGAGCAGGCCCTGAATAATTCAGTGGCCTTGACAACACTTTAGTTGGTGCACCGGGCATTGCAGGCAATTCCACCACCAATCATTGGGATCATACACTCACACAGAAACTGCTTAGCTTCATGTCTTTGAGATTAAGCTGTGCAGTTCACACAAAATCATGTTGTAGGTTATTCCCCAAACACCTGTATAGTCTTCACAACTTACAATGATTTAAAGGTGGATGAGTCCAGCTATTTATTAGCTATTAGGGTAATGTGCCGGGATGAGGATGCGGGCAAACCAGAAAATATGTATTTTATATTTGAATAGGCTACATAGTTATGTTGTTGTGGGGTTTTTTTTTGTAATATTTCAAAACAGTCTAAATAAGTTTGTGTTAGTAAAAAAAAATGCCCCACATTTGGGGCTCCACCAGCATTCCCCTATCCCTCTGGTGTTCGCCTTCATTTGGGAGTATAATCGAAGCACGGAGTACTTCAAGTTTTTGGAGCTTTGTAAAAGTTTTTTGACTTTCGCCACTTAAGAGAATGGAATTCAGTGACTCAAAGCTGTGCAAGTTATTCAGATGAGATGTGAAACAAGGCCAGATCTGAACCTTGGACAATGAGATTGCTGTGAGATAGGCAGCGGGGAGTATCCGCAGCACAGAGGAGGAGATAAGGTGAGGAGCGCGATCTCACCAGAGGCAAGTGGTTTGCACTCAACTGAGCTGAAAGTGAATGACTGATCTGTTTCCACACGCATACACCTTGTTTAAAACCACTGGTTCTTCCCCTTCAAAGGCTTTCCAAACTCAAGAACCACAAAGGAGCCTTTTGAAGCAATCTCTCCTGGTGTTTCAAGGGGACAGCTGAGCGGCCCCAAAAAAATCCTTCTTAACTTGCAGATCCACCTGCTGCTTCATAGATGTTTAATTTAAACTGGACCCCTCTTTTTCCATGGGGATTAAGCTCCCCAGAACTTGTTGTAAACATTTCAGATGTATGATATTATGCTTTTGAAGGCTATTTGACTTTGTAGATGCAAAAAAAAAAAAAAATGAATTTGCATTCATCGGGTTCTCCTATCTTTGCATATAGCCACACCTTTTAGGTGAAAGAACTGTAAAATATGCCCAGTTTCCCTGTACAAGCACTGGAATATAAAATCAGTTTGAACACTTTGCCATCCTTAAAAGTTATGGGGAGACAGTTTGAGTCACATCAGCGACCCAATTATGAGGAATTTATGCCACAGAATAACATACAAGCAATACCGGCCTTTGCACAGTAGCTGGACCTTGGATTTGATAACGCTCGCAGGGGGAAACCTATGTGCACACTTCTGCACAAATCTGACTGTTCTGAGCTATGAAAAGAGATAACATAAAAACCTGCAACCTTCTGATAATCCTGGAAAATACGGCAACATGATTGCTACACAACCAAAAATGTGTTTGATTTTCTGCAGCGTACCAGATCAAATTCACTATAATTTGGAGCAATACACGTGACAAGAGCTACAGGAAAATACTACTGATATGGGGATTACTTGACAACTGTGTATTTGAAGATACGGCAACTCCCGATTCTGGTGTATGCAAACGCACACGACCGTTTGTGCACAAACACACAAACGCGGCGCGTTTAAATGAACCGGCCTTTAGCCTCCATACTGCTGCGTAGAGCAGAGATTTCCCCCAGAAGTCTCTCAGCATAGCCGATATCAAAAGCTTAGAGGAGCGGCTCGCCTGCTGCAGTAAGGATCACCTCTGGGAATTCTCCCCACAAACATGCAGCCGAGAAGAAAGGCGGTTATTGTCAAAGTGTGCTCTGATTTGACTTATAATTACATTCAATTAGGATGAAACAAGGCAAATCTGGAGTGGGTGAGATATCGCATCAATACTTTTAATGAACTGATCCCCCATTAAGTTGGAGATAAGATGTTCACGTTAAGCAGAAAGTGGAGAGAATATTCAGAGAAAATGAATACTCACCTGCATGTTTGAAGCGCAAAAAGGGGAAAAAAAATAGTGCTATTTTATGATGCCAGCTTCTATTTTCCAATTTGTTCACTGTATAATATCACATTAGCAGACGTGCCGGGTGTCGCGTTGTTGTCACCAACAGCAGACAGTGTAAATTGCAGATTGCTACATGCACTCTTGATCTTTGAGAGGACTGTCACATCCCTCTGTCGACACGAATCAGTGTCAGAAAGTTCCAACGAGTGGGTTCAGACCGGAAAAAAAACAAACTCCAAAAAACTGCGCACGCTCAAAAAGAAAAATTCAGAGAGCACATTTTTGTAGAGTAATAGGTTTCAAAGTAGGCTGCAGTTCAAGAGCTTTGTGGGGAGGCAAAGACACGGCTCGGTGAAGAGCGGAGGCCAACAAACATAAAAACACGGATTAAGGGGCGAGAAGGAAGCCTAATAGTGGAAGATTATAACGGCATTACTACCCGGTGAGACACAAGCACACACAGCAGGCTCCAGGTATCCGTGAGACGATGGGACAGACACTCAGCCGCTGAGTCACACTGCAGCTGAGCGGAGGGTCGAGGATCACGAAGACGGAGAAAGAGCCCAGTGAGTCATCCTTCACCGGTTTTCGACTTTTGTCAATCTTTCGTTGGCTACTGTTCGCATCCATAGTTTAAGGTTCCTACACAGTTCAGCCGCGTTTGCACTTCATCATCGTGAGTCAAACGGTCTATAATGAGGGATTTTCCCATTAGGTTTCTGTCAGGAGTATAGCAATAGAGTTTGAGTGGCCCACCAACATTTCAGTCTCAATGCGATTAAGAGAACATTATGATTAAGACACGGGTCACGAGAACACATTAATCTTATTATGATATTTACGTTAAGGCCATACGGAGATGATTAATACCGCAATTAGGACGTGCACTGCTACTCACGTTGTTGGAGGCTTATTTAGGCGCCATAATCCGTGCAGGTAAAATTGCTCTCCAGTGATTTTCCAAGTTACAGCACTTCATTTTTCACAGGCGGCACACGCGGTGATATGCAGCCATGAAACGAGACGCAATTTGGAAACAACATCCCGAATACAAAGGTTCTGTGACGGTATGAAAACTGAAAAGCAAAATAAGCCGCATTTATTACATAATTACAAATCGATGAAAGGAAATATTTTGGTATTAATGCATGTGGACAGCCTCATTATTACTTTCCACAGTGTTACAGGAACGGTTTGAAATTTTGGGAAACGCGCTCATTTGTTCTCTCGCCGAGGGTTGTACAAGAACATCGATACCACTCTCATGTGCGTCCTTAAATACTGAGCTACTGATGGTTAGCTTAGCATTATGACACAGCTCGCTTGGGTCTGTCCAAAGGTAATAAGTCACGGTGCAGTAACTGCGCCCAGCTAAGAAAACGCCACAGCACATAAATAACCCTCCCTGATAACTGCAAATCGTTGTTTTTGCACTCTGACTTTCACACGGATTGAACCACTGAGATGTAAAGTAAAGATGCTGGTGAGCTAATCTTAATGCTAAGCTAAGATAACCAGCCGCAGTTTGATATTAATTGGACCGATGTAAGAGTGCTACACATGTTTTCATCTGACTCGCAATAAAATATTTAAGATCTAATTTCCCCAAAATGTCAAATTGGTGCAATCATAGGAATTCTATTAACTGGGTCATGTAGGCCTTTTCAGAATGTTTGAATCAATCCAGTGCACCATGACCAGCGCGTGGAGATTTACATGTAGCCAGTTCATCTTGCCATCCAATTCAATTTCACAGCCCAGCTGTAGAGGGGTTGTTTTTTTTCCCCCCTTTCGTTTCTTTCAAACTCCATTTGAAAGAGTTCTGGGAGACAGCGGTGGCCTCAGAGTTGGTCGATCACATTTTCTCATTAATTCAAAAGGTGCCGTAGATGCCTTCCGATTACGACATGAATAATAAATAGGCCTGTTAGTCTCCTCGTGGTGGGCACTGTTTAATTCAATGTCCATCCATGTGTATTAAGGAAACTGCCTGTCCATGGCAAAAAGAGAAAGAAACCGCCTCAGACAAATGACATTGTTGTTCCAGACTTAATAAACAACCCGTCAGGACGTGTTACAGTGGGATGTTACAGTTGGGTGTGTGGCACAGAAAAAGCGGTGTCCGTGTAAAACCATTAATACATAAAAAATAAATAAAAATGGTTTAGGTTGTCACGCTAGCGTGTCTCAAATAACATTTTTCACATGATATGTGATCTGATGGTTCACTTCCTGCCATCAGATTAACATGACGACCCCACTATTTTCAGTGTGATTGCGCCTATATCGGTTTCCCGGATCAAAAGCCTCGATGTGACTGGAGCTCCCAATTTGCAAAGCAATTACAGATTATGAATCTACGGTGTTGAAGGAAACGACTGAAATGAGGGAGAAGGTGGGTTCATTTACATTCTGGTGCACCTCTCCGTGTGCTGCGGGCATAGGTGTGCAAGGTCAATGTACATAAATGTATGAGCTAGAACTCTACACAGATCACAGATCTTTGGCTCATCAAGTCATCGCCATTCAGTGGGGTCTGCCGTGATCATAGCGTTAATGAGAAGCCACCATGAATAATTCAATAGGTTGTCTACCCCAATAAAGGACTTCCTTCTGGTCTCATATCCAGTTTGTACAACATGTACTGGGCCTCTGCATTAGGATTGTCAAGGTGTTATGTCTCCACCTAAAGGCACCCTGAGGAACTGCTCCTGCGTGCTGGACTGATAGGCAGGATAATCATATAAACACTCTGAGCAGCACATTTAATCAGCAGCAATTATAGATCTCTGTCATATTTAATGACACATTAGTTACAAGTGGATATGATTAGGCTCGTGAAATTGGTGGAATTCAAGGGAGATGCTGCATGCATTCAATTACATCCTCGTATCTGTACAGTTTTTAATAAAGAAAATGGCAGATTAAGTACAAATCACCATTAATTCAGTTGTGTATGATGCATTACAAGAAGTTTTATTATTCAACTTGAATAACAGATTTACACAATCCCAAGACAATTCTGCAATAATTAGTGTGCTTCTGTACAAAACATTTATTTATTTTTTTAAACTAAGTAAAAATATTAAATAATGTGACACGATCTAGGAGAGGGGGAGAATTACATGAATTCAGAAAGTTTTTCCTTTACTTTCCCTTCGATGTTCGCATAGTATTTCATTTGGGCAAGCAGGGCTTTGGCGGCTTGAAGCTCTCCTGATAAAAAAAGAAGAAAAAAAAAGAAAAAGAAAAGAGTGCACAAGGTAGTTCAATCACTGACTCACTCAGTGACTTAAAGTAAAGCTTCGGCAGAGATTTCAAAACAAGCAAAGGAATGAGTGGGAGGAACTAGAAAATGTTTCAGTGCAACGTTTGAATATAATACCTTCAAGAAGGGCAGCGTCTATCGCCTCCGTCAAGACTGCCAGTTTCCCTGCAAGTGAGAAGGAGACAAGTTCCAGTTCTGCGCGCGTTAACAAGACGTGGCACATGCAGGGCTTTTTATAGAGGCTCAGAAGAACACTCGCCTCAGTAGCTGCTTGATTTGAAGTTACACAAAGCACATGAAAAAATAATCACACCGCGTAGCACGTGGAGACGATAAATAATTTTAGTTTACAAAATGGGACACAAATTGAGCAGATCACGTAGACGAGACATGAATCATGTCATGTCAAATATGCATCATTCGTTGGTCGGAAATCTTTTAGCGTTGTTGTGCATTGCATATTAACGGTAGGCCATCATATCCCATATTTGATACTATGGCCGCATTTTTTTTATGAATTAGCCATTCAGTGGTTCTCTAATTATCTTTCTATATGGTAGTTTGCATCGTGAGTGGTGGAGTCCGCCATTGCTGGCCTGGATTCATATTGCCTTTTTTTTTTTTTTTTTTTTCATTTTTCTTTTTAAAATCATTGCGACGACAACTTATTCGATAAACACATTGCAAAAGTCTGTGATATTGCACTCAGGGGTTTCTTTAATCATTTGGAAGAGAGCATCAGTTGAAAATGGCAATTAAACATTCAGCAATTTTTCTTTTGTTAAAGGAAGGAAATCATTTCCTTAAAATGTTTTAATTCAACATGCAATTTGTTGTATTTTAGCAGCAGACTGACCTCATCAGAAAGGTAGAACTCAGTACACCTTAATATCTGTTTATTTATCGCAAGCAATAACGATATCGCATATTTTCCACACGTCGTGCAGCCCCAGGATGCATTACAATGAGGTTTTTTTTTTGGTTGCACATTTGGTAAACATATGAATCAATTCTTCTAGGAGCGCTGGCTCTAGTATCAAACCACAATTGGTGTTACCATGGTAATTACAGATGTCACCAAATCGACCAGAACTGAAATATCTTAAAGATTACAACTTTAACCTTTTTAGAATAAATGTCTCAGCCCAGTTCAGCCATAAAGGGATTTTTGTTTATTATACTGTTGAATTTGAATGACTTTCTGAGGCATGGAGTTAAAACTAGTCTGAAATATGGAATAGCTACATATCTGAAGTGTCAGCGCCAATTATCCAGGTGTATGTTCTCTCCCACCTGTTCTAATTCATGACCAGCGCTCGGCTCAAATCGATTCCACCACACTTTCACTCGATAAATTGAACGGGCATATTTATTTACGTTTTGTGTCTTGGCCGATCTTATTGGCGTCCTCTGGAGTCCGTGCTTCATCGACGGCTTCGTTGATCTCCATCAGCTCCATTAGGAACCCGGAGTCGGCCCCGGAGTCGGTGCCCTCTTCTGTACGCACCCCCTCCAGCTCCAGCTGGAATACAGGACGGGAGTTCATCAAACTCAACGGCACCTTTTTTTTTTTTCTTTTTTTTTTTTTTAAATGCACGTTACTACTTTTTGACTGACAGATGGTGGAGATGGTTCTCGAGAACAAGCGATCAGACAGACAAGAGCTTGCAGTTATGAAAAATAAACTATTCATTAGAGGTAAAGTCAAGAGATTTCAAACTCACCATATAAAGACCACGACTCAAAGGCTTGAGCAGAGTGTGGTACGCTTTGTTCACAAGCGCAGAGTGGCTTTCTGAATACTCCTGTTCTTTCTGCAAAAGAGGGATCTGTTATGTTTCCTTCTAATGATGTTCAGTCCATATTCATTCATTTATATAAAAAAAAAAAAAAAAAAAAAAAAAAAAAAAAGGGAAGGAAACGTGTGTTATTGTGAATTTTAACCAACATGCTTTGCACTTGTATATTCACATTATCCAGAGTTACACATCAAACTGTCGCAATTTGGAATTACATCCGAGCTATTTTACACCTTGTCATCCCAATCTATACCACTGTCAGATTTTCAAACGCCAAATCCTCAGCGATACCGACAATACGATGTATGACATATCGCTCCTCTTTTGTAGTCGAGCAGTTTGGGACCCTTCAAGGGGATCCAGGTGGAAGTTTGACACGACAGACGTGTGGAAACGAGACGGTGGGAGGAAAAATATCTCGGAAACGGTTGGCAGATCGGAGTACAGTTCGCAGCTATCAGGTCTGTCAGCTCTCGTGAAAATCAATAATCTCAAGCTCCGGCCCATGGGCCCGTCGCGTGGAGCCGCTTCTCTAATAACAACCAGTGCAGGAGGTGGCTGCCTTGTAGCCTTGTATAAGTAATGAGATTTCTATATATGATGAAGACCCCTGAGGCTGGAAGATGTCTAATTAAGAAGAAATGGCCAGAGGTGCTGATAAATTAAACAAGAGTCAGTACAATATTGGACAGGTCGTTTGTGAGGAAACCATTTAGGCTACCTCTCCTCTCTCTCTCTCGCGGCTGCTGAATATGCGTTCGGCTTTCATATCGCATCACGACAACATTGTGCTTTTGCACCCGGGTGTACAAAATAAATTATGTCCGATGCAGCACCCCTCCTCCCCTCCTTAGTACGCATAATGCTTAGTCTTCCAAACTGCCAGGCAATTATTTATTTTTTTTAATGATCCACGAGGGCGTAGCGAGTCAACTGCTTACTACTTTATGAAATAACCTATAAAGACCTTCGACTTCAAACTGCTCAGATGCATTTCAATCTTATTTCTTTCTGTGGAAGAAATTCATAGCTGCACTAATCAAGGTTTTTATGTAAAATATAGGCCTACCTTTTTTTTTTCTCAACAGCCAAACTGTGCTTTGGGCTTCGTGTAATTTACCTAGTTAGTGCGTCAAACTTTTTTCCCCGCACTATTCGGATGTTACAAAAGGTACACTTGTCTGACTGTGATAAGTGACAAATCAGGAGTGAAGAGGATTTAATTTGTTTGCTAAACAGCAGAGAGTGATTGCTCCATCCACCAGAATTAGACCTCTTTCCTGTCTGTCAGTATAAAGCATCACCACGAGTTCGCTGTGTGCCTGTTGTTGGCGGCAATTCTCCATAATTACTGACTCAAAGCAGCAGAGGCTGAGATAGCCTTACCCTTACTTTGACCCTGATGACATCACTGTGGTCATTTTATCCCACTTGACAAGTTTAAGACGTTGGAGAACTGTTTTCACAGTACTTGTAACTGATCTCTTAAGTGGAAATCAGTGGAGTGGCCCTTTTTTTAAATTACAGTTCAGCTGACAGCTGCCTTCTAAAAAGTGTATATGTGATATTTTTCTTTGTTGCGACAGTAAATTGGATACGTCTGGGCTTTGGACTGTTGACCATATAAAACGAGCGATAACCTCATAACGGGCATTTTTCATTGTTTAAAAAAGGCCAGAAAATAAAGTGATACGTCTCTAAATTAAAAGGTCCTCTATACAATATTCAGAGCATTAATATGGCAGCAAACAAGCATTTGCTATGTAAAGTGGAGTGATGTCTACCTGAGCAGAGAAGGAAGTAACTCATCCTCTCTCCCTGTGTTGTAATCTGAGTTTCCCTGTGCTTTGTTTTAAAAAGCCGGGCTGGCTGCACATGCCTCTTTAGTGCATGTTTGTGCACGTGAGCGTGCCCCACTGGCATGGCCGCCCCTCTGCACTCGGCTCATACAGCGGTAACGGGACGGTCCTGACCAACGGCTTCGTTGCGAAAGCATAGGGCCCACCCTCCGATTCCCCACCAGGTAAACACTGTTAGCGCTGTTAGCGCTGTTAGCTGCAAGCCGCCGGCTCAGCAATAGCCATGGAGGCAATAGATATGTTCTAAATTTTGAATTTAGCAACTTTTAAGAATATAATTTGGGGATTAATCGATAACAAAAAAGTTAGTATTTCTGCCACATGGAATTTTGTTCACTGGTCAAGGGAATTAAGCTATTAATAACACAGGTCCACTCAAGCAGGAGCTATGAAATACATGAAGAATAGAGAGGCGTCCACATGTCAGACAATTGACTTCTTTTGATTAACTTTCTCTTACTTAACATTTACATTACTCGTAAAGACTTTTACATTCTTAAAACTTACCATTCAATTTGTTTTGCAAATATTGTTTGTCCCAAATCCTCGGATGCTTGTGCTTTGTATGTAGTGTTTTTACAACTTATTATATCTTTGATCATACTTTATTATTTGTAATTGAAATGGAGGTCATCCTTTTAATTTGATAATTTACAAAGTTTTTTTTTTTATATCTAATTGTGCTTAAGAATTCACATCAATAAAAAAAAAAAAACATGACATCATCAGGTAGAAACAACTGTGTTGTGTCACTGTTAGCTAGCTGACATTCACTCGGATGCAGTGACACAAAATGGATTGTTGTTTTTAATTAAAAAGTGATGCTGGAGACGTCCCCGCCCTCAGGCCAACAGCGTCCCCTGTGCAAAGAAAAACATTGAAAGAAAATTGTTTTATTCCCAGTTGCCATAAAATATCTTAATCAGTAAGGACAGCCACTTATTGAAGCCAGCTTGCCACCTCAGCACAAAGCTTCTTTTTTTATCTATTTATTTATTTATTTAACCTTGATTCAGTTCCCTTCATCAAGCACCTGGTGCTCCTATTAATATAACATATTAATAGATTATATTCTGTGTTGTGTGTTTATGTTAATTTGTCCTGTCTGAATGAAATGTGTTTTAATGTACCTTTTTATTTAAATAACAGATTTTTCAAATGCAAACTGAAGCCAAATGATTGCCTTTTAGACAATAAAGTACTTTCTATTCCATTCTTCTACTTGTTCTCTTTCTTGGAATTTCGATTTTTTTTGTTTTAGTAAAGACCTTTTTTCACAGTGGATTACCTGGTATTATATTTCTCTCCTCCTTTCTTTCTCAAAGCAATGCTTTCATCTTCTAAGTTGTTTCATTTTTGATTCCTTCAACTTGCATGCCTGGTAGCAAAATATAAGGAAAGCTGCCTCACGATGGCCTACATTTGTCAACATCTTTTAAGAAGCCCATCTTCAACTTTCCCCAGACCAAAGCACACGGTGCACAGTCATGTGGCCTAATAGGGACAAAGGGTCAAACCCAAGTCCCCCGTGTTATGCTCGCACTAAAAGATAGGGCAGCCTCAGCTGACTCATGAACCATGATACTAAACAGATCTGTATCTGTATTCCCCTCCCCTCCATGCCTACCACAGATTTCTGGCTGAAGTTGTCTGGATGCAGAGACCGCTGGAGATGCAAGTATCTTTTCTGCAGCTTCTGTGTGTCCAGCGTGAATGTGAAGTCACTTAAAAGAGACAAACACATGGTGACACCAAATGTTTTTTTGCTTTTTGCTCACTGACTGACTTGATGAATAAAACAGCAATTGGCAGATGAGAGTGGGAGAAATTATAAACAGGACGAGATACTTACCAATCCATAATTTTAAAGTAGGATGTGTCTTCTTCCGGGGGCTGGATCACTTTGCATGACCTACAGAAGAATGCAGGAGTTGCATCAAGAGGCTGTTTGCAACTCCAGCAGTTCACATTGACTTGACCTGCACAGTAACTCCTGTTGGAACTGGCTGGATTAGTAGAGTAAATAAACTTTCTTTCCTTCCCCGGTGCTTTGAGGTCCACGTTGCCGTGCCATGTGTCCTTCTTGGGAAAGCAGGTAGCCCTGCAATGTGCTGGACATGTAACAGTTTTATAAACAGACTGTCGGTTCTTCATAAGCCAGCTGTGGTGCGGTAAAGCCCGGTATGAGCAAAACATCCGAAAAGTGTTCAATAGCAACATTTTCTAAAAAATACAAATACACTACTTAGGCTGTAATGCAAGTAAATTGAAAGCACAAGACCCCTTTTCCTCACTGTCAAAACATAAACATCTCTCTTCCAGAAAAGAGAGGAAGTGCGTTCTTCCTCTACGTCTCGGCCACAGCGCCACCCGGCGTCATGCCGGCGGATCACGGAACTGTCTCTGAGATTGGGTAAGAAAAACACAACAGCTAGCACGCGGAGCTGCTAGCAACAGACAGCGCAATTCATTAGCAACTATTTATATATTATTGTAGCGTTGGATTTGATCGCAGCACAACACACGTAGTAAGTTTGCTAACATGTCTTAAAGACGCCACGATGTTCAATGCATCGCTGTCATGTTAACGACAGCGTTTGAGAGGACGTAAACCGATGAGAGAGAGCTGGTGGTCAGTATGTTGCTAGGTTAGCTCGCTAGCTAACAGCAGCCTAGCTTAGTTTGCTAATGTGCTTCAACTTTTTATGGTCAGTGCTGATAAGTAGCTTGTTGTCAGCTACTGGGGCCACTTCCTCAAAGATAGTCTTTCGCATAATTTATTGTAATTTGTAGAAATAAAAACACTACTTTAACTTTCCTGTTGAGAAGTGCTTGCTCAGCTAAGCGACTTAGCCGGATGACAAAGACGCCCCATGCTAACGTACCAGCCAACCAGTTAGTTAGTATCCCAAACGTGTTGTGTATCTTGACCACACACTTGTATCTGGCACGATATATTTCATTCTCGTTATGACGAGCCACAGACCTTTTTATATTTAAAATATTGGGTGTTTAAACATAACTTGGATCAGGTGACGTGATACGCATGAACGCTTTGGTTGTTGTTAAAGAATGTCTCTCCCAATTGTATCAGGGAAAACAGCTGGAACCTCATTAACATCTCCCCCTATCTTGTTCCTGTCTCCTGTTCCACCCCCCCCCGTGGCGATGACAAAGGCGATGGTCGATGAAGGGTTTTGGTTACACACAGAGTGGCTTGTCCACCGGGGTCTTCATCAAGCACTGGAACCCAGATAACACCTCCATCCCGGTGAGTATTTCGTGTAATGGGTGTGCTTGTTGTGCTGCTACACCATAATATGCCCTCTACCAGGCTGCACCCCTTGAATAGTAAATGGTAGATGCATGCAGGGGTTTCTCTGATCTGGGGCCAGTGTAAATATGCTTATTTGGTCAGAGATCAGACTTGGCGTCTTCAGTCCTCGTCTTTACAGCTTCCTAACAAAGGACAAGCTCTGGTGAATGCCAAGTCCCAGCTCTGTGTGTCTGTGTCTGTGTCTGTGTCTGTGTGTGTGTGTGTGTGTGTGTGTGTGTGTGTGTGTGTGTGTGTGTGTGTGTGTGTGTGTGTGTGTGTGTGTGTGTTTTGGGGTTGACGGGAGTGCAAAAGGTGACGGTGGAGTATTCCAGAGAGACACTGGTTGGAGACAGCAGTTTTCGACAAGGTAAACAGGATCTCGTCCTGAAGGTCGAGGGTGGTGCTTCTCAAGGCCCCCACAGACAATACTCTGGGTCTTATTAACGGAAATGGCTAAGAATAGAGAGCAAGGGAGCAAGGTGGCTCCTCTGGCGGTCATGTTGTTTGGGTTAAACAAGCCAAAACGGAACATCATCTTGAGAAGAGTGACTTCTCCAGCTTACATGCTGGGTGTGTCACACTTGCGCAAGGCTAAAAGGTTGATGTGCAGTGCTTTATCTCGCTCTGATGTGCAGCGGCAGCAGCAAAGGAGTAGTTGTGGAATCGCTCTTGACTGCTTATGTATGGAGTTATTGTGCCTAACGTTTCAGATTTGTAA
Organism: Ophiodon elongatus; assembly: GCA_016806645.1. Taxonomy (NCBI): domain Eukaryota; kingdom Metazoa; phylum Chordata; class Actinopteri; order Perciformes; family Hexagrammidae; genus Ophiodon; species Ophiodon elongatus. The sequence continues at coordinate 1,504,171 of JACSYO010002146.1, forward strand.
GTAGAACCATTTTCAAGTGTGTTTTGAGCAGTTTGGTTGTATTTCTTAACAACTTCGAGTAATAGAAACTTAAACTGGTCTTGCTACCTGTTTGTCAGGTGTAGATTTTAGCTTGTATGATAGTGCGTAAAATACTTTCTCCTAATTAGGTATAGGCAATATGGAACAAATCCTCTATTACAGTATATGCTCCTTTTTTTTCTGCAATATAAAAAGATAAAATAACGATTCATCTATGCAATACAAGATTGCAAGGTTTTTAATTTGTCATTGTACGACAGTGTTGCGCAACAAAATTTAGATTGTAGGCCCAATTTGCTACATAGTAAAGAAAACATTAATACAAAACTATTATATACGGAGGGTAGAGGATGAATCAAGGAGTCTCACAGCCAGAGGAAAGACGCTATTTTGAAGTGTGGTGGTTTGGCAGCTGATACGGTTGTATGGCATTCCAGATGGCAGCAGGGTGAACAGGTTGTGGTTGAGGTGGGTTTTGTCTTTTTAATATCCCTTTAGCTCATAGGTGTCAAACTCAAGGCGAGGCCGTGAGAACTCGAAAGGAATATGATTGTCTTAAAATTAAAGTCTATGCTGCTTTACAATGCACAGTGACCATAAACTACATCTCCCACAATGCATGTTGATTTTGTGACTCACGAACGGCATCCTACCTACCATTATGCTGCGTTCACACCAATAGCGTTGCGAATCTTCGCGTCGCTTTACTCGCGTGAGTTTACTCGCCGGACTATTTGTGGTTATTTCGCTTCACTCGCGCTAGACGCGCCGGAGAGGGGGCGTGGCTTATCTCCGTGGAAATAGTTAATTTCTGCCATCCACCGTGGAAGAAATAACCACTAGTTCTGCTTTGTACATGTTGTCGAAGTCCCGCAAACGTGGGAACATCAAACACCCTCATGTCTGGGTTCATAACATTATCATATTGACTTTGTTTGTAATCTACTCGCGCGAAAAATTCACAACAAGTTTGTTGTGAACGCAGCATAAAGGTGTGTGAGCAGGTGTTCCATGTAAAGGTGTGTGAGCAGGTGTTCCATGTAAAGGTGTGTTAGCAGGTGAGCCCCAGACCACATCTGTCACACATGTTTTTAGCAGCTCACAATTATGTGTTGTAGAGTTATATCCCTCTCAACTGTGACAAAAAAAGCTTTGCACAAAGTTAATGTAATAACGTGTGTTTGATGATATTTGTCTTTGTTATTTTCTATAAAAGTTTGATCTTTGATAGAGTAATGTGGGTTTCTTAAACCTAAATCAAAATGATTTATGTTATAATAACAGAGAAATCTGCTTACATACATTTTTACATTCATATAGATGCACGTACTATATTTTTACACTTGAATAAACAATAATCAAATGCAGAGACAGTCATTTAACAATATATTAGGGAGTAGTTACATTTATAAATGTTTACAGTTACAACCAGCCCTTTGAGGGCAACCATAATGCTGATGTGCCCCACGGTGAAAATGAGTTTGACACCCCTGCTTTAGCTCCTCGCAGGCTCCTCTTCTCACCAATATCACTGATGCTCAGTCGATGGGTACCAATGGTGTTTTGGGTGGTTTTAATTCGCCCGCTGTAGAGCCCTCCTGTCCCGTGCCGTGCACATACCATGCCAGTTTGTAATGTTTGCAGTCAGGATGCTTTCTATTACACCCCTGTAAAAGTTGACAGGAACTTGGCACAGGAGTTTTGCCTTCTTGCGTATCCTTAAGAAAAACAGCCGTTGACTATATTGGCTCAGTACCAGCACTGACATATTGGATATTGGCCAGTAATCTATGTCACTATTGTTATTGTGCGACAATGCTAATTTGCAGGCTTACTACTGTATCAAGATTACGTTATAAAGTTTGAATCACAAAGTTTAGTTTAGTGTCATAATCAGCACCAGAAAAGAAAAAGTGGGCTCTTGCATACACTTTCAAGGCAGCTGCCAGTGTGATATTTGTTCTTCTTTTCCTTCATGGAGACAACCCATTTATCAAGTCTGAAAGGAATTAAATGAAAATGCAGACAAATTGACTTGTATTTGATCATTTTGGCCACAACGTTTAAAATGCTATGTCCAGTATGAAACCCCCCTTTTGAAAACAAGATTAATCGTGTCTGTTTCACAATAGTTAAATCAATATCATGATAGCTCACACAGTAAAGTCAATCAAGCAATTATTTGTCACAGCAAGTGTGAATCCCTGTTTTATTACTCCTGGCAGCAATTATCCCCTGAAAGTTTCTGTTGGATGACCTTTTTTGCTCGCAATATAGTATTGATGTTTGGGTTTGATTTTGTGTTGTGGTTCAGGTGAATGCTGGAATTTGTCTTTTTTAAAAAATTTGAAGAAAGCCATATCTGTAGTGTTTTGATGTTCAACAAGGCTATATAATTCAGTACATCACTGTGCTCCAGTATGAATATGTCCTCATCTCAATTTCTTCCCCCACAGATAAACCATGATCCCCATCACTGAGCTGCGGTACTTTGTGGACACACAGCCGGCGTACCGCATCCTGAAACCATGGTGGGACGTGTTCACCGACTACATCTCCATTGTCATGCTTATGATCTCTGTGTTTGGGGGCACACTGCAGGTCACTCAGGACAAGATGATCTGCCTGCCCTGCAAATGGGTGGTCAACGAGACCTGCAAGAAGAACTTCAATTCCACCCTCTCCGCGTCGATGTTCTCGGAGCCCAAAGGGATCCAGTACGATCTGGACCGCCACCAGTACAACTATGTGGATGCTGTGTGCTATGAGAATAGATTGCACTGGTTTGCCAAGTATTTTCCTTACTTAGTATTACTTCACACCCTTATTTTCCTAGCTTGTAGCAACTTTTGGTTTAAGTTCCCCCGGACTAGTTCCAAACTTGAGCACTTTGTATCCATCCTGCTGAAATGCTTTGACTCCCCATGGACAACTAGGGCACTGTCGGAGACAGTAGTTGAAGAGAGCGACCCAAAACCCATGAAAATGAACGGCTCAATGGACCACAAGGCGTCCGTTATCAGTGAGGATGTTGAAGCAAGTGTTCCGATGCTCCAAAGGACAAAGACCCGCTTCGAGCAGGGCATCGTAGATAGAACGGAAACGGGGGTTTTGGACAAGAAGGAGGGCGAGCAGGCAAAAGCCCTATTTGAAAAGGTCAAGAAGTTCCGTATACATGTTGAAGAAGGAGACATTGTCTACAGACTGTACATCCGCCAGACTATTATCAAAGTCATCAAGTTTATTTTGATCATCTGCTACACAGGGTATTACGTGCACGATATTAAATTCAGTGTTGACTGTTCGGTGGACATAGAGAGCCTGACGGGTTACAGCGTGTACCGCTGTGCTCACCCACTGGCTACACTTTTTAAAATCTTAGCCTGTTTCTATATTAGCTTGGTCGTGGTGTACGGGTTGATCTGCATGTACACACTTTGCTGGATGCTCCGGCGCTCGCTAAAGAAGTACTCCTTCGAGTCGATCCGGGAGGAGAGCAGCTACAGTGACATACCCGATGTGAAGAACGACTTTGCGTTCATGATGCACATGATCGACCAGTATGACCCTCTGTACTCCAAGCGCTTCGCCGTGTTCCTCTCGGAAGTGAGCGAAAATAAGCTGCGGCAGCTCAACCTCAACAACGAGTGGACGCTGGACAAGCTCCGGCAGAGGATCACCAAGAACTCTCAGGAGAAGTTGGAGTTGCACCTGTTCATGCTGAGTGGCATTCCAGACACAGTATTTGACCTGATGGAGCTGGAGGTTCTTAAACTGGAGCTCATCCCCGATATCACCATCCCGCCGATTATCGCCCAGCTGGTCAACCTGCGAGAGATGTGGCTTTACCACACGCCGGCCAAAATCGAGGCCCCCGCGTTGGCTTTTTTGCGCGAAAACCTGAAGTCTCTGCACATCAAGTTCACTGACATCAAAGAGATTCCCTTATGGATCTACAGCCTGAAGAATCTGAGCGAGCTTCACCTAACGGGGAATCTCAGTGCGGAGAACAACCGCTACATTGTCATCGACGGGCTCCGGGAGCTCAAGAGGCTCAAAGTTCTTCGCCTGAAGAGCAATCTCACCAAGCTACCTCAGGTGGTGACCGATGTGGGCATGCACCTCCAGAAGCTTTCCGTCAATAACGAAGGCACCAAGCTGATGGTGCTCAACAGCCTGAAGAAGATGGTGAACCTGACTGAGCTGGAGCTCATTCGCTGTGATCTGGAACGCATACCGCACTCAATCTTCAGCCTGCACAACTTGCAGGAGATCGATCTGAAGGACAACAACCTGAAGACCATCGAGGAGATCATCAGCTTCCAGCACCTTCATCGGCTGGTCTGCCTTAAGCTCTGGTACAACCAGATCGCCTATATTCCCATCCAGATTGGCACACTGACCAACCTGGAGAAACTGTACCTGAACAGAAACAAGATCGAGAAGATCCCCAGCCAGTTGTTCTATTGCCGCAAGCTGCGCTTCCTGGATCTGAGCCATAACAACCTGACCTACATCCCGACAGACATTGGCTTCCTCCAGAACCTCCAGTACCTGGCAGTTACAGCCAACAGGGTGAGTACTTGAGTTCTGTTTTCCACCATTTTAATCTTTTTTTTTTTAATGTACAATGGCTTTAAAATCCTTTTTATGGTTTATTTTCGACAATTTAATGGTCCAAGTTTCAAATTCTAACACCGCTCTGTTTCTCTCCCATCGCATGACACCCTCCCCGTCTCGAAATACAGATTGAGAGCCTGCCCAATGAGCTGTTCCAGTGCAAGAAGCTTCGCACGTTGAACTTGGGCAACAATTGCCTGCAGTCTCTGCCATCGCGGTTCGGAGAGCTGACCGGGCTAACGCAGCTCGAGCTGAGGGGGAACCGTCTGGAGTGTCTGCCCGTGGAGCTGGGCGAGTGCCGGCAGCTGAAGAGAACCGGTCTCGTGGTGGAGGAGGACCTCTTCAACACCCTGCCCTCGGAGGTCAAGGAGCAGTTGTGGAAAACCGACAAAGAACAGGCTTGAAGAGGTCTGTGGCCCCGAGTGAAAACAGATCCTGACCAAGAGGAGGCCCTGGCACAGGAGGAGCACCTGTGCTCCCCCACAGCCGGCAGTAGTCCCGCTGCAGTGTGCTGCCAGTAAGGTTGGGTATCGGTACCAGTGCCCGTTGGGCAGAACCAAATTACTGATAGCTTCTGGTTGTTCTTTTTAATTCTTAACTGTGCAATTGATTGTCCTTTCTTTTGCAAACAACTCCTCAGGCCTTTCCAGGACAACCCAGTATGTAGCAGTGCCATTGTGAGCCGCAGCGTTTGTTTCCATGCTATAAGCTTCTCAGTTGCGGTAGAGAAGCTTTATGAATGCAAAACTGTGAGCCCACTTTGCTAAAGACAGGAAAATAAGTGGAACACACTTTCTCGTCTAATCAAGGTAGAAATAATCTGTCCAGTATTGTTAGTTTTACAAATGGGGTAGCAAGCTGATCACTAAGGCCTCTTCCTCATAACATGCAACGTAATTAATCATAAATCATGACAAGCTAGAGGCTGTGACTCTTGTTAAATCCTTCTTTTTTTTTTAGGAAAAATAATGCAGATGCTCACTCACAATAATTGATGTCATCTGATAAGATCACAAAATAATATATTGATATGTTTTATAATAATAATGATGATGATGATGATAAGAAGCAAACAATCAAGTTAGCAATCCTATAAATTTCCATCTCTTGTCCACAATGACCTAACCTAAATGTTGGTCTCTGCTGGTCATTGTTTTTCAAGCCCTCAAATACCTTAATGAATGCTTAGTTTGAAATTAATCGAAAAATCATGAACAAATGACATGAAACCACAAATCGGGGATAACAAACGGTTAGTCATGTCAAAGAACGGTCCTGGAATCTGAGATCCTTGTGTTTGAGAGGATGTTGTAAAAGATGGAGACGGTTAGTGCTGTGGAGACGGATGAGTTTCCATCGGTTGGCCCGAGTCTTGGTAGCAGCACAACCTGTGCTATTAAACTAGAGAGCGGAGGGGTTGATGGCTTCTTTCTGGGGGAAGGATGTGCAGTATGTTTGACTCAGTGCTGGGAAAAGCAATTATTCTACTGAATGCTACCCAGTGGACTATTATTCCAAAATATTGCCCCCATACAATAGAGTTAATGGAGCGTCTTATCAGCGAGCGGATACCCAACCCTTACTGCCAGTAGACTTTCGTGGGAATTGAGCGAAAAACTGTCATGATCATGTATGTAATGAATTGCATGAAACGAATTGAACAAATCTGGGGGGTGGGGGGGGGCATGCTGCAAAGGCTTTGGATGAGATGAGTCCTGTCGACATACTATTGACATTGCAATGGAGCCTCATTAGTTATGTGTTTTTTGAAACGAACGCAAATGCTCACCTGAAACACTAGATTGGTTTACGATCCTTTCACTGGGCTACCTGTGGGCTACCTGTGGGCTACCTGTGGGCTACCTGTGGGCCCCTATGGTCCCCAAATCTGTTTTCTGAACACCTGGCCTCACTTTGTTCGTAGTTTTTTCTGTTTTTAAATCCTGCTGAACTGCATTAGTCAAAATATGGTGCAATGTTCAGTGTCGATGTTCAACCGTGCATGAGATCGCAGCCACCTTTATTCGTAAACTATTTAAATCGTTGTATTGGAGTCATTTAAGATGAGGTCAATTTGGAATTGAATCCAAGTGTTTTTTTTCTACGGGGAAAGAACAATGCAATAAGGTCGAATATTTCTGAAACTTCATCGGCGTGAAAAACTAGCTACATTCCACTTAATGTACGGACAAATTGTAATTTCTGCAAATTATTTTCTCATTGGCAAGAGAGAGAGATTAAGAGGCTTTTTTTTTTTTTTTTATATATATATATATATATATATATATATATATATATATATATATATATATATATATATATATATATATATATATATATATATATATATATATATATATATATATATATATATATATATATAAAAAAGCCATGACTGTCAGATCAGTTGCCTTAACTTCAATTCACTCCTGTGTTGTGTATCATTTCTGTCACTCTTGTCGTGGAATCTGAGGAGTTGAAAACAAATGATTGTTTTCCCGACCATGTTTGGATGCAGATACTTGTCTTTAAAGCTGAACTAGACTACCCACGCCCAATTGATAATGGGAGCAACGGAACCGTTTTGCTGTTTTTAGTTTTTATGTTTTGCTCCTAATGTTTCATTCATAACTTCTTGTGGACTCTTCACAAGCACACCTGACATCAGTATTCAATTAGGGCCAATAAAAGATACGTCTGGTATCTCAGCAGAGATTAATGACATTGCTTTCTGTTGCCTCACCGTGTCACATTGACTGCTAATTTAATTTCTCCTGCGGACACAGCTACCACAGAGTGGGGAGAAGTCAGAAGGGCATTAATTAGCATAAAGATGATCCAGTCAGTTTTTATACAACTCTTATTTGTCAAAGTGATCTAGAAATGTAGAAGTTGGGTTTCGGTTCTTATTTGTTTAATTACTGAAGAGACATTTTTGGAAAATGTTGGTTGACGTTTGTGTGAAAGATTTATTTTATTTTGTTTTTCCAGATATACTTGGAAATCCAGTCCTGCTTTTTTCTTCTTCTTTTTCATCGCAAAGTCAAAATTACAAAAGTCATATATTATAATTTTGTTTTACTAAATTTAGAAATTTGACTTGTCACCTCATAGCAAGCAGGTCCTGGGTTCATGCACACGGCAGTGAAAATGTCTTTTAGTTTCTCAGACGTTTTGCATTTGGGTCATATGTTATTGATTTTTTTTATTTTATTCATGACTGTGGGAGATATTTATTTTCACCATTATTTTTATTTCCTGTCGTAAATATGGCCCTCTGTACTTTTCATGTTCAGGTCATCTCATTGTCAATTTACTTCTCTGGTTCTAAATGTGTGTTCATTTGTAGAGAAACGTGTAATACTTCTTGCCTGAGTGACTTTCCGGGCACTTGTGTGTTTTGCCACAGTAAGCAGCGCCGTGCTAAAAATACACACTTCTAGATCAACGCACAGCTCTGACACAGCACAACGCATAACGGGGATCCTTGTGTTTACCCAGAGAACAAGGTCGTCAGTTTATGTTTTAATAAACCTAACTGCAAGGAAAACTTAAGACGGTAGCAATAGACAGTACAGTGTCTAGGTTGAAAGGCGTAGGAATAGTTTTAAGCTGTGTACATTTATTTCAGTAACATGTTTAACTATGCTATTCTGTGCAATATTGCCTTTATCTCCACTATGTAAAGGTTGTTTGTGACGTAGTTTTCCGATGTGCACGGGCATTCTTTTCGTCGCATTCGTTTCACTACTGCGATGGTGAGGAGTTGGAAGTTGAGAGGAATGCTTTTGCACTATAGCGCCTGTCCCACCGGTTACATTTAGGTAAATGCAAATAATAATACCATTTCATGAATAGGACAAATGTTTTGTATGCACTCGGTATGGGAAGCTGCCAGCCGTGAGATTAAATTTAGATATCAGGTGTTCACTGAGTATTAAAGTTGTTTTTCTTTTTTTCGGAACTGCTCCTAGAAAGACAAATTATTTACCTTTTTTTTTTTTTTTTTTTAAAGTCCCAAGTGGAGCGTTTTAAATGGCGTCCAGAACACCTCAGCAATACACCACAGATTAAGACAATCAACTATTCTAATTAAGACTAACAGCAGAGAAGCTTATGTAAAGTGTTTCAGCGAGCACTGCAAGTAAATGGTCAGCACGGTAACAATGCATTGTGTAGGTCGCTAGTAAAGTGGTATGACATAGATTAGCTTTTGATCTCCTAGTTAAAGTTAATCTTTTTGTTCTGTGTTTGCCCTTTCTTATAATTATGACTTCTTCTGTTTGTTTTTTCATTTTGACAGCATTTGGTATTATTACAATATAACTAAATTTCTCAGGAAACCAGCTAGTACTCACTTCTTGTTTGAGTTCATTGCCTATTTTTTTTTTTTTTTTTTTTTATTGTTACACCTGTAATTTTTTTTAATTAATTTAAACAATTGTATTATAAAGTTAGTTTTATATGCATTTCTATACATTATTTTCTAGTTTGGTGTATTTAATATCGATTGCTGGTTTAAAACAAAATGTGTTTGTGTTTTTCAAGAAACCAATTGGTTTATCATTGATTCTGCGTTTTCCTCAATGACCATGTACAAAGTGAGCTGTATTGTTTCATAATTATTGTGTCTTCATCGGGATTAGCACAGATGAAGTGTGTGTGTGTGTGTGAGAGAGAGAGAGAGAGAGAGAGAGTGTGTATGTTGGCATGATGAGACTCTCATCCTGTGATGTCCATCTTTGTTCTTTCTCTTTAATTCATTTTTGGGTACAAAATCCTTATTTTCAATGTTTCCCAAATGACATCCAATCATAGATGATGTAAAAAATTTGGCTTCATCCGGTGTTGGTTTGCCAAATCTTTTCATGAATAAAATCATTAGTGTGTCCGTATTAAAATGAATTATGTGACAGTGAGTATTCTGTTTTAAACATGTGTCCCATCTTTTCCTGCACACCCTCCACTAGAGGTAAAATAAACTTGGTTGACCTAACTCGTCTTGTTGAGTAAGTGTTTGAATGTTGTATTTCGGTGTTGGGTAGAGAATCCGTCCAATCATGGACAAATGGTAAACATTTCACAGAAATTGAGGAGGGGGGGGCTAATATGGCGCCACAATTTCCGTCCAGGTGCCACATAGCCTGTTAATTTGACCACGTCTTAACAGCATTACAGGTGTTATCCCCCTGTAGAGACTGGGTGGTTCTGGTTGTTTACACTGAGGTAAATATGTCACTTTCATTTCGCCATGTGTTCGGTTTTTTAGAACACCGTAAATTCCTCGCGGAACCTTTCGTCGCTGGCCACTGCACCTAGACGGACATGTTTTTCCGACGCACTTTTTGAAAGACGCAACGTTTGAAATGGTAAGTGTGATTGTGGGACATTTCCAGCAGATATCTGTGAACATAAAAAATAACAGAATCGTTTAAGAAGCTGTCAAGTAACACGGTGTTTTAAGGGGTATTCGTTTGTTAGGAACCAGGCGAGAAACGTTGTTTTTTGAAGGAGAACGTGCTTATATTGTGCAGTCCAGCTAACAGGCTAAGCTAGCTAGCAAACAATAGTGAATGGCGGTTCCTGTGCCTCCTATACAATTAATGATAATGTTTATTTTCTTAATGTTACAGGCTGTTACCCTTCAAACAGACTTAGGAGAAATTAAAATCGAATTGTTTTGTGAGCGGGCACCGAGAACATGTGAGGTAAGTGAACTAACTTTTGCTCCAGTTCACGTTGGTGAGCGTTGACGTGACGTCACATGACGCTGCAGCTCTCTGGCTGCTGCTTACGTTCAAGTATTGGGATCAGAAAGTACTCATTATGCAACATGGCCCATTTCAGAATAATGTATATAATATTATTGCTGCTAATTACTTGCATATATTTTGTAATCTGACTCTGCAAAGTAGCAGTTAACGTTAACTAAAGCTGTCGAAATACATGTGGCGGAGGGAAATGTACAATATTTGCCTCTGCAACATAATGGATTTTAAGTTAATAGAATCAAAATGGAAATACTCAAGTAAAAGTACTGAAAATTGTGACATCACTGCAGTCTCTTTTTTAATATTCCTTGTTTTTAAATGATTTAACATGTTCATGTTTGGTTTATTTTTTTGTAGAAAATGTATTACAGACACCCTTTGGGATAATAATGCCACTGTCATTTATAAAGGCCTAAACAGGGATTTACACATTTTCCCCTACAAACTCACAGAATATCCTAACTTTAATATTTCACTATTTACAGAACTTTCTCGCTTTGTGTGCCAGTGGGTTCTACACTGGGTGTGTCTTCCACCGCAATATTAAAGGCTTCATGGTTCAAACTGGAGATCCTACAGGTATGGACTTGTTGTTGCATCTGCTGCATATCAACATTGCAAAGGCAGAATTCACATCCTCACCTGTTGTTCAATATTCCCCGTATTTTGATTGAACCAATCAGGCACCGGCAAAGGAGGAACGAGTATATGGGGTCGCAAATATGAAGATGAGTTCAGTGAGCACCTAAAAGTGAGTACAGACCAGTTCTAGCTGATTTGCCTACGTCAGAAAGAGGTTTTACCTAATATTTCCTAGAGGTTCATCACTCTTCAACATTATAACCTTTTTGTGTTCTTTTGCATTCTTTCATTTCAGCATAATGTAAGAGGAGTGGTCTCAATGGCAAACAATGGCCCCAACACAAATGGCTCCCAGTTTTTCTTCACATATGCCAAACAGCCCCACCTGGACATGAAGTACACGGTGTTTGGAAAGTACGTAACCGTTATGCAGATAAATTATGCGAGATGGAAATAATAATTGTATGAAGAAAAAAAAATGTGGCTCTACAGACAGCCGGTTATTGTGCTGGAAAGTTACAGTTTGTTTAGAATATGTTTTATAGAAGCAGCTGACCACTTCCTTTCTCCCGCGCATAGGATTATCGATGGCCTGGAGGCGCTGGATGAACTGGAGAAACTTCCTGTCAATGAGAAGACATTCCGACCGCTGACGGAAACCCGGATAAAGGACGTGATGATTCATGCCAACCCTTTTGCTGGATAGACAGTTTTCTATTCAAATAGGCCTTCAACACAGACTTGGACTCTGATATTTACAATAAGCCTATTGATGCAGTGTAGAGTAACTTGCCAAAGTTAAAATAGATAGCTTGTCAAAGGCTGGAAATTAGATAGAAAGCCTCTAGACATCCACAATGAACAGGAAACCAACTCTGAAATTAACAAAATCACATTTTTGTAACAGCATTTTGTAATAAGTATGACTCATAAGTTAAAAGTGTTAACAACAAAACATACCTAATGGTTTAAATAAGTCAACACTTTAATTGCTGTCCACGGAGTAGTGCAAGACTTTGCATCTTGAAGCTAAATTCATGTGTATGCTCTTCCTAATTTCTAGCTTGGTATGCTTATTGTTGTTTGATTAAATGTTTTGCATTGCGATAAAGGCTAACTTTTTCTATTTATCATCATAAATTCAGAGTTTAGGCCAAAAAGAACCCACATCTGTCTTTTTTCTTTTGTTTTTCATTGTAGGCAATGTAAATAAATTGTCAATGTTTTGTACTAAATAAAACGTTTTTAATAATAGACTTTTTTTCTTCGCATATTTTCAAAACATTTTCTGCGTTCAAAAATGTATATTGTTAAATGTCACCACTTCAAAAGACATGAGCTTAAGGCCGGGTTGGAGGTCTAAAAAAAAAATAACAAACAGCGCTGTCAAATCCGCGAGCACCCACTACGTCATCACTAGTGGACGAAGCGTTTCTCGCTGGCTCGCCGGCCGAAGCAGGTTTATACAAACTAACATTAAGACAGCAGAAAATGGCCTCAGACGATGCATTTAAAGTAAGTCTACTTTGTTTGACTTTCCGTTGTGTACGTGCACTTCATTGTTGCTTGTATTACTTCAACGAACTTGACTACAGTTCATCTGTTCATGGTGAAGGTGAGGTAACTCTGTGGACACCTGTTTCAGGTGTTTTCCCTGAAGGGGAAAGTGGCCCTAATAACGGGGGCCAGCTCGGGCATCGGGGCGGGCACGAGCGTCCTGTTCGCCAAACTCGGAGTGCTGCTGGCTCTGAACGGCCGCGACGTGGGGAATCTAAAGAAAGTCGCCAAACAGTGCACCGACTGTGGAGCAGCCGAGGTAACCAACATGTTCTGTGACGTGAAATATGAACCAGAGTACAAACACGTTGACACTGTGCGGTGTCGTCCTTTGTGGACCGAAGAGAAGTTAAATATGAGGAGCATTATTATAGATTCTACACTTGATGTTTTTATGAATGGAGTTTGGTGACCCGCTTGTATAGAAAAGTAAACTTGCAATCACCAAAGCCTCACATATTAAATTGCTGGTGGATATTAGTCAACATGTGGTGTTTAGAAAAACTGTACCTAAAGGGTAAAATGAAATGGTGAAATGGGCATATGTTAAATAGGTGTTTTCAAACATTGTAAATACATGTAGACAATATAAAACTACCATTTCTGACACTGGCATACATGCATACACATTTAAAAAACATGCAAACAATCTTACTTTATCATCCAAACATTACTGGCAAAGTAATTTGTTCAGTATTGTGTGAATATGATTTTGAAACTTGTGTATGTGTATATTAGCCTTTGCTTGTTCCTGGAGACCTCACTGACGAGGAGACGGTGAGGAAGACAGTGGAGCAAACTGTCGCTCACTTCGGCCAACTGGATATCCTCATTAACAGCGCTGGTATCCTGGCCATGGGCAGCATAGAGACATCAGACCTGGCTCAGTATGACCGGATCATGAACATCAATGTCAGGTAGGGTTTCAAACAGCTGACATCCTAAACATCCTAAATATATGTTAGTGCTAAAATCTACAGTAGTGCAGAGTGTATAGTAGCTGGGATATGTCAGATGGCTCTGTGATGTATGGACGATTATCGAAAAGGGTTTGGGAATAGATTAGTTTCATACAGGACAAGCGCACTGCATTACATTTGATGTAAACATTATTACAGAATTGCAGTTCAGAAGAGAAAAGTTGTGCTCACTCACAGATTTTGCTATAGAGTTTTAACTACGGTTATTTAGTGGTCACGTATATTATTGATCATTTCAATGAGCATGTCCCCTAACTTTTGTTTTGTTTCCCCAGAACCGTATACCACCTGACTCAGCTTTGTGTGCCCCACCTGATCAAGACCAAAGGCTCCATTGTCAACGTATCCAGTGTCAATGGACAGAGATCAGTGGGTGTTGCAGCTGGCCACATATTCACAACTACACCTGCGACACGTCTTTGTTACGTTTAGTGCTTCGAGGATTGTGACACACTGTTTTCTCTCTGTAGTTCCCCGGTGTGCTGGCCTACTGCATGTCCAAGTCCGCCATTGATCAGTTCACACGTTGTACAGCACTTGGTGAGTGAGACATTTTTTCCTCCTCCTACTATTTAGTATGTTCAGCATTGTAAAAGTTCACAATAAATAACATGAGTCATTTTTTATTTCAGAGCTGGCACCAAAGCAAGTCAGAGTGAACTCTGTCTGGTAAGGGTTTTATTAAAAAAATCATTCAGTAATTGACCGCCTTCATATTTTGGATATATACAATTAGCTAACACATATCCTGTGAATTTCTGATTTAGAACGCATTGATATCAGTTGTTTCTGTTGGGAATGAAATCCCTGATGCACCGTATTTTGTATCCCCTCTCCTGCTGCATCTCTGCAGCCCCGGTGTGATCGTCACAGAGGTCCACAAGAGAGCCGGACTAGATGAGGACCAGTATGCCCAGGTAACGCCTCATGTCCAATACTGGCCACTAGAAACGGATGTATAGTTGTGTTCAAAATAATAGCAGTCCAACATCACGAACCAGATCAATCACTGATTTTGGTAGAAATTATTTTTCTAGTAGTAGAAAACCAACAGACCCAACAGTCATGACATGCATGCTGCTGATTCTGTGAAATTCAAATAATTAATTGAAAGGAGCGTGTTCTAAATAATAGCAGTGTGGAGTTCTAAAGTGACCTGGGAGTACTGTAAGAATTAGAAGACGCCTGTGAGGCCAAGCTACAGGCAAGAAGTCCCCGCAGAGTTCCATTGTTGCGGAAACGACATGTGCTGAAACGGTTACAATTTACCAAAGAAAACATTGAGTGGCCTAAAGGGAAATGGTGCAACATTTTATGGACTAATGAAAGCAAGATTGTTCTTTTTGGGTCTAGGGGAAGCAGACAGTTTGTCAGACGACCCCGCCCAAACACTGAATTCAAGCCACAGTACACTGTGAAGACAATGAAGCATGGTGGCACAAGCATCATGATATGGGAATATTTCTCATACTATGGTGTCAGGGATCATGGATCAGTTTGAATACATCAAAATACTTAAAGAGATCATGTTGCCTTATGCCGAAGAGGAAATGCCATTGAAATGGGTGTTTCAACAAGTCAACGACCTCAAACACACCAGTAAGCGAGCAGCGTCTTGGTTCCAGACCAACAAGATTAACGTTATGGAGTGGCCAGCCCAATCCCCGGACCTTAATCCAATAGAAAACTTGTCGGGTGACATAAAAAATGCTTTTTCTGAGCCAAAACCAAGAAATGCAGAAGAATTGTGGAATGCAGTCCAATCGTCCTGGGCTGGAATACACAATTATTATTATACAACTAAACATTAGTTCAGTGATTCACAGGAAAGCTAAATCTTCATAATTTTTCAGTTTATACAGTAAATGTTTGAAAATCGAATCGCCACCTTAAAGTGGTGGAGGAGTTTGTGTGGCTCAGTGATCTTGGGAGCCATGTTGTCCGGGGCATAAGCCACTGGTAGGGTCTCCAAAGGCAAACAGGTCTCGGGAGAGCCCAGACTAAGAGCGGTTTAAAAAAAAAACCTGATGTATAGCGGCACACGGTCTTTAGCGACCTCGCCTGGACCAGGGAAACCAGGGAAACCTCAAGCCAGACCCTGGATGCTCGACTTTGTAATCATATCATCTGAGCTGCGGCCGTATGTCTTGGACACTCGGGTGAAGAGAGGAGCAGAGCTGTCAACTGATCATCACCTGGTGGTGAGTTGGATCAGATGACGGGGGAGCCGGCTGGAAAGACCTGGCAAGCCCAAACGTGTATTGAGGGTGAACTTGGAACGTTTGGTGGAGGATCCTGTCCGGGAGGTCTTCAACTCCTACCTCCGAAAGAACTTCTCACACATCCCAAGGGAGGTTGGGGACATAGAATCCAAGTGGACCATGTTCAAAGCCTCTATTGTGGACGCGGCCGCTAGGAGCTGTGGTCAGAAGGTCATCGGTGCCTGTCGTGGCGGCAACCCGAGAACCTGGTGGTGGACACCGGGGGTGAGGGAAGCCGTCGAGCTGAAGAAGGAGGCCTTTCGGGCCTGGTTGGCTCAGGGGACTCCTGAAGCAGCTGATAAGTACCGGCAGGCCAGAAGAGCTGCAGCTGCGGTGGTCGCGGATGCACCCATATCCCTGATATCCGCCGTGAGATGCTGAAGGTGCTGGACATTGTTGGGCTGTCTTGGCTGACACGCCTTTTCAATGTCGCATGGGGGTTGGGAACAGTGCCCATGGACTGGCAGACCGGGGTGGTGGTTCCAATTTTCAAAAAGGGGGACCGGAGAGTGTGCTCGAACTATCGGGCTATGACACTACTCAGCCTCCCGGGGAAAGCTTATGCCAGGGTGCTAGGAAGAAGGCTCTGGCCGTTTGTCGAACCTCGGATTCAAGAGGAGCAGTGCGGATTCCGTCCTGGTCGTGGAATAGTGGACCAGCTCTTTACCCTCGCAAGACTTCTGGAGGGGTTCTGGGAGTTTGCCCAACCAGTCTACATGTGCTTTGTGGACTTGGAGAAGGCTTTCGACCAGGTCCCTCAGGGTTTTTTGAGGGAGGTGTTGCGGGAGTATGGGTCTCTGTACGACTGCAGTAGGCTGTGTTCGTTTTTTCGGCAATAAGTCATACACGTTCCCGGTGGGTGTTGGCCTCCGCCAGGGCTCCCCTTTATCACCAGTCCTATTCGGGACTTTCATGGACAGGATATCTAGACACAGCTGGGGATTGGGGAAGAGAATGTCAGTCAGGTTCGGGGGTCTCAGGATCACTTCTCTGCTGTTCGCAGATAATGTGGTCCTGTTGGCTTCTTCGGACCGTGACCTCCAGCATTCACTGGGGCGATTTGCAACCGAGTGTGAAGCGGCAGGATGAGAGTTAGTACTTCCAAATCTGAGGCCATGGTGCTCTGCCGGAAAACGGTGGATTGCTCCCTCCAGGTGGGGACGGAGTGCCTACCGCAAGCAAAGGAGTTCAAGTATCTCGGGGTCTTGTTTACGAGTGAGTGGGATGGAGCGGGAGATCGACAAGGGGATCGGTGTGGCTGCAGCAGTAAAACAGGTGCTGCATCAGACCGTCTTGGTGAAGAATTTACCAGGCGGTCTATGTTCCGACCCTCACCTATGGTCACAAACTCTGGGTCGTGACCGAAAGAACGAGGTCGCGGATACAAGCGGCCGAAATGAGTTTCCTCCGTAGGGTTGCCGGGCTCACTCTTGGAGATAGGGTAAGGAGCTCGAACATCAGGAGGGAACTTGGAGTTGAGGCGCTACTCCTTCGTGTCGAAAGGAGTCAGCTGAGGTGGTTCAGGCATCTAATCAGAATGGCTCCTGGGCGCCTCCCACTCGAGGTTTTACGGTCATGCCCAACTGGTAGGAGACCCCGGGGAAGACCCAGAACACGCTGGAGGGATTATATCTCCCAGCTGGCCTGGGAACGCCTCGGGATCCCCCAGAATGAGCTGGAAAATGTTGCGGGTGAGAGGGAAATCTGGGTCAGCCTGCTGGGCCTGCTGCCACCGCGACCCCGGATAAGCCGATGAAAATGGATGGATGGATGGATGACTGTGTGAGATTGTAAAGACAAATGCAGACACTGCTAATTTTTTTAACAGCCTACTATTCCTTTTTCTTCACTTTCTGTAAAGTAATAACAAATTTGAGAATTCTTTTCTTCATGTTTTGATTTGGAATAGACTGTGCAGTGTTCCCAATTGCGTTGGCGTGTGTGGGAATAAAAGCTATTATGAGGATTTTGGGCTTTACTCACTTGTTTTAAACACACTGCTATTATTTTGAACACAACTGTATTCCCTCAGAGGTTCTGTCACATCCTAGCTTCTGATAGCACAGCAGACAATATAGTGTAAGCCAGTTTGCAATATATCAAAGAAACACTCCGTGTCCGTCAATCTTTTTTCTTTTCTTTTTCACCATCCAGTTTCTTGCAAAGTGTAAGCAGACCCACGCCCTAGGTCGACCAGGGGAGGTGGACGAAGTGGCCCAGAGCATCGCCTTCCTGGCGTCTGATGCTGCCAGCTTCATCACTGGAGTCAACCTGCCCATCGACGGGGGCCGCCATGCCATGTGTCCAAGATGAGATCATGTATATTAAGATACAGCAGTCTGCTAATATAGTTCTTTTAACCTCCAAGTCTGCCTGTGTTTTATGTTTTTAGTTGCCACTGAAACTGATCGGGAATTGTCAGAAAGAAAAAGAAAGGCTTTACTTCAAGGACACAGTTTTTCTCTATGTTTACAATGTTAGCTGTCAAGATTTGACAGTTCCAGGTGTGAAATGAATATTAAGAAGCTAAAACACAGTTAAACTGTCACAAGTAGGCAGTTTAAATGCATCCTATTTTTCGCACTTTGCTATTAAGTTTTCTTTGACGAAAATGAAAGCTGCTTATCAAGAAAGGTTTCAGACTTTTATTGAATTACCTGTTCGAGTCATTAGACTTCATTCACGCAGCATAACATGTCCACACAGATCAAACACACGAAGCTCCTTTACTGTGGTGGTGTTGTGTATTGTAAGAAATCCTCTGAGTTTATAGGTTGGCGTGACCAATCGCCATTGATGCACCTTTTTGAGTGACGAATGCATGAACAGTAAATAATACAATGACCTAAAATACAGTTGATCGTCTAGGACAGATTAATTGGAGAAAAAAAAACAAATACAGATCGTAAAATCCATAACGCTCTAAATGACTTATAAAATGTGACCGATGACTGGTTTTGAACTGGAAAGCTAAACAGAATTTAAATAAAATTTAAATAGAATCCACTGTAGATAATAAAGGTTACATAATTAGACATTTACAGTTTTGACAGATACAAAAAACGTGCTTGTTTTATTAAATGATTTGCTTTGCAATTTAAGGCTAACCTTTTCTATTTATCTTCATAAATGCACAGCCTCAGTCACCTACTCACCTCGCCCACTCTGTGTGAGCCTCTCTGTGACATGAGCTCAAAATATAACTGTCAAGGAATCATCGAGGAATCAAACTCTGAATTCAAAGGCTGGTTGAAGCTGTTTATTGGGGATGATACACGGGCACACTGCCTGGATTGTAATGCTGATTTCTACGCCAAACTTTGTGATATAAAAAAAAAAACACATGACAACTCAAAAACATACTCAAAAGGCAAAGCCTTATAACAGTTCCACCCAAAGCAAGCTGCCATTAATGAGTAAATAAATTGACCAAAAAATTGGATTTTGTATTATTACGATGTCATTATATATGTAGAGCACTTTGTAAACTCAGTTTTGGAAGGTGCTACATAAATGAAGTTGTTATATTCCTCTCCCTACAGCGTCTAATTATGCAAATTAGGTGATGACGTCATTTAACGATTTCTAACGACTTTTGGAATAGTCAATAGCTGCATTACTGAGGAGTTGTCAACACTTTGTAGCAATTTTAGGATAGTCAATAGCTGCATTCTTTACTGAGAAACGTGCTTATTTTATCAAATGATTTGCTTTGCAATTAAAGGCTAACCTTTTCTATTCTTCATAAATATCTTCATAAATTCAGAGCTTAGTCCAAAAAGAGCACACGTCTGACTTTGTACTGCACTGCTATACAGTGTGGTCTTTTTTTTAAAAAAAATTTAAGATAGGCAAAAAAATTGTCAATGTTTTGTACTAAATAAAACGTTTTAAAGTGTTATATTCTTCTTATTTTTAAGCATCATTTCAAAACATTTTCTGCGTGCAAAAATGAATATTATTAAATGTCCCCACAAGACATGACGCTTATGGCTGGGTTTGCTGGTTTAAAAAATAAATAAATAAAGCAGCGCAGTCAGCGACCTTTTTCTTTTGTCAAATGCGACTCGCGACAAATCTAACGACTTTTTCTGGTGTTTTTGGAGACTTTTGGAGACTTTTCTGGTGTTTTTGAGACTTCGCTGGTGTTTTAGAGACTTTTGGAGACTCTGACGTGAAAACGCGTATCGTTCTGCAGTTCCCGTGAGCCCCTACGCCGTCCCAAAGCACTCACAGGCGGCCAGTCTCACGGTAGCCTCGCGCAGCAGCGGAGAGGAGAGACCCGCACTCCGCTTCCGGACTGCAAATGAATGGCGCATGCGCAAAGTCGCCGCTGATCCCGCCCTGGTTTCTTCATTCAAATAAATGCATTTGAAGTCACCTACTCACCTCGCCCACTGTGTGTGAGCCTCTCTGTGACATGGACTCAACATATAACTGTCAAGGAATCATCGAGGAATCAAACCCTGAATTCAAAGGCTGGTTGAAGCCTTTTCTTGGGGATGATACACGGGCACACTGCCTGGATTGTAAGGCAGATTTATACGCCAAACTTTGATATTAAAAAAAACCACATGACAACTCCAAAACATACTCAAAAGGCAAAGCCTTATAACAAAGCAAGCTGCCATTAATGAGCCAAAACAATTACTGTGCAAAAAAGGGTTATATATTATTACTATATCATTATATTATGTATATATGTAGAGCACTTTGTAAACTCAGTTTTGAAAGATGCTGTTATAATATCCATCTCTCCTACAGCGTCTAAATATGCAAATTCGGCGATGACGGCTTTTTGCGATTTCTAATACGTTTGGGGTTAGTCAATAGCTGCATTCCTTGCTGAGGAGTCGCAACACTGCGGAACAAGTTCATACCAACTGCGTTAAAACAACAGAAAATGGCCTCAGACGATGCATTTAAAGTAAGTCTACTTTGTTTGGCTTTCCGTTGTGTACGTGCACTTCATTGTTGCTTTTATTACTTTCACGAACTTAACTACAGTTCATATATTGTTGTAAAGGTGAGGTAACGGTAACTCTGTGGACACCTGTTTCAGGTGTTTTCCCTGAAGGGGAAAGTGGCCCTAATAACGGGGGCCAGCTCGGGCATCGGGGCGGGCACGAGCGTCCTGTTCGCCAAACTCGGAGTGCTGCTGGCTCTGAACGGCCGCGACGTGGGGAATCTAAAGAAAGTCGCCAAACAGTGCACCGACTGTGGAGCAGCCGAGGTAACCAACATGTTCTGTGACGTGAAATATGAACCAGAGTACAAAACACGTTGACACTGTGCGGTGTCGTCCTTTGTGGACCAAAGAGAAGTTAAATATGAGGAGAATTATTCAGCCTGGCTGTTGCCCACCAACAAGTCTTGTTGCGCACCAACAAGTCTTGTTGCGCAGGTGTGGCAACAGCCCGCAGGTGTGGCAACAGCCCGCTGGTGTGGCAACAGCCCGCAGATGTGGCAACAGCCACACCTGCGAGCTTCTTCCGCTTCTTTTCCTTCTCCTTCTCCTTCTCCTTCTCCTTCTCCTTCTCCTTCTCCTTCTCCTTCTCCTTCTTCCGCACAGAAGGGTTTGGCGCGTGTCTCCTCCCGCACCGTTACACGCACTTGCCTCAAAATACATCAAAACGTGCGGCCTGATCTGGAATCGTGCGCTATTCCTTTTCTCAGAGATTCGTGCAGCCGTTTTCCCGAACATTGACCAAAACGGCGAGACATTTCCGCATTCACTTACACGGGGTTGAAGACAGCAAAAAAAAAAAAAAAAAACTCATCTTTGGGCCCATAGTGACTCGTTGTACTTTAACGTAGACACACGATTTAAAGTTTCAAACGTTAACAAAACTCTGGACTATATTTGGCCAAATGGGCATTTTGATAGATGTTTGATATATTCATGTCATCATTGTTCAAGTTTCAGTAACATTTTGGGAGCGTTTCAGATTTTATAATGAGTGTGTATTGCACGGAATGTTCAGACCCTGGGTACATCCCAAGTCTCTTATTTGTCGTTTCCTCGCTCCTCGCTCCTCGCTCCTCGCTTGAACCGGAAGCTGTTCTGCACCGCCATATTGACGGCCGTCCCAAAGCTCTTTCTGCTCTGAGGAGCGAGGATCGAGGCGCGAGGAGGGATCTCTGAGGAGCCACGAGCGAGGAAGCACGAGAGCAGGCTTATTGTTCATCAGTTATTTGATTGGACGTTGCAGCTGATTGGACTGATCGCTGGAGTTTAATACCAGAGTGAAGACGGATCACAGATTAAACTCTGTATATATTTGATTTGTTTTCACCATCTGGTTAAAATATATGTTCATTCTAGGTCTTAACAACAAAAGGACCACAAACAACTTTATTCATTCATTATAAAGAATTGTCTTTTCTTGATCTGTTATTTCCCCTCAATAACTTTTGTTGTGGATACAATTAAAGTCAGAGAGATAAAACACTTTTTACATAATATTTTGGTTTGATGAGTTATATAATTTAAGTTTAACCTGAAACATTGAGCCTAATAAATTAATGCCGGTGTTCAAGAGAAACCATAATCGTATTCTGGGTTATTTTATAATGACGTCACAATCAGAATTTCAAAACATACAGACGCAAATAATTCAAAAATAAGACATAACGCATTCCACAGGTAGAAATCGGTCCTGCGCTTATAAACAGAACACCGTATGAATACGCAATGCAGTTTTTTAACAGGTACCAGGCTACAGAGAGAAAACATCTCCACTCTGACAGTGATGATAACTGTGTCTTTATTAGTATAAGTAGTAGTTTAACAATATCAACTGAAAATATTATACAATCATTTTTGTCAATATTTGAAGGAAACAATTCCGTTACACTGATCATGTGTGCAGACACAAACTCTGTCAAAAGTCTCTCCAGCTGTTAAAGCCGACTGACAGCTGATCCAGATGTGATCAGTGATCCCCGTCATCAGAAACAGACGTCGCTTCACGTGACGCTTCAGAGGAAAGGACGTCTCATTTCTCTTAAAACACGTTTCCTCTCTCCTTGTATGGTTTCCTTGCGTTCCTCCATGCATCCCAGGTGGGAGAGACTAAGACGCAAGGAAAAGACACAAGTGAGGGAAACGGGGATCCAATTAAGAGACTTGGGATGTACCGCTAGAGTGGTGAGGTCACCCCTAGAGTGGTGAGGTCACCCCTAGAGTGGAGAGGAGCTTGAAAAATATTCAGTACGTTTTCCAAACAACTTGCCTTCAGTCCCACAATTTTCACTCTTCATATACCATTTGTGGATCGAAACGTAGGAAATCTCGTTCTGGTCGTAGACATGTGTCAATTGAATCCAACAGACTTACACATTTGCTTCTGTGAGCCTGAAAGCGACACGCAGACGGTACCAGTTTGCTAACCTGCTCTGAAGCTCACATTTCTAAACCCCACAAACATATAAACTACATCACCGCGTTCAGAAGAGTCTTATCGCTCTAATTATGTCAATATATTGTCTATTGGACTCATGGTTTTTGTATAACGGGCCAGAGTGTGACAGGTAGTTTTGTTGAAAACTACCTGTCAAAACTCAATAAAAACTCAATAATACATCTTACTACTGGTAATGCTGGTGTATATATAGATTGCAACGTCTTACGGTAGTAGCAGCCACACTGTCAAAATTTATTGCTTAATTTTCTAGTTCTAGATTATTAGTCAACGTGTGGTGTTAACGACCATTTCTGACACTGCATGTTTTTAAATGTTTTAAATTTGGCATGTATGCCAAACATTGAAAACATTATTTGTTCAGTATTGTGTGAATATGATTTTTTAACTTTTTTCGAAAATGCCCTAAAGTTCAAAACATGCAAACAGAGTGTGTGTGTGTGTGTGTGTGTGTGTATTAGCCTTTGCTTGTTCCTGGAGACCTCACTGACGAGGAGACGGTGAAGAAGACAGTGGAGCAAACTATCGCTCACTTCGGCCAACTGGATATCCTCATTAACAACGCTGGTATCCTGGCCTTGGGCAGCATAGAGACATCAGACCTGGCTCAGTATGACCAGATCATGAACCTCAATGTCAGGTAGGGTTTCAAACAGCTGACATCCTAAACATCCTAAATATATGTTAGTGCTAAAATCGACAGTAGTGCAGAGTGCATAGTAGCTGGGATATGTCAGATGGCTCTTCAGTTCAAATGGAAGTTGGCTGAAGTGACACATGGATGTTTATCGAAAAGGATTTGGGAATAAATTGATGTATTTATTTTACATTTTTTTGATCAATACAGAAAAAGTATCTGTTTTATTTCAAAATTATTTGGACAAGAAACAACCAAGCATTTTGAGTGGCAAGATAAATGGAGGTAATTTTGAAGGGAATTAAGAAAAGAGCATTTTACAAAACAAATTATGTAATGTTTGCTGTTCTGCATGAATCTCATTGTATTCACAGTATGTGTATACGTTCCTTGACTCAATCTAGATATGACTATTTTAGCTTTGTATGGGTACACTGTGCGTGTATGCATGAATGTATTGGGGCATGACTGCACGTCATTCCTATGGGCACAGACATGGTGTCTGTTTGTAGTGGATTTGGTAGTTGTGTAGTTTCATACATGACAGTGTCCCCTAACGTTTGTTTCTTTCCCCAGAGCCGTCTATCAGCTGACTCAGCTTTGTGTGCCCCACCTGATCAAGACCAAAGGCTCCATTGTCAACGTATCCAGTATCAACGGAGATAGATCAGTGGGTGTTGCAGCTGGCCACATATTCACAACTACACCTGCTACACGTCTTTGTTACGTTTAGTGCTTCGAGGATTGTGACACTCTGTTTTCTCTCTGTAGTTCCCCGGTTGTCTGGCCTACTGCATGTCCAAGTCCGCCATTGATCAGTTCACACGTTGTACAGCACTTGGTGAGTGAGCCATTTTTTCTTCCTTCTACAATGTAGTATGTTCAGCATTGTAAAAGTTCACAATAAATAACATGACTCCTTTTTTATTTCAGAGCTGGCACCAAAGCAAGTCAGAGTGAACTCTGTCCGGTAAGGGGTTTTGATTCATATTTTATATGATATAGTATATAGATATACAATTAGCTGACCTGATCCTGCGAATTCCTGATTTAGAAAGCATTGATATCAGTTGTTTCTGTTGGGAATGAAATCCCTGATGCACCGTATTTTGTATCCCGTCTCCTGCTGCATCTCTGCAGCCCCGGTGTGATCATCACTGAGGTCCACAAGAGAGCCGGACTAGATGACGCCAAGTATGCCCAGGTAACGCCTCATGTCCAATACTGGCCACTAGAAACGGATGTATTCCCTCAAGAGGTTTTGTCACACCCTGGCATCTGATAGCACAGCAGACAATATAGTGTAAGCCAGTTTGCAATATAATCAAAGAAACACTCCGTGTCCGTCAATCTTTTTCTTTTTTTTTTTCACCATCCAGTTTCTTGAAAGGTCTAAGGAGATCCACGCCCTCGGTCGACCAGGGGAGATAGACGAAGTGGCCCAGACCATGGCCTTCCTGGTGTCCGATGCTGCCAGCTTCATCACTGGAGTCAACCTGGCCATCGACGGGGGCCGCCATGCCATGTGCCCATTCTGAGGTCGTGCATGTTAAGATGCAGCAGTCTGCTAATATAGTTCTTTCAACCTCCAAGTCTGCCTGTGTTTTTGTTATTTTTAGTTGCCACTGAAACTGATCGGGGAGTTGTCAGAATAAAAAGAAATAAAAAAAAAAAGAAAGGCATTACTTCAAGGACACAGTTTTTCCTCTATGTTTACAATGCTAGCTGTCAGGATTTGACAGTTCCAGGTGTGAAATGAATATTGGGAAGCTAAAACACAGTTAAACTGTCACAAGTAGGCAGTTTAAATGCATCATATTTTTCTTACTTTTCTATTAAGTTTTCTTTGACGAAAGACATACAATAAAAGCTGCTTATCAACAAAGGTTTCAGACTTTTATTGAATTACCTGTTCGAGTCATTAGACTTCATTCACGCAGCATAAAATGTCCACACAGATCAAACACACGAAGCTCCTTTACCGTGGTGGTGTTGTGTATTGTAAGAAATCCTCTGAGTTTATAGGTTGGCGTGACCAATCGCCATTGATGCACCTTTTTGAGTGACGAATGCATGAACAGTAAATAATACAATGTCCTAAAATACAGTTGATCGTCTAGGACAGATTAATTGGAGAAAAAAACAAAACAAATACAGATCGTAGAATCTTTAACGCTCTAAATGACTTATTAAATATGACCGATGCCTGGTTTTGAACTGGAAAGCTAAACAGAATTTAAATAAAAATTTAAATAGAATCCACTGAAGAGAATAAAGGTTGCATAATTATAGACATTTACAGTTTGACAGATACAAAAACTTAACTTATATAGTGTCAGACAGTACAAAGAATATTGAAAATGTTAAAATAATACCTTGAAAATATAATTTATCGAATTTGGCCTGCGTGTATATTTTACAATCTTCCCTTTTTTTTTCTTTTTTTTTTTCGTAAAGCACAGACCTAGCTTTGCTGAGAGCTGGTTGCAGCACCAGGTGTCACCTCCGTGTCCTCCCGGATTATGTTGGGTAACGTCTTTTTGTTTGCTCCGAGATGAGAGGTGCGGTACGAGGTAGCATCTTGACACACTGTTCTCGGTTCACACTGTGGAGGGGCTTCCCGTGCATTTCAACCCGGAAAGCAGCACACAGCAGTTGATTGTGTGAGGGTATCTGTATAAACGCGGGGGGGAGGGCAGGGGGGTCTTTCGGCACCAGACGGTTATTAGAAGTTCAAAAAGACTTACCTGGAGACAAGCGCGCCTGTGTGTCTCAGGCACACTGCATACCTGAATGAGTCATGTGATGTTTCTAATGTATATACCTAAAGGCTGTGGAAAAATAACTATTGCACTTTATATTACAATATACAGTACATATACATGTATAAATAATACTTGAACATTAAAATAGGAATTATTGCATTTGCAGATGTAACCGTCCCATATTTCTGTACAGATCTCTTTTTTTTGCTAAATCGGGTCACAGCCCGTGAAGAAAATATGATACAACATAGGGTGGGACGTTCATATTACTTCCTTCCAAAAGGGGCGTTCAGGTCTTGTGTCACACAAAGGAGTCACTGAAAAAAAAAAAAAAAAAAAAAAAAAAAAGAAGCTTATTATTGTCTTCCATAGGCTGATTAGTGCTAGAAGTCTTATCTCTGCATTTTCAACGGGCCTTCTTTCTCCGGTGCCCCCCACTCCCCCTCCCCTCCTGTTTCTGCAGTCCAAGCATATTTCCCGGGGAGAAAACGGCAGTCTGTTGTTCTGCAAACCACCGAAGCATTAGTGTTCCCCCTCGTCCGCCTCCCTCCACGCCGTCGCTCCTTTGAGGAGTATTCCCGGGCCCCTCCACGGGGGCCCTATAAGAAGCACACGGGTCCAACCTCCAGGTGGAAGCGCGCGCCACGTTCTCTGGTCGGTACGTTGTACACATCCACGATGGGGAGTAAGTTTGGGTCCTGGGTCTGGAAGATGAAGTGGGTCTGGTGCCAGCGGCCATCTTTGATCTGAAAGCAAAGGTTGCGTTAGGTCACGGGGATGCGACGATGGGATAGTTTTTTCAACAGCACAACATCTTTAAAAACGTGGACGTAAGCGATGCTGAAGACCTTAAGGATATACACAGTGCGTTTTGGTGGATAAAGTCATACTTTGTAGCCATGCCAGAAAGGTAGCAGCGCTTACCCAGCAGTCGTCCCGGGGGATGAGCGGCTCTAGGAGGTCGCCGGCCTGAATCACCTCCCCTGACCAGGCCTTGAAGCTCAGAGCCCTGGATGACGGTTGCAGGGAGGGTCCTGCTGCCCACACAGGTGTGTTGAGGCAGTGGATGGTGATGTGCTGCACGGCCTCGGTGCTCAAAAGGTGGATGAAGTTCATCTGGATACGACCCACTCCCATCTCCAACTATACAAAGCAAGACTTTGTGTGACTCAAATAATCCTAATTTAGAAAAATAGGCCCGTTTTTAAATGACACAATTCCTGTGAAGTTCCTGATGTAAACGATAACTGGAGCTGGTGGCAAGTATGAGTCTCTGTAATAAAAGTACAGTTTTAGTTTTTTAGTTGGTAATTAATTAGAATTAGTCACATATGGATTACAGGTCTGTTCCAATTATTACGTTTAAAGTTTATGCAGGCGTCGAGTCTGTCCCTGTTTGTGATCTTGAGCTTTGTGATGTTTAATTGCAAAAATATTAAGGCTGAGGAATCCTAGATGTTTACTTGCTAACTGAGCGAGACTTGATAGAGACTTGGCCAACGGGACGAAACAGGAAGCCTTAAGATTCATTCCAAGAATTGTTTTCTCTACAGTTTATAGTATTGGGCAAGAAAAGTGTAACGAACTCCCTGAAGAGATCTGGTCTTCATCTAATAGATACGGGTTTACGTTTCACTGTGTTTCGTCTCGCCGCAGCAAATGGCCAAATATAGAAGTGATCCAAACCTTGGATACTGTGATGGGTTTCAGACAAGTCTGTCCACCACCAGTGAAGTTGCACATCACCTCGATGGTGTCGGCAGCACAGCCGAGGTTTGGATCGATCCAGTAAGTGCCTGTCAAAGAGGAGGAGGAAGCGGCCATCACTTAACAAGAACAGGATGGATATGTGCACAGAAATCACCAAGCAGTTCATACGTCTCCTCACCATCGTACATCCTCTGTTCACAGCTCTGGAGGTCCCGGCAGATCCGTGCGGGGTTGTCGTGGGTTCCCAGCGGGTTCTTAAGACTGTGGATCAGAGTGCTGAGATGCTGCAAGGTCTTGAAGATCTCTGTGCCCTGGTCCAACATCAGCAGGTCCATGCTCGGATAGTTCTGCTTTGGACATCAATATTGGCGTGATGGAATTGTAATTTCTATTATGTTTTTTTTGTATCCGTTATTAGATCAGAAAACTTTTTTTGACAGACTCATTCAAGTGAATAATACCCATTGGGACCCCGACACATCGAGCATAGTTTTCCTCAGAACTAACCTCGGGCCTCAGGGCAGCATGGGAGTCCATGATGACTTGAAAGGCGACACCAAGAGCCTCATTTCTCTGCCAAAGGAGACAGCAAGGCGATAAGTTGACCACAACAATGCCATGACTGTGACCTTTTATGAAATATTATGACTTTTTTTTAAGACGTACTATGAATTTTATGTGACATTTGAATTGCATACTATACTTTAACTTTTTATGAAATACTATACTTCAACTTATCAATGACTTTTATGACATACTATTTGGACTTTTAAATTACTTTTTATGACAAAGTATGCAATACATTTTTATGACATACTATAATATTAGTTTTTGAAATACTATACTATGACGTTTTATGATATTATGATGTACTTAACTATTACTTTTTATGACATACCATACTAATGACAAACTACAATATTACTTTCTTATGACTTTTTATGTTAAATATGACTTTCATATGACTTTTAATGACATACTATGACTTTCATATTTTATTTTATTTATACTGTTTCATAACTTTTATGACTAAAAGTTATACTATACTTCGTCTTTGTATGCCATTTCATGGAATAAAAAAAATTGACTTTTTCAATTTTTTTCAATCCGGACAATTACAGGTGTTGCTTGCGACCAACTCTGTTGTAAAGGTTACTGAGAGGAGGTCACTGCAGGAGGCAAGCCTCCCTTGGAGGAACACACGAATCCGGAGAACTCCCAGGGCAAAAATTATTTAAGTGCTGATAACCTTTGACCCCAACATAACCTGTGAAATGGAGCCCAGACTGAGGACATGGAGCCCATTCAGGCGAATAGGGTGTGATGCATGAGACAGCACTTTGATGTCTAATCCTCATCATCTGCCTGGTGATATTTCCTCTGATGCAGTGGTTTGAGTCTGATAAGGGACTGACGAATATTGTCTTGTATATTACTTTTTACGACACACTTATATTATGATTCTTTTTTAAAACTTTTTATTGCATACTATACCATGACTTTGTATGATGGGTTTTGCATTATATACTATGACTTTTTGTGATAAACTAATATACATTTGATATGATTCTTTTCATGACATACCATACTTTGTCATAAAAAAAGGCATAGTTTAGTATGCTATAAAAAGTCATACTATACAATGATTTTTTTCTGACATACTATACTATGACTTTTTTATGAATTTTTCTGACATAAAAAGTCTATAAGTCTATAGTATAGTATAACATGTTTCGGCCTTTTTATACTATGAACTTTTCATGAAATACTACACTATGGTTTTATTTTTATTTTTATGACATACTATGAGTTTATTATGACTCTAGGACAAACTACACTACAACTTTTCATGAATGTAGGACATACTGAATATTACTTTTTTTACATAACATTATATGTCAAACTGTACGATGACTTTTTAAGACATTTAATCATTCACTAAAGACTTTAAATGATTTATTATGCCAACCATACTATGACTTTTTAAGATATTTTATTATGAACTATGATATGATTTTTATGTGACATTTGATGACATACTAGTTTTAATGATATACTATACTTTGACTTTTTAAAGACATTTCATTATAAATTCTACTATGACTTTTTTATGACTTCATGGAATACTATACTATGACTTTTTAATGACATACAATACTATACATTCTTTACAGCTTTTTATGACATACTATATATGATGGTCTTTTTTACTTTTCAGCTTTCAGTTTAGACTTGACATTAAAGAGAAACATACTTACAAGTGAGAGTGAGGAACTGGGAAGACCCTGAAAACCAAAGAGAAAAGCCTGTAGTGTATGCTGACAAACCTTTGTCGTTTATCTCGTTTGCACTTTTCTAGAAACAGCCATTCAGTGTATTGTACCGTGTATATTGTAAGAACTTCTATGAATCTTATTTTCCACTGTTGGTGGTGGATTATGCCATTATCATCTAATATGCATATTTGCACAAAAACAATCATGAATGCACAGGAAATGAGGCATGAACGGACAGGAAATAAAGCATGGCAAATGCAGATAAAGGGAGCCGCTGGCTAACATCTGTTTCAATCAGATCACAGTGGATAAAAAATAAATCTGTAACCAGTCATTGATTATTATCCAAATAACACATCATAAGCTCACAGTTTAACTAGGGGGTAAATGCACAAATTTGATTTTCCTCTTCAAAGGATTTTCCAGCAGACTAGATGCTGCACCCACAGCCAAGTATTTTTTTTTTTTCATAATGCAGAGTTGCATTGAAAAATATATTTTTTTTTTTGGGATTAGCAAATTTTTTATTTCATGAATACATAGCACAGTCAAACACTAGTCTGCTCTGTGCACTCTAAAAAACTGCAAATAAATCAGTGTGTTCCAGTCTTTTTTTACTTCTGAATTTTGCTCTCCTTGATTTTGATTTTGCAAAAATTATTGAAGAACCCATTTTAATAAAGCCTAATTCTCTTTTTTTTTCACGTGTTAAGACACTAAAGTCTAGACTGAATTACATAAATGGAGAATTTTGACATGAACACAAAATCCAAAACTTACTGGTGGTCCAGGAGGTCCACGAGGGCCACTGAATCCCTGAAAAATTGCAACATCACATTAGCCGTCAAAATATTTAGAACTCGGCCTTTATGGAAGATGATGAAGTAGTTGATTGATTTGGTCTAGTACGGAGCAGACCACCGGCCTGTGCAAAGAATAATGATCTAGCTACAGGGGTGAATAATTACTCACCCTTGGTCCTTGCAACCCCTGGAAGAAACAAAAGAAAAAGTAATCAATATTCACAAGTAGACAATCCCACAATAATAGAAAGAGCTTGGGAGCAGACTAGATATTATTCTATCATGCACAGTGTAATGCCGTCTTCGTGCCAATTCAATAGACTGTATCTACAGTTTGTTGAATTGCCCTCTTGCTTCTTTGTAGGTCTACACTGCAAATCCTAATTATAGACAGCAAACTCATACATGAATGTTGCCGTTTTGGGAGTGCGCTTGTGAAATATGCCTTCGTACGAGCACTCAACAAACCTCTTAAAAAGCTTAAAATGAGCATGCAGCCAACATTTATCGCCCTGACAGGAATTCCACAGCAGCAAAGTGTCACTGTGAGTGTAAAGAACAAACGGAGGAGCACAATAGGAAATGAGAAGTGCTGAGGGCAAAGGAGGCCGAGTGGTGTGCCGTCTCCATACTAAGTATCCTGTTCTGTGCTCACAGTACAGACAAAATGATTCATCAAAGCATCACCACGCACCGTCTCCCCCCGACTTCCTTTGTCACCCTTGGGTCCCTGATGGAGAGAAAAGGAGACATAGGGTCACTCCATCACTGCCAAAAAGCAGAGAGAAGTCACACAAAGCTTGGCAGATAGGATGAGATATGAGATACATACAGGATGACCGCTGGGGCCAATGATGCCAACGGGGCCCAGAGCTCCCTCCATACCCTGGAAAGCAGAGGCATGTTCATGACTGACGACACATATGATGGAGTATCTGATGAAGCACTGTGTATTTTTCATGGGAAGTGTGCAGTTTTCTGAGAGTTCAGTGCACCGACATTGGCTAAAATACTGCACAGAGTTACCATTAACAAACTACCATTAATCTTCATCTCACCAACAAACCACGTGGTCCTTTTGGTCCCTGTATCCCTGCTGGGCCAATGTCTCCCAGGGGTCCCTAGAAAGACAAATATGCATAGTTTTATAACGGTAGATAAGATATGATAAGCTTAAAGGTTAAACCCGTAATGAATATTAAATGACCTTTGTTGACAAGAAGCAAGATTTGTTACACTGACAAATTTCTCTGCGGTTACAAATGGTAACCACCGTGGCAAATGCTAAAATAACTGAGATGTCTTCAACTACTGTTCCTCTAATGGCTCTAAGACAATGCGCTACTATTTTCACACTAATTGCTAATGCTGATTACAGAAGTCTGTATTATATACACTCATACTAATTGCCACATTGTATTCTTTTTACAGTTAGCATACAGAATCTAAAAGTAATTTTACATTTTGTACGAAGAGTAAATACAATACTTTGATGGACTTTGGTCCAAATCTAACTTTGGCTGCCAAATAAACAACACGTAGAGAAAGCACTTTCCTTTTAAACACATTATCTGTTTGTTTTCTGAGACTTTACTGGAGTTCTTATTCTGTACAACCTTCAAAATGTATTTTAATTTATTGCAACTGTGATCAGGTTCTCCATTTCATGTGCTTATTCCAGTGTTCACTAAAAGCACACTCTAGATTTAGCCCATAGACTTTTACATTGGGCCACACTACCATACTAGTTAGTATGCCAGAAAGAAAATGTAGTATGTCCTTATACATTTGAAATAACAGAATGTCAAATGCAGTATGCCAAAAATAACGGGACGTCCACTCACATTTTGCAGTATGCAAACCAGCATGCTTTTCTGGCTATTCAGACCCACAATCCTCTGCGCAGCAGAAGATATGTTACATCGACTGAGCCGCAGAGAGAGCAATGTTATGACAAGTGTGAACACTAGCTTTCAAGAAGAACGTATTATGCTATTAATATGTATTATATTAATACTTTCAGATTCAGATTCAAGGCTTCAGCTTCTCTATTATATTTATTATATATTGTTTTCGACAAGACTAGACTGCAAAAAAAACAAAACGATAGCAACTTAGATTAATCTATGGATATTTTCTAATTCATCAATTAACCATGTTTCAAGAATAAAAAGAAACGGTCTAAAACGGTATTCAATTTATAATCCTTTGACTGACAAACAAACAAAAACTCACATATTAGAAGCTGGAACATGTGTTTCAACACAAACATCCCCTTTGTGCTTAATAAATTACTTAATCAATGACCAACTTATTTATTTATTGGCTAATTGTTTCAAAACTACACAAGGCCATTTAACAAATTACACTTTATTATGAATATGTTAAAGTTTGCTTTTCTGAAAGCAGTCTCAGCCTGTTACTCTCAAGAGGATGATGACCACTTTACTCATCCCTCCTCACCTCCTCCGAGGTTGCCCTGTTCTTTGAGAGCGTTAAACCCAAACCCAATCTTCAAAAGGCCCCTTCAGAAACAGTGGTGATGTGATGTGTTATATGGTGTAATGCTCCTATATTATCTACTGGCAACCTCATACAGAACTGTTCTGTTAGTGCATATTATGAAAGATGTAACATTTTCATACACCACTGCAAACAACTACCTCACTGCTTAACGATACATGTGCAACCAGTTTTAATCTACTCTAATAAAGCTGTAAAAAGAAATGGTTTGCAGCACAGGGCTTTTATCATAATAGCGCCATAATAAAAAAAACACATCTTATGTTTGATTAATGTAATAATACCATGTGGAGAAGTTTTATAAGAAACTAGGGTAAACAACTTAATTTCTTATCTGGAATATGGCCAATAGTGTTGCATTACAACCATTCAACATCACTCCAGGACTTGGGATGTTTTGTTTCAGAGCCTGCACTTTTATCTAATGACTTAACTCCAATTATCCACACTCATTGCTCCTGAGTTAGAACAATTACAATAAACTCCACTGAACACTAACACAAAGCTCATCTGCTTCACACTCCTGTTCAACTCCCGCAGTAGGAAAATATCCAAGATCACCCCGAGGGTTTAAATGAAAGAGCGAGACTCCAGGAAAGCCTGTTCCGTTTCTTCAGCTGGCAATAATCTATAGTGCAGCAGTGCTGTAAGTAAAACAGACTTATGGTGGAGCAGATGTCATCCTGGGGCATGTTACAGTAATACATAACAGCTTTCATATCAATTATTCACTGAAGACAAGATAATGTAATGTACCTCCAGACAATTTTAAAAGCTCAAACTTCACAAAAGTACTTCAACCAAAATGTGAGTTGTACCTAGAAATTGCTTTTGGGTCATTCAGAGTCAGATCACCGTCAATAACTTTGTTCAGACTGGAAAACTACAACTTTACAGGTCTGATTGACCTGAAGTTCATCATTTTTGGTTGCGAGTGGAGCTTAATGGGTGCCACATACCTTTGGTCCAAACAGACCCAAGACCCCTGGAAATCCTTGTTCAGCAGTATCCCCCTGGTAAACAGAGAAGAGAAAGTATGATAATCTTCATTACCAAACAAGCAGAAAACGTTGTCAAGTAAAGGAAATTTAAGGTATTTCATAATCACCAGTTGCCCTTCAGGTCCCTGCTCTCCTTGTTTTCCAGGCAATCCCATCCCGCCAACAGAGCCTTTTTTTCCTGAAGCACCAGTTTGGCCCGGAAGACCCCTCTCACCCTGGAGAAAAACAGACACAAACACATATAAACATGTGGACATCCTCCCACCAAGTGACCTCTAAACAGACACCAGACCACCCAGTATAAGCTGCCAAGCTCATGGTCCCTCACTGGCTTCCCACCACACACTTATTATTGCATTAAGTAGGGTAGCAAACCAAGTAGGATGCACCACTGCCAAGAACGCAACCTCTTATCTCAACTGGGCTGCCCCTTAAAATCAGTTTAGAAAGTTTTATTATTACAATATACAGTATAACCAAACTACAGTTTATCTCATAACCAATTGTCCAAATCCAATAAATGTCCGCACGTTGATCACCAACATATGACCAGATCATAATGCAACTTTATTCCCTAACCATGTGCAGCGAGGGGAAAAATGCCAAATACTAACAAATAAAGCCTCTCTGTGTTTCTCACTGTTATGCTTATGTAACTTTAATGCTACATTGGCAAGGCCATGACAACTAAGACTATGCCAACTCATTTATATTTGCGACACTTACTTTCTGCAATTATTGCTGTGAAAATGAGGTCTGTAGATTTATGGTGGCATTGGAGGTTAGACAACACACATAAAGACAGCACTGTGGTGCTAAGGAAGGCAACCCTGGCAGATTACAGCAGAGTCGGCAATTTCCACTTGATATTGGCAATATAAATTGCCTGCATTGTGATCTATAAAAAAGCTTGAGCTATAGCTTCACATTAAGTTATTTGTGAATAAGACTTTGCACAATAAGCTCAAGCAACTAAAATGAAGATTTCTTTTTACAAATTGTCCACCCATCACTCCCACCTTTGGTCCAAAGGAGCCTTGACTTCCAGGAAGCCCCGTCCCACCAGTTGTGCCCAGCTGCCCAGGTTTGCCAGGTAAGCCCACTTCTCCATCTTCTCCTTGCTCCCCCTGAACACAGAAGAGTCAAGGATTCAAGGAAAATGTATTATCATATATTGTTTGGTGAACAATATTGAGAGCTGGTTTTCTTTTATTCATTGGAAAGGCCAACCACTGACAGTGTCCTTACCCCGACTCCTTTAGCTCCATCTCTACCAGGCAGTCCGTCCATGCCAGACAGGCCCTCGAGTCCCTCCCTGCCCACGACTCCCCGTGGGCCAAGAGGACCCTCTGGACCCTTAGAAACACAATCGTAAATGCTTATGCCAAAGCTTGCATTGGTTGTAAACAGTAACATGTAGCTCCACTGTGAGTTATGTCTGATTATATAGTGAGAAATGTATCCAACTCACTGGTTGTCCTTTGGTCCCAGAGGCACCTCTCGCCCCTGATTTTCCTTTCTGACCCTGGAGTATTAAGAGTTATTACATGGTTGCATGGCAGTAAATACAGTCCACTAATATTGCATTAAGTAATTGTTTTTTTTTTCAACAAAACCATGCCACTATATGTTATGTCCTTACTTGGTCACCTTTGGATCCGTTCAGCCCTGGTTGTCCCTTTGGCCCAGGGTGTCCCTAAAAATAATCATTGCTGTTTGATTTGAATTACACTGATTGTGTTTGGACAATATGACACAATGTCTATGAATCTTTTTTTTTTTTTTTTACATTTTAAGAGATATAAAGAAGATACTTACAGGAAGCCCTGAGGCACCAGCTTCACCTCTCTTTCCATCAAAGCCTATTTGACCCTGAAATACATAATGTTCTGCATGTCAATGTACAGAAATCCTTTGAATGTAATTGACACTTGAACCTGAAGTCAAAAACAACACATCCGTTTTTTTTTTTTCAATTTCACTTACAATGTGTCCGTGATCGCCTGGCTCTCCTCTCTCTCCTCTGTTTCCAGGAGGACCCTGGGTTCATATGGAAACAAAATTAATGAAACAATCCAGACGACCACTCACAAATGACACAATGAAAACAGGTAGATGTGAGAAACTCACTCTGTCACCTTGGGGACCGGCGGGACCTTCTACCTTGCTGTCGTCTCCCTGCTCCCCCTAAACAAACAATATAGGAACAGACACACAACCACAATCAATGGAATTTCCCTCAAACCCAGTGATTTGTGCAAAAGCAATGCACGTTTTGTTTGAAAGAGTACAACAATGGAAACACACTGCCCGCTCTCTTTATATGAATGGCAATTCATTACATGCGGTATTACCCACAATGATCCCATTTCGCATAAACAGGGCCAATGTCTGTTTCAGGGTTTTCATGGGATTCATTAAACAATAACCACGGATGTGTGTATGATTTAAATAGTCATGTGAGATGCATATGAAATAAATAAACGTAGAGCCCAACAGGCATCTAAAAGTAGGAGAATAATTAGTGATGGCCAGGAGCCAAGCACAGCTGACACTTACAGGGATGAAAGCAATAAAGTGTAGCATTAGTGCTTTTGAAAAAAAAACATGATACAGACGTGTACCTGTCTCACTCAATTGACAATAATACATTTTGCAACGATTAGAGTGATGGCTTGATACTGATTTAATTAGAAAGCAAGCATAGCCATTATTTTGTGGATATTGGCAAAGAGAAAGTCACAAATATCCACATCCAGATGGCTCCTGCCCAGGGACTTAAAAAAAAAAAAATGCAAATTAGCTTCTAAACTGTAGTGTGGTGTGTTCCATTTTGTGCTGCTCCTGTCAAATAAACACAAATTATGTTGCTAATATCCCTAAAATCATGAGCGGACCAGGTGCTTGGCTAATTATATACATTTGACAGCACTGAGTTAATTGGGTGTGTCCTAGTTCATATGATTGATCAAATTAGGGATGACTTTAGGAATATTGCAAGGACAAGACAGACAGAGAAAGCACTAATTAGGGACACAACTGAGGAACCAATGCATCAAAAAAACTGACCACTAAAAGACAACGAGCTGCACGACACTTTTATATTGTTAAGTAATGCAACCGTTACAGCTCTACAGAGCTCATTAGACACAGTCAAAGTGCAGACGGCTATTCGAGAAAATCAAGTAAATGTGGTTGTGTACCTTTTCACCTTTTGGCCCAGGAGGTCCGAGGGGGCCCTGCGGTCCCATGTGACCCTACGACAAGAAAAAGAGTTTGTGACCGTCACCTCTCAGCCTTCACTCCCAATTTACTGTGTGAAATATTATGTTCGTAATGTAGAGAAACACATAGAGTCGAGGTAGAGACAGATGGGGAGGAAACTTCTGTAAACTGATAACGCGCCAATGTCATCAATCAACACTTAATCTTTAGTTGCCATGGAGAATGCAATTTGAGGATCCATCAGTCACGTTATGGTTATATGTGTCAACAATTTGATTATACTGGGGTTTCAACTCTGCCATGATCGATTTCTCATCACCAATCTTATCCAGAATATAATATGTGCGCACACAGATGATGGCCAGTTATATTGCAATTTCCTATATATATATATATATATATATATATATATATATATATATATATATATATATAAATTTTATATCTTTTATACAAGAAGTAAGAAAATGCTTTTTGTTAAAAATCCACTGTAAATGAAAAGCTTCTCCATCGCCCCAGAACTGACAAAAATAAAGTGCCTTCTTCGCTGGTATGGTTAGTAGAGGAGAGGTACATTTAGCTAGCTGCAAGCAGACACTGCTTGCTAGAAATCGACGCAACACTCGCTTTTTGCTATTTCATTTATTTTGCTTGTATGTTCTTGTGTGGCCTCCATAGAACACAACAAAAGGTGTTTTGGTGTCTACTTTCTGCCCTCTAGTGGTCAACTTTAAGACAAAAAAAATACTGAAATTGTATAAGGTTTTACCTCTATCCACAATGCCATTAATCAAGATAAGATGTCTTTTTTTTATCAGAATCAAGAGAAATCAAAGTTAAGTCATTGGCTGAAGAAAGACGAGGGATTCGACATGCACTTAAATTTTTTTTAAATCCGAAAAAAAAACGACACTGCACATCAGAGTAGCGGATCCCCCCGACTACGGAGTGAAGGAGAAGAACGAAACACCAGCAAATAAGATTCAGCCTGCGATTCATCAACACCAGAACAATACAGGCACTGTATCGTAGTCGCAGATCAATTTTATCATTCAATAATGTATGAAATATTTACTGAGATGAAACAACCTTCCAAAAATCAATCCAAGCTTTTGGGTTGCGAGAGAAAAGAATTGCTTAGAATTTATAGGTGAAAAGTGCAGAAATTATATAAAGAACAAATCGCACACACACTAAAATCGACCCATTCAGATTTACTGAATACAACTAAGACGTTTCAACATGACATCTTCATCAGGTATCGTACCTGTCAACAAGGCAACTTTCTTGTTTTGGGCTTTTTGTGTGTTACCCATCCGATATTACATTGTGCATACACTAAGTGGCATACATATAAAAGATAAGATGTTTTGGTAACAAAAACTCATAAGACATTATAATGCATTTATAAATGGTTATGATCAGGCATGACAACTCACAGACAACTTTTATCAAGTTTATAAAAGAACTATAAATGGTGGATGTAATGTATTAGAAGTTAATCATTCATAATGTATTATGGTAGTTAAAATGTGCTGTGTAACCTAGGTATCAGATTTTTTTGGCATGGAGGTATAACGTATTATGAATGCTGAACTTATAATACATTATGTCCTCCACTTAAAATACTTCATAAACCTTGTAATATGTTTTCATGCATGATTAGAAAGCTGTATAAAGAGTTTTATAAAGCCATATAAATGCATTTTGAATGTGCTTCTAATGTATTATAGACATGACATTCATATAAAGTGTTACCATAGCTTTCTTTCAATACAATATATCAAATAGGCCTTTATTGTAGAGGCTTAATAATGCTTATTGTCACTGTTTTTTTTAACATTCATGAATAGAAAGCAGATTAAAGACCTTTCTAAGGTTTGGAGCTGCAGTAGGCCCCTCACTTTTATAAAATCACGCATTATTGCATCACTGTTCTTACCTCGTAACCTGATATGCCTGGATCTCCTTGTTGGCCCATTCTTCCTGGAGCACCCTGGGGAAATATATGTGATATATATATATTTATTAATTTAGCCCACATCCATCAACAACCAAGCAAGTCCTTGAAACTATCTGTGGATGCCTCACCACTGGCCCGATGGTTCCTCTCGCTCCCTTCAGTCCGACAAACCCCGTCTCTCCCTGCTCACCAGTTGGCCCGGTTTCACCCAGGTGACCTTGTTGACCCTTGCTCCCCTGGAGAGAGGCCATCAATGAGAAAAATGCACCCCCAACAGTTATGCGGGTATGTTTGACAATTCAAACATGTAACACTGAAAGTCTATTTGACATGCTTATGGAGGGGACTGAGCTGTTACTGTTTGTTGATCACTACAGCAGAGACCCATTCAAACGCGTGTACAAGATTGCAAATTGATAGATACCCAAGAACCTGAAATGTGTATTTAAGCCCCAAGCAAGTGAAGTGACAAACCGTTTCTCCTGGTTTTCCTCTTTCACCAATATTGCCAGGTTTACCTTCCTGACCCTGGTAGAAGAAAATCAAACAGGGTTGTAAGTGGACAAAAAGAGCTGCCTTTTCATGAGAAATGAAGGGAATTTGCAGTTGGCCGCTGAGACACCCACCCTGACACCGACCAATCCGGGAGGCCCAAAGGGTCCTTCCTTTCCTTGCAGACCAATTTCCCCCCTGTCTCCTTCAGTGCCTTCTTGACCACCATCCCCCTTGTCACCCTGAGAAGAGTAGCAGTCCATTGAATAAGGTGATACAGTTCAGTCAACGCATACAACTCAGTTACCCTGACCAGGATTGTAGCCCGTTCATAATGGAATATTTTTTTTTATATCCAATAAATATATGAAATATATCATTGCTAAAAAAAAAAAAAATTTAAAGATTGTTTTCTCAATTGTGTCAGGACTGACAGATGAGCCCATTTACCTTCTACTCACTCAGTGAACTCTGTGTGTGCTTACAGGTTTTCATGTTATTCTAACCCAACTGACCAAATGTCTGCAAAAAAGGTCATTGCACATCCATGCAAACAGAGAGTTACAGTAGTAACATGACTTGACTTATTAGTGAGACACAACTGCTGTAATTTTGAAATATTTTCAAGAATTTGACATGATGTACAAGGTGCTGTATATTTGATGCTACATTATCAGAAGTGATCGTGAGGGCTTCAGTTTTGTTGCAATTTCACTGTGAAAATTGTTGCCCAACCAACCATTCATAACGGACAAGCAGTTGTGTAGACAGCTATCCATCTGACAGGAAATATATAGCAAGGCCTGAGTGTCCAAGAGGAAATATGTGATAAAAAAATAAAACACAAGACTGGACAGAGAATTGAGCAGAAGAAGATTGATAATTCTATACAGAAACTGAGAAACACCTGTCAGGGGAAACGAATGAAAACCAAAGAATTGTGGTCTTACCTACTGAATATTCTAGTGAACAGCATGACGTTTTCAAGGCACTGACAAACCTGTAGTTCGATTGTCTGTTAAGATGTGGTTTTAGTTTTGACTTAACCTGAAATTCTCTGTAGCTTCTGCCGAATTTAAAGTCCTGCATTCAAAACTCTTTGTTTCCACTTAATTTTTTTAGACCCTTCATTTTCTCT
Source organism: Ophiodon elongatus (assembly GCA_016806645.1). Classification (NCBI taxonomy): domain Eukaryota; kingdom Metazoa; phylum Chordata; class Actinopteri; order Perciformes; family Hexagrammidae; genus Ophiodon; species Ophiodon elongatus. The sequence goes on from JACSYO010002146.1 coordinate 1,545,920, forward strand.
CTTTCTCTGTCTCCCTGCTCAACATAGCCAACCCAAAGAAGATTTATTAAGAAAGAAATATGGGTTATCTCTGAAAAAAACTGATATTGCAGATATACAATACAACAGGCTTCCGCTCTATGGTAAGACTCTCTCAAGAATTTTGGGGATTGAATTTGCTACAGACTGCTGGAGGGAGGCAAAATAATATTTGAATCCCCTAATTATTCGCTGAATTTCTGTTTTAAATTCCCCTTAGTAATAAGACAATGGACCATGACAACACACTGATTTTCATTTCCCAGTTAACAGTTAACAGCACAAGCTGCATGCAAATTCCTCTTGGGCTGCCGTTTTCCATCCAGAAGCTGCACTGTGGCCAAAAACCCCTCAAAGTAGTTTACCCTCCTGACTAACAGAAAACGTCCTGTTCAGCACAGAGCTGTGCAGACACTCAGGTCGAAGTCTATTCTAATCCTGTGTCCTCTGTGCTCACATTTTACCACCTTCTCCAAGCCAAACATTGTTTGTGAATCTGTCAGCGATACTTCCAGCAGTGTGGCTCTGATGAATAGGCAGGCTTTTTGTACTTTCCATCTTAAATTTATTTATTTTTTTCTGTCACAATACTTGCCAGACTTTAGAGCTCCTAAAATAGCCCCGCTATCTGTTTTCACTAAACGTCAACACAATGCATCACCAACTGTACAAAAGCCAATATCTCGCAAGCAATAGCCGGCTTGGCCTAATTACAATAAGCTGCTACCGTAAACTGGAGAGTTCCCTGGGTTCACAGTCATAGGAATCGGGAAAGAATTAATCTGTGTTGAAGATATTGGCAGCAATTTGATAACCGGCCGAAGTCTTGAAGCAATGTTTTTTTAATGGGATGGGATGAATAAATCAAATGATAAGTCACAGCTTGTCTTTTATTTTTTCAACTTGCCTTGGCTCCGTCAGGTCCACTTAGTCCAGCCTCCCCATCAATGCCTGGCTCACCCTGACAGACAAATCATAAAAAATATTATGGTTGCAATATATTTTTTATATGTTTTACGAGAACAGTGATCACAGGAAGCAGAAACAGATGGTCAAACATTGGCAAAACTGGAATAGAGTACATTTTTAAAACAAATGTACCACTTTGTTTGCTCTTTGTTGCAACAACAAAACCAAAAATCTGTTATAACTTTAAAAAAAGAAAAGGTGGGTTCCTTACTCTCCGGCCAATCAAACCCTGCTCCCCGATGTTGCCAGGTAGGCCGATGTCACCCTGTCAGCAGAAGAAGCACGGTGGTTATGACATCGGTTATGTTTTGTATCTCTTGATGTACAACCCATGCTTCCACCATGGTTAATTTCTTTTCAGTACATTTTGAGTACAGGAAAAAAATAAAACAGCCATACAAGTAGAATACCTAGTTTCACGAACCTCCATGAAATTTCAATAAGAAATTTAGCTCAGTTAGTACTTACTTAACACTCTCCTAGTGCTTTCCTACTTCCCTAGTAACCATTAAGCCTGATAATAATTTCAGTCCAAAATGAAATTTATGTGCATTCTTGTTTTTCTCCCAGAATGCATCGTCTCGCTTTCTGGATTGAGGCACTGATACAATCGCATAGAACAGGAGGTGCTCCTCCCTCATCTTCACCTTGTCTCCCAGTTCACCAGGCAGTCCTCTCTCTCCAGCCCTCCCAAGCGGCCCCTGTCAAAAAAAAAAAAGTGACAGCCTTTAGTATTCGGTGCCATCCAAAAAAAAGTCAGTGGCTTTCTTACACCAGCTGTGTGATCAAGCTCACCCACGGCCCCATCGCCCCCAGTGGCCCAATCGTTCCTGGTGGCCCCGCTGGTCCCTGTGGCCACAAAGCAGAGGCACCGATAAAAAGGTTAAGAGTACTTTCTAATCTTGGACAAATGCCGCTGGAGGTGACAGTAAAGGAAGAAAAATGTGAAAATAAATCAGAACCAGGAAGAAAGTGCGTATTTGGAGAGATAAGTTAATCTGCAGGGGCTAACAGCCTTGAAAACAATGAGCCAAAGCTTCTGTAAGTGATGGAAACAGGCCTGCTGTTACAGAGACTCATTCAGGCTACAATAGAGCTGCCTCTCCAGGAAGGGGATGGTGTAAATCAAATAGTTTCAGACTCACTCCTTCTCTGATTGTGTCTGTGAGACTTGGGCAGAGTGAGAGAAAGTAGGTTGTTTCGGGATTTTCTGAGAAGGATATGGGTTTTTAGGAAGCACTGAATAAAAATGTGTCAGAGTTGACATTTGTCATAGAATTAGTATAGAATAGTACAGAAGAAAAGTATAGATTTACAATAAAGAAAATCCGATTTCATAAAAATCCTGAAAACAATGTCAGAAAAAATTCATAGTATAGTATGCCATAAAAACATCATTTTATACTAGTCCATATAAAAATCCTAAAACAAATGTTATAAAAAATGTCATAATATAGTATGCCATGAAAAACATCATAAACATTGTTATGAAATAAGTCAGAGCAGCAAACCATGAAAAAAACATCATAGAAAATGTCAAAGTATAGTATGCCATTAAAAAAGGAAATAGAAAGTCTTCATGTCATACAAAAGTCACAGTATGGTATGTCATGGTATGCTTTGTGCTAAACGTCATAGTATTGTATGCCATAAAGAATGCCATTAAAAAGTCATAATATAGTATGCCATAAAAAGTCATGGTATTATTCAAATATGGACCCAAAATGTATGTAAACAAATAATAAACTCTCACTGGCTCTCCTGCAATTCCTTTGGCCCCTGGAGGTCCAGAGGGTCCTTGAACGCCCTGAAAAGAGTCCCGGGGTTTATCATACAGACACTATTGGTATTCACAGACATGATGAAATGCTACAACACCCACGAGTGTAAACGTGTGACAGACAGGCCTCACTTATCCATCACTGTTCCCCTAAAATGAGTCCACCCCAAAAACCAAGACTGACCTAAAAGAGACCTCTGTTAGCCCCCAATCACTTACTGGAAATCCCTGTGGCCCAGCTTCACCTGGCTCGCCAAGCTTTCCCTGCAGCAAAAGGACACAAAGGGGAAAATAAGTTGGACAGGGTTAAGGGTTAAGGGTTAAGGAGGCATGGTCAGCATACCAGTAGGGCTTAGACCCCTTTCTTGTCTCCTCTTTTAGGTTTTACATGATAACCAAGTCATGAATGTCTGGCACTCTTGCTTGATACACATCTTTAATGGATCATTGGCGAGAAGTAAAGAAATACATTTACTTAAAATACGTATACTTCCATTTTGTCCAATATATGTCTGATATACTTCTACCTCACTACTTTTTAACCCCACTACATTCGTCTGGCACCGATAATAGTTACTAGAATAGGAGTTTACATTTGATAATAGTAATAACAATAGTATGCATATATATAAATGTATATACATAGTAATATAGTAGTGGTACATACATACATATATATATATATATATATATACACACATATATATATATATATATATATATATATACACAAATTATATAAATTATATAAATAAATTATATACTAATAATTACATATTAGTACAAATTATATATATATATATATATATATATATAATTTGTACTTTTACTTCAGCATTAAATGATAAATGATGACTTGATTATCAAAATAGTTATTCTATCATTTGAATCATGTTTGCAATGATGAAATATCTCTCGGGGCCCATTAGCCATTTGAGGAGGCACCAAATTGTGACAACAAGAAATAATTGCGAGGTGTATTCAACAGCAGTGAAACCAGATGGAGACATGAATGAAGACATGCCATATCTTACATGATCATACGCTATATGTTCCATTAAGCGTGCTGTATGACTGCTTCGCTGTGCATGCGGTAATGAGATGGTCAACGTACTCTTCACAAGCACAAAAACACCGCACTCTGTTTATCCTAGATACTAATTCCCTGAGGACTTCAAAAAGGTCAAATATAACGAGGATTGTGCTAATACTGCTAATGATGCTATTACTGTTATGAGGGGAAAGTAAAGCAAGCACAATTTTTCTTACCGTGTCCCCGTGGAGGCCCAATTTTCCTGGTGGACCATCAGGACCCTGCAAAGAAAACATCCAACTCAGTAAACTGAGCTCTCTGAAATCCCCCAGAGTTAAAATGTTCCCGACTGCCAAGCACTACCAGCACCATCAATATTTTAGTCCTCTTTGATTTAAGGTTCTGTTGTTAGATTTGCAGCTTACAAAGAGTGTCCTCTAAAGATTCTTTGGATGTTAAAAATAGTTAATAATTACAGTCTGCTGAACAAAGCTGCTTGTAAAAGTTCTCCTCATCTCTCCCCCACCCACCTCCCTTCCACCCCCTCCTCCACCTCCCTCTGTTACAGAAAATAGGGCCATTTTGTTTATCGTAGCTTGCCGTGGGATAGATTTGATGTGGCGCAATTAGAGAGTTGAAGGCCAGACATTTCTCCAAGGCAGTGTTGGCAAATAACATTATCAATAAAGAGCCAGAAACTGGAACAAAATCTGAGACTCTGAAAATGTTTTAGCAACCGTCGACAACTTCGATTTTCGGGCCATGTGCTCACCTTTCCTCCAGTGGACCCTTTCTCCCCCACTGGGCCATCAGGACCCCTCTGACCCTACAGAAAGAAATTGAATTTGTCATTGATGAATGGCTTCGGAAAATGTGGCCTTTAACAGACCTGAGGCAGATGTTGTTTTACATATTAAGTAAATGATTTAGGGCACTTAATCTCCATTTTTGTCATCCCCATTTAGTGGAGCCTAGGAGGCAGCTCTCTTTGTTTCGTGTGGTTGAGGACCCATCGGAGGGACACCGTCAAAGATTGTGGCTATTTTGCAAATACTTGGCATTTGCGAATTAGCTCAGATTCCGTCAAATCCACACTGTGTGGACTTTGTCCCCATCTTTCCACGACCACACACACTGGGCGTATTGTAAAGTCGCCTTGGGAAAAGGTCACAAATCCTGTAGCTGATTCATCCTCGCCTGTGAAACTGAACCCAACTATTCGCTGTCAGGAAACATTAGAGGACTCTGTCTTTTGTTGTTTGTTCACGAAAAGCGTCTGTATATATAACCGTGATCCAAAAAGAACACGAGCAGAATGCAGCTCCTACCGATATGAGGCCTTGACATTTCCACCGCTGCTCGCTAATGACAGACAAATTAGTTGAAGACCTTTGTTGAGAATATGAATCAATTTTAATAAGCTGTGTGATCAACAAAAGTATTTTGAATCATTACATGAATAAAGCTGACCTTGTTTTGTCGTTTTCTTTTGTTTTTTTTTCAATTACTGTTGTTTGAGACATTAAAATTAAACTCACTGAAGAAGTAATTCCAGTTAATTTAATATTGAGCGACATTTGAACATAAGCGTTTATAACTTTACTTTTTTTCCAGGGCAATTTAAATAAACACTAATCAAGACATACCTTTGTGGTACTGGGGGAGTAATCTGTCTTATTTCAAGTTATTGTCACATAAAAAAAATGACTGACTTATTCAGATCGACATATTTTGTAGTGCACACATTTACCATCTATTTCTGCCTCTATAATCAGTTTTTCAGATTAAATCAATACCAGCAGGCATATTAGGTGGAAACTCACCCACTTTCCCCCATGCTCTCTTTTTTTCTTTTTAAAGTCCACTAATTTTAGGGCTTTCTTTCCTGAAGAGCACAATGAAAGCTTGAAAAAAAAATTATGGAAATGATTTGTTTACATATTAGAGATGTGCGTCACAATTTAAGTCCGTATGGACTCAGTTTGAATGGGTATGACTGACGTATGACTAAACGCTCTCGAAGGTAAAATTTAAATGACTTAACAAGATATGAATGAAAACAAGAAGTAAAGTAACAGGATTGGATGCATCCTTCAAATAGCTGTCACTACTTTTCTCGAGTCTTCTGAATTATTAAAAAAAATGAGACAATAAGATTACAAAACTTTGGGCACAGGAAAAGGTTGTTACTGGTTTCTTTTTTATTCTTGTTGACTGAAAACTGACTTCAGACGATGTAATGAGGAGACTGGAGTTTAATCGTGCTGGTGTTCATTTTATTTTCCAAAGCCTTGATGTAATTTTCAGCTATTATAGTTATTAAATATTACACTTACTCTGACTGCTTGTGATATCAGGGGAGCCGTGTAAAACCAATCAGGATGAAATGCCTTAATTATCCCACTTATTCATGTTAGATCAATTATTCATTCAGTCCAATGATCCTGCTGTGCAACCATGGGCGATTTTAGTAGAAAACTCAATTATGGAAAAGCCAACGAACACTGGAATCATCCTGAGCTGGCAGACACACACACACACACACACACACACACACACACACACACACACACACACACACACACACACACACACAGAACCTCTAGGGTGTTTAGTTTGGAGAAGCCTCTTAGAATGTAAGAATGTATGTGCATTACCAACATATGTCCATATTCAACTATGCATACATTTAGTACTTTGTTCTGATTTAGGTATTTCTTTTATTCTTTGGAGAAAATTGCTAAACGATCCTCGCTCTGGTGTTATTGCTCTGCACTTCAAAGAGATTTCATTATCTGTGGTTGGCTAAATTCTATTTAATTATTTATCTATAATAATATAATATTTCCCTGCTTTGTGCTCCTTCATGGACTTTTCATTGAAGGTGACCATCACTGCTCATGTTTCCATGAATTGGGTGTAGATTGTATTGTTGTGTCATACTGTATTGGTTGGTAACAGACAATAGTACGTATCACCTCATGGTTATATTAATGATTATAACATAGATTTAAGTAACTTACCCTCCTGCCTTTGGGTCCTCTGATGCCGATGGATCCCAGTGAACCGGGAGGCCCCTGAATGATTAAAACATTCTTTGAGTTAGACTGCAGCAAACTATACAAACTAAGATGCAAGGCAAAGTTGTCTCGGTTTCATTCTCACCTTCATTAACTTTCTACCCAACATATTTTAACAGCACTCAGCAGTTTAGTTTCTGAATAAAATGTTGATTATGACAGGCTGCTTTTTAAGTGACTTTATAGAGGTCAGACTGATACAGTGATTCAATATTGGATTTTTGTGAAAGAGTAATCATCACAAGCTGAATATCTTATTTTTGCTGAACTCCAGTGATTTAACTTGTAGATGTGTACTTCAGGGCGGTGTCAGTACACCGTGACATCACCGTTGGATGTCACCAGGGCAACACAGCACATTTCTGACAACATTACCTAGACATGATGCAGGTTTTAGCCAGAAGTGCAACAAACCACCCGTTTTTAATGTTATCATCCAAATAAATGGACATTATCAGTGGCTATGACTCCCATTTCAGCGCTTCAGATGGGCAAAACTGCTCCTACCCGAAACGTTGTGAAAGGAAAACTTAATGTTGTGAGATGAAACAAAACAACTTCAGGTTCAGGCAACAAATCTACTAGATTTAGGAAGAGATTGTGGTTTGGGTTTAAAATAAGTACTTTTGTTACGTAACTTACAGAGTGTTAGTTCAGAACACGAGTTACGTAACTAAAGTATGTGCATGTGTCTTTCAACCAGAGAGCGAAACACTGCTTTTCAGGCATGGAGTACCAGAATAGATTGAGATATGTAGACCACACAACAGGCCAGTGTAGTCTCGGGTTTACATTCAGTGCACATGAAGCCATGACATTGATAACAGTAACTTACTGGGATCCCTTGCAGTCCAGGTGGTCCCGTGACCCCAGGTATTCCAGTGTGACCCTGATGGATACAACATTACTCAAATGATATCTACTGTACATGATTCAACAAATAAATCATAAATTAGCTCTCATATGTCTGACTGAAACTGGGTGGCCTTATATTATCTGCCTTTTAGATGATTATTGTTTAATAACTTTAATCTCTCTCCGAACATATCCCACCCCCATCCCTTACGTATGTAAAATTGAATTCCCCCTGGTACGAGAGACGGGGTCCAGACTTACTCCTTACCATCGGCCCCGTTTCACCTGGCGGCCCTGGGGCACCCGTTTTGCCTCGATCCCCCTGGAGAGCCAAAAGCCACAATTAGGGGAACATTGATTACCTATTGATAGATTAAATGATTAAGCGTCCAGTCTACGAAATATAAAATGACAAAAATGCCAATCACAATTTGACCTTAAGTGAGGCCTTCAAGTTGCTGTTGCAAATTCTGACCAACAGTGCAAAAGTATTTAATTTACAATCACATAAGACAGAAAAAAAAGCAGATCTGCACATCTGACGGCATTGATTCTAAAATAACCAGTAATTGACTTCTTGTTTCAGCACTAATCACACGCCACATCAACTGAGAGCAATTTAACAGATTAGAAATCAAAGTTGGACGACAACAATTTGCGATACCAGCCAAGCGGGACAAATTGGGATCGCGCTAACCTTTTCGCCCGCGATGCCAGTCTCTCCAACAGGCCCGACAAAACCAGGAAGTCCCTGAAGGAAAGAAAACATGCCGTCTTAGCTGTCTCTTATTTCGCTTAGCTCGATTGAAGTTGTATTTTTCATAATGGGCAGCACAGCGTTGGGACTCCAACAAAACAGACGCACAGTGAGCATCAAACAGAAATCAGCAGAAAGAGGAGAGAAAAGCCTTTACCCTCTCGCCAACTTTTCCAACCTCGCCAGTTATCCCGGTCTCGCCCTACAGCAAAGCAGCCAATTAGCATATCACAAACTTATTCATGCCTTTCGTTTTTAGTTCAAATCAGTTGAAATGTGCTCGGGGGGCCGTTCCCCTGTGGGCGACGGAGAATTAACATCTAATTTACACATATTCAGATGATACATTATCATAAATGAAAGCCGGGGAGAGAATGTTCAGTTAAGGATGACAGTAGTTCGGCGGTGGATGTGTGAATATCGGGTCTGACCTTGAGTCCATCTGGGCCTGTCAGTCCAGGGAATCCCTGCCTCCCAGGCCTGCCCTGAGCAGAAAGCAAAAATGACAGAGACGTGTACTGCAGCTCCGCACTAAACAATAAACTCTCTATCTCTCCTGTAAAAGGTGCAGACTGACGTCCCTCCCGAGGCCGTGGCACAAAAGAAACCAACAGCTGATGCCAAAACAAAAGCATCCCTCTGAGGAACTTTAATGATCCATAAAACAGAGAGCCGCTTGCAGCATCAAAGGCTTCTTATTACTCATAGAAGTCGTCGGGTCATTTGTGTTTGTTTTCAGTAATCACTTGTGGGTTCAACTTTTGTGAGAAGGCCGAATGGAATCAAGCATTGCAATAGAGAACTTTATTGGAAAAGCCTTCTCTATTGTTGAGCCTGGGATGACTCCAAACCAACACCAGACACAAAGATAGTCACTATGGATTTTATTCAGACAGAACAATTCAAAGCCATTCTTCTTGTATGGTATAAAATCCTACGTTTGTTTTGCACGGCTTCTGCATTTAGAATGTTTAGATGCTATTCATGTGAGAATATAAATCTGTGTATGGTGACACTTGAAAAACAAACAACAGAGAGGACAAGAGGGCAATTTAAATTGTTTTATAGTCTCTTGATTCAATAACTTTAATGACATATTTTAACTCCTGAGTAGATACCATTAAAATAAATAATTGTGAGGTTTTAAGTAAAACATTTTCCTTATCCTGTGCATCACCTGTTATAAGTATATTTGACAAACAAACTTTACATGTTTGTTTGAGGGTTTTTTTTATGATAGAAAAGATTATAGGAATTTGCTGACCAATCTGGTAATATAAGTATACAGCGTCCAAAAGAAAGTCTTTCAAAACCGCTTTAGAACAATAGAGACATCAGTCAGCCAAAGGACTTACTGTCCATAACAGGTCATGGCTTTTCCTCCAAAGCTAAATATAGGCAGAGACACGTGGTGCACTGGTTGCGGTTTTGTGTGTGGATCCTGAAAGATAACCGTTATTGTATTTTCTAACTGGTCTCAAGCCGCAGGGCTTATCCAATCAGCACTCACCTCGAGTCCAGCGGATCCAGTGGGCCCGTCCGGTCCTTCGTCACCCTGACAAAAGAATTGTCACAAAAAGGTCAGGGGGAGAGAAAAAAGCTTTCTATGCTTTATTCATTCTCAAAATATTTTTCAATCAATTTCACCTGAAGACCAAGCGTTCCCCTTGGACCTGGCAAACCTCTTATCCCTTGCTTTCCCTGTGGATGAAACACTGAGAGTGAACTTTCACTTCATTTCTACTCGCTGACAATTCATATCTATAAGCGTTATTGTCACTCCGCTCACCTTGGGTCCTTCGGGGCCATTTTGTCCTGGCGGGCCGATGTCACCCGGAAAACCCTTAGAGAATGACGGGAAATAAACCACAGCTTCATCACCATACGGTAGCACACAGCGTTCGATCAACAATAACATAAATATAATGCATCGAGTCAAAACATAATACTCAGTAAATACCTCGAGGCCAGGAGGACCAGGTGAACCATCAGGGCCCTTTTCACCAGGTTTGCCCTAAGAAATGTGACAAAAGATATTACTGTTATCATCCAGATAAGATCCTATAAACAAATTGACAATAAAATAGCACTTATTCCCTATGTGGTTTGTGAAGGGAATACTGTGTGTCACGTTACCAAAATGAAATATAACCTTGAAAATGACAGGAAATCAGCCCCATAGCAACTGTCAAAAGCTGCATCTTTGTGCTCCATTGGATAGACAGTACTCTAATTAATTTATTAATCACCCACTGAGAACAAACAAGCAACCAAAGCAGTCAAGCATGAAAAGAAATGGCTTCAAATAAATATTATCGCTCTATGAATTCCTTGTCAGAATCTAGTTTTTTAAATCTTTTGTTTTGGTACTGGAGAGTTTGAATGTGGGATAGAAAGTACCTGTGGGCCAGGTTTTCCACAAGGACCCGGCAACCCGGGCGAGCCACGCATACCCTGTAAAATAAAAGCCAGCTCAAACAAACAAGCGGTTTGAATAAAAAAAACAAAAAAACAATCACTGCACTTATGGCGTTTTTATAGCAAAAGAAGTTTCCATTTGCACACAAACACAGCGATGTTCACGTCTGAAGCAATCTAGAAATCAGGGTGTTGCTAAAGGGCACTTTGACATGCAGATAGGAGAAGCCAAGCATTGCACACTAATCGTATTATTTATGGGCGACCCACTGTACCACCTGAGCACATACAAACATAGACTTACCTTGTCCCCTTGGAATCCACACTCTCCTTGGTCCCCTGCTAAGCCAATATCCCCCTGAGAAAATACAAAAGAATAAAAGAAAAAAAATGAGTGAGCACATGAGTGCTGGGTTACACAACTCGTGCATGGGTTTGTTTCAGCTGTTAGCTTTCTCCGGATTCCCGAATAAAGTTTTGGGATTTGTCCCCTCTGGCATTATTGTATATTGTAGTTGAGTAATTATAAAATACGTATGCAGATCACCTTATCACCTTTCAGTCCTGGTTCCCCTGGGTTTCCTTGTACTCCCTTGGACGCAAAATTATAATAAAATAAAAAAGATTAATGATTGATCATGATGAATATGCAGTCCTGGCGTTTACTCAGGCTGTGGAATGAACTAATCACCCACCACTTGTCATTTTGTCTCATCAAAGTGAGCGCTAACGCTACTCGGAGACATTCTGGTTAACCAATCAAAATGTACCCTGTTTATATTGGATCCAAACCAAAACCAGACAGAGACACGACTACAAAACCGCATCATTTACCTTCAGTCCGGGTATTCCTGGTGAGCCCATGAAGCCAGCAGAGCCCATGTCTCCCTGCACACATCAACACACACAAAACACACACTTAAAACGCTGAACGTCTTGATGAATCACGCCTTAAAGACAGATGCTCATAATACACGACAAAAACTACTACTTTCTGAGCTGAATGTCTCAATAAAAAGATGAGGAAGAGATCAAAGAAAAGGAAGGAAGGAATCAAACTTCCTTTACATAGCACTTTTCAAATCAGTAGTTACAAGCTCATTTGTTAAAGAAAAGACAATATAAAAAAACAAGGTACCAAAGTGTTTAAAAATCCCAAAACATAAAGTTATCAAATCAGTGAAAAAGATACAAGAACACTTACAATAAGACCAGGGACTCCACATGGGCCAGGAGATCCCAGCTCACCCTAGGAAGAAGGGAGAGAACAAAGAAAGATGGATCAAGAAGAGATGCAACACGGGCACAGTCAGATAAGAGGTGTAGAGCTGTAGGGGGAGGATGCATATGAAATCAAACTGTGTGTTTCTATATTCTGTTTGTTCACTGGTGTTTTCCTCCACCCGATAGCCTAAGCAATTTCTTTCTCCATTTCTTTCTCCACTCATTTTAGCATAGCGAGTGAGCACTTGGCACGCAGAGAGGCTTGTTCCAAATGATCTAACCCGCAGCCACATGCCATTCCGACATCCTCTCCGAGCTACGCGTCCAGTGGAGAGATGGATGACACGCAGCCCAGTGTGGCCTTCCTGTCGCTTATGCTGTTCCTCTATAAATGAAAGGAGACGAATTCAGCCAAATGGAACATCGCCCGCTCCCTACTGGAGGCAGAGGAAATGAGGCCTGGAGGAGGCTCCCGGAGGTCAGCCAATCCCAATCACGAGCAGTGAGGGTCAAACTAAGAGGAGGAGGAGGAGGAGAGGCGAGTGGAACTGCTGATGCTGCTCTGGTAGATAGACATCAGTATGGATTATGATGGGTGAGTTACTGAAAGACAGCAGGGACGCACCTCGCCGTCAGCCGAATGCAGGGATACAATGTTCTTGTTGGAAAACAATATGCAAGTAAGCTCCCTCCCTCCCTCCCTTCATGAGTGTTCATTCATGTGAAATCTGGTGAAATCTCCGTCAGGTATAATTTGACATGAAGATTTGCACAGTGCCGTGGGAGTAAATGGTGCATTCATCCACATAATATCACTTACTGGGTTCCCATCAGGGCCAGGAGGTCCTCTCTCGCCAAAGTCACCAGAGAACCCCTGAGCACACAAAAAAAACAGGACGGTCATATAACCGGAGAGGAAATTGAGTGGCTTTATCACTTTCATACTTGTCAAAACACTTGAATGTATTTAGATATCACATGGCTTGACGATGAAGTTATCGCACCACGCACAGGGGGATCAACAAAGTGTTTCCCAAAACAGAGGTTTAAGCCAGGCAAATCCCCTCAAACGGGCTCCCGGCGCTTCCCTCCTGGGAGACCAGCAGGAAATTCCACGGCTGAGTGTTTCCGAGCGACCGAGTGTCTGTGTGTGCAGGCGCTGGCAGGGAGCGTACGGCAGCCCGCGGAACCAAACCCCCAGGACTTGCCTAAATGACCGAATAAAGCTGCTTGGCACAGAAACTGTTGACTGCGAACCGTTTTATTTATTTTTTTTTCCTTCTTTTCTTTTCTCCTTTTTGCTCGGTGCTCGTAATTCCATTATAGAGGCAGAAGAAGAGGCGCGATGCAGCCGCGAGGCCACATGCTCAACGTGTGTTTGTCAATGGGCCAAGGTCAACGTGCAGCCCGCCGCACATGGCGGCTGCTCGGCACTCGCCTACAGTGGGCTACGGTCACGTTCATGGGAAACAGTGGAAAATCAGTGAGATCTCTCATCGTCTGTGTGCAGACGGAGAGAAGGATCAAATGAAAGTATGAAGACCTCAAGCGATGGCAGAGATAGGACTGTTTGTGGGGCAGCCTGCTGATTCACAACATTAGGCAAATGTGGACAAAGTAATGAGTCGTAATTGGTGCAACATGAAGCCCACAGGAAATGTGGAAAAAATGTGCCTCTTTCAGAAATCTCAAAAAAGCTGACTCGGTTTGATCAGAATCAGAAACACATGCAAGTCTTTGTTCTCATATTGACATTAACTTTCATCGAGGCTGGCGGGACCCTTTTAATTATGGGATCGGTCCAATGGAAATCATGCCATTCTGCTATGCACAAACTATAGCATTTATTAGATTTAAAAAAAGGAAAACTTTTCTACTTGTCATCCATGAAGTTAGCACGGAAGGAAGGGAGCTGTTAAACTCAGTAAAATGCACATAGTCTCTTTGGCTCTTGTTGTTTTAGGCTATGGGACATGTGGATCAAACACGCCGGCTCCTTCTCTTGTGTGTCTTTCCAGATTTTGTTAAAACGGCATTACTGCTGACTCAGGACAGACAATAACTTTGTGCGTAAATTCACTGACCTCACTTTTCACCACAGAGGAAGGGAAATGACTTGCTCATGACTTGGCTATTATGAGCGTTTTTGTCTTGGCCTCAGTCTGTCACTGACCGCTACTGCATAATAATTTCAAAAAGAACATGTGCAACCAGACTAGGCCTGGGAAAACAGAAGATTTACACAAGTGGTCATGTGCAGTATTAGTATTTTCCATGTAAGCCTGGAAGGATGGGAAATTTACTTCTAGGCGCCAATGACTTTAGACTTGGTCCTAATCTGTGGGTAGAGACTCTGAAGAGCCAAACCCATAACTGACGCATCACATTATTATATCAGTTCCATGCAAAACAAGCACAGTAATAAACACATTATATAACATACAAGGTTTCCTAATCAACTTCAGCCAGAGAAGATTAATCATTTCAGATTTATAGATGAGGACTGACTTTAACATGAGGTCAGGATTTGCCAATATTAAAAAAAAAGGATCTGACTAAGAATTTAAATGTAATCTGCTGACACATGAACATTGTTTCCAATGCATGCAGTTGCGCTATTTATGGGGCCGTAAACCCGAGCATCAGTGTGCAAGTGTGGAAGTTAGCACAAGTCCTCTTCACAGACTGAGACCAGGAGGAGTTTTTGTCAGAGTAATGCTCATTTAATACACTTCAAAGTGGCTCCGCACAACAGTAAGAGTCCATAGATCAAGACAAACAACCCTCACTTTCATGAGGCTGCATTACAAATGTTCTCTGAGAAGTATGTTGAGAGAAAACTTTACCGGCCTACCCATCTTGCCCTTCTTCCCATGAACGCCAGGAATTCCCTGGAAACAGGAAAGAAAACACAGTTGAGACAGAGAGAGAGAGAGAAGATGGATAAGAAGCTAAAGAGAGAGAGATAAAAGTGAGCAAATACATAGAAATCATTAGATAAGACCAAAAGCCTTTAGCCACACTAGCAGACCTGTGAGGCTTTGATGCTCCAACTAAAGATAAATGGCAACTTCTCTATTCTTAGATCCGTATCACTAGTGTGGAAGATGTTAAAATATTGAGCGTAACAGTTTATTCTTGAGCTTGGCAAAAGCAGTAGCTGTTCTGTAGCGGTCATCGATATCACATTGCGATCTTTAAGTTAATTTAAATGTTAATTCATCCCTTAATTATAAAAAATCCACTATTAAGCTAAAATGGATGAGAAATCCTTAAAGTGGTCAGATGTGGGGCTGGGCGTTAATTCAATATGATAATTTACGGCCTTTCAATGGAATAATATCGTAATTAAATCATATATCGAGATATCTTGATACGCAGTTACGACATTTCTCAGAAAATGTGAATTGATAAGAATTCTGTTTGTGAAAAAACCCCAGTGCAGTTAAATCAAACTGCTGTTCTAAATTGGGTTGCTCTGCAGATATTCTTAACAAAATGAGCAAATATTTAGTATTTTTTATTCGTCAAGAATTGAATTTCACACAGGAGTATATCAAAATAGTTTTTCCCATGTGGTTATTTCATAAACACTATTTATTATTTATTGAATTGCCAGAAAACATGCTATATTGGGATATAGTGTTGTATGAAATTACCTATATCAGGATAGAAGATTTTGGCCGCCCAACCCTAATCAGACGTAAATGGAAATTCCATGATAATTAGGCAAACTTTTTCTGCTGAGCAAAATCATGTGATATGATCTATCGGAACAGCTACTAACTGGACCTTGAGGGGAGATTGCTGATTACTGAATGGGAAGTTTATCTTCTGTAGGGTGCCACCTTATGGGAAAATTCAGACTAAGCTTGTCAGGTTCAGGGTCAAGTTATTGTTGCTTCACTCTCATCAGACTGAATTGTGCTTTTTCAGCCTCAATAAGCTGAGCTTTGACTGAATGCTACATTAGCATGCTAATGTGCTAGCATTGAATATGAAACCTCAGCATGTTTGCTTTGCGGTATGCCATGTCAGCAATCATCTCAAAGCACAGCTGAGATTGAAATAATTTGGTTATTAGTTTTAGGACTATCCTCTCATAGTGACATTTTGACATGATATTATTGGTGCTAAATGAAAAGTCAAAGAATTACCAAAGCAATTAATGCTCTAAGGATCATGCTGTACATTCGAATCGCATGGAAATCCATCCCAATGTCTGTAACGTGGTTTACTTAAAGCTGGATAAAAAGGACCAGACTGACTAACAGTGGTATTAGCATATAGCGCCACTTGACTAAAAACTGCCCTGGAGGTTCATGGGAGCTTGAGTCCTGTCTGGATTTAAGTGCATTTAAATCCAACTCTACATTTTAACTTCATCGAAGACAGTAGAGAGGTTGGGATGTAGGTTGTCTTTTTCCCTAGGCTTGATCCAATACAGTTTAAGGGAGTGTGATTGTGTTAAGTGTGCCTGCAGTCCTTCAAGAATTAAAACCTATTTCTATTCCTTAATTTGTGGACAGCCATTAAATGCAATAGGTATTCCACTAATACTCACTCTCTCGCCATCAGGACCAGGAAGGCCAAAACGCCCAAGGATGCCTATGTGACCCTAGAGAGATGAGCAAAAGATGGAGTGGAGGCACAGAAAAGCCAAAGACAGATGAAAAAGGAAAAAGAAGGTGGACAATGAGACTGAGCAGAGAGGATGGACACTGTGAAGAACTGCAAGATGTCAACAACACGGACACGTCTAAACAAAACTTCTACAAAGGCTTCAGCTGTGGTGCTTTGTTCTGTTACAGCACCGCAGGCCTTTTTGCTGCAGATGAGTGGTCTTGTAGAGCCAAGCCTTGAGGCAAGTGTATATGCCCATGGACTGCATGGTGCTGGCTTCCACGATGTAGTCCAAGGGCACATACCCTCACATCAGGGATGTCTGGAGAAACTCTCGGCCAAACCTGCTCAGCGGAAGAAGAGGCAAAAGTGGTCGGAAAAAGGGCAGCGACACAAATTACAATGGCATGTAATGAGAAGCCAACGTCTGAATGCGTTACGGTTATGCTCGGCAGCAGAGCAATATAGTTTTATGATATTTGGCTACCATTAAGAAGAAGAGCAAGCACGGAAGGGGTTTCAAGAAAGCCAGAGTTAATTGCTCCTACAGTACTTCACATACACTAACAAAACCATCTGTCGTTATCATCATGGAGTTAACAAGGCCAGAAGAGTGGCGTTTATGACGCTGGCCTTTTTATGTACCCACACTGGTTAGGTAATTCCTTTAGCAGGCATTTCACAGTTCGTTTAAGAAAGCGAAAGTTTAGAAGCTTTACTACACAGAGGAGAGTCATGCATCTCTCCCTCGTGGCCCTCAATGGAAGCTGAGCGAGGCTGCATGACGAGAAAATGAAATACAAGTAAACAGACAAAGTCACTCTGAGGGAGCTTTAAACACCTTACAGTGTGAGATATACACTATTTACTTTTATTACCAACCACACAGCCCTTAAAGAGCTTAATGACACAAATCCATGCCAAAGTTGTAATTTCTCCAGCATCTACTTACCGTGACTCCTTTTGGCCCCATTTTCCCCACAGGCCCGGGTAAACCCTGAATGTAATACATGACAAAACATATTTCTATGGTTACAAACACGTGGCAGAACTTCATTTGTGCTGCTGTCAAAGCGCTTAAGTGGAGAAACAAAGGAAAACATTTTCCTGATATAGGCTATCCAACCAGGTTAAAAAGTAAATTTGAGAATGGGAAGCAAAATTATTCAGATATTTTTTTAAATTCTAACACGGATTTGCATTCTGTAAATACAACATTTATGTCAGGGTTAGGGTGCTTGCTAGCGAGTGAGAGCCTACGTTTTGGAACAAGATTTGTCTGCTGGCTCGCTATATTTGCATGTTTTTTTTGGGGGGGGGAACTGTGTCCGCCATTTTCACAGCTTCCTCATGGATGCATGCTCACAATCTGGCAACTGGTCGCTGTGTTTTTATAGAGATTGGGACTCAGAAATATCCCAGCAACATAAGGAAACACAGACAGAAGGCTGTGTCTCTGTAGATACAGACACAGCCACACTCTTCGAGTGGGTTATAAGAAATGATTGAGAGGGACTATATTCTATACACTGTTTTGTTTTTTTATCATTCTGCCTTTCAGCAACATCCACTAATTACATCCATTAATTTCTCAGCGACACCGTCAGCAAATCCAACAGTGCAGAAAATCTCCCCCTGCAACTTTAAAGATCAACTCTCAGCTCAGGAGAACTCCCCACAGCAAAGCACAACGCCTTGACATAAACTCACAGCACTGGTGATTCACAGCCCACAGATGGTAGGGGGTGCTAAAACCTAATCCATCACACACAAAGTGTCTATAGGGATCAGAGGTCTGTGACATAGTTAGTGCGCCAAAAGCAGGGAGGTGAACACTTCGACCTCTACGTCATCATAAACATTCCGGAGTGGACAAGTGAGCAAGCAGTTGTCTTGCTAATTAATTTTGCTTAAAGCTAAAAAGGAAACATATTTTGAATGCAGAGAAGCCCCAGTGCTCCCCCAGCTTTGACTTCTTAAAAGGGATAGTTTGGTCTTGAATTGGGGTTGTAGGTGGTACTTTTCAATAGTCAGTGTGTTACCTCCAGTAGATGAAGGTCAGTGCGCCCCCCAGCTTGGAGAAACACACTCCGGAGTACTGATTAATGTACTGCTGTGGACGGGGGCAGCAGCAAAATGTATTTTAACCATCTAAAAGACAGGCTCACCGACAAAAAAATAAAAAAATCAATATCCGTTTAAGTGTAAGCTATATTTAGAATGTTTTCACAACTTAATCTTGCCGTCGGATAGCCCTTTCTGACGGGGAACTGAACCGAAAGTGTAACTTATCTATGCTCTCTTCAAAGCTACGAGACTCCATTAACAAAAACGTGTCAATGGGTCATACTTTCAGTTCAGTTCCCGGTCAAAAAAAAAAAACATTCTAGATAAAGCGTACACTTGAACTGATATTGATTTTCTTTGGTGAGCCTGTCTTTACGGTGGCTGAAATAAGATAAAATAGGTTTTTTTCTGCTGCCCCCGTCCAGAGTGGTACATTGCTTTGCTTGCGTACTGGTACTCTTATCTGTTTCTCCAAGCTGGGGGCACGACGACCGCCATCCACTGCGGGTGATACGCCGACTATGGATAAGTACCTCATACATCCCCACTTCAAAAACACCCTCACGATCCCTTTAAGTTAACACTATTCATAGTGGAGCAAGCATTGACGGTCTCAGTCTGGAAGGACAGAGGAAGCTTATTTGTACCTGGGGAGCCGAGGCATTAGTCCCACTTTTATTACCTCTTCTTTCTTCAGAGCAGTGCTTACAATGGAAGACTTTTGACTTTTTATTTTCTCGCTAGACCGGGGGCCTCTGTCGCTGAAAGTGACAGGTGCCTCTCAATATCTTTGTGCCCTTTCCCTTTCATTCAACAAAATAAACAAACAAACTTTTTATTTGGATTCACCAAATGAGATTCTTTGAGGCTGTCTGATATTGCCGATGGCTGAGATTCTTTGCCGGCATCCAATATCTTTAAATTACATTATTTTTATAGCTGCAGAAAACAAACAAGGATTTGGTGTGTCCCCCCCCCCCCCGACCCCACCCCAATAATTCCATATTTATTCATCATTATGACAGTAACAACATCTTACGAGCTGAAACTTGATTTATTTAAAGGCCGAAAAATATTTTCAAAAAGCTGAATTCACAATAGAGACGATATCCTCGCCTCCTTTATTTGTGAGAGTGTGTTTCTGTGTCTCCATGTTGGTGTGTGTGTGTGTGTGTGTGTGTGTGTGTGTGTGTGTGTGTGTGTGTGTGTGTGTGTGTGTGTGTGTGTGTGTGTGTGTGTGGCCCTGCTCAACCAGCACCGCAACACTAGATTTACTGCACCTGCCTGCCAGGATAGCCTTTGGCCCCGGGGCTTCCATCATCTCCCCGTTCACCCTGTGGAGAGTGAGACAGAAAAGAAATCAGCTCTAGAGGAGGGCAGGAGACCAAAGGAGGGAAAAGGAAGGGAGAAAGCAGTGAAGGATGGAGGGAGGGAAGAGGTATTCTGTAGGAAAAACATATTTTTCTTCTGCGCACACATGGTTTCTGTTGGAGCCGCAGTGATTGCAATAATAAGCTAAAGAAAAAGACAGTAGGAAAGTCAAACAAGAACTTTATCTATGAAGTAAAAAAAACAACAATCAATTGGTCCGACAGAGGAATTTTCATCTCTCAGCTTTTCAATAAAGACCTTTTGTTTAGCAGAGTCAGCGTTGCCGAAGGAAAGAGGCGCCACTGTGGACATTACCACTGAAAACCACTCAATTAATCCGACAATAAGAGCTATTTTAATGGGGTCGAGCCACATGCTGTTCAGACTACTGTGAGCACAGTTCTGCCTTAATATGTTTATCCTCATCAACGCACACTATAATGCATGAGTCATTCCTTCCCTGAGGTGAGACCAAACCAAATGCATCCCTCCGAGAGGAATATTTAATTCTGCATGTATGGGAAGAGTAAAACAGGATTAGTTAGTGAAGGCATGCAAGAAATTACAGGCTGTTGGTACCGTATGCTGAAAGCTCACCACAGTCATTACACACTGACGACAGTCATGTTTCTGCCGGAACCAGATAATTAATGCGCTGTGAGAGTGTAAAATGTTAATGTAGTATTAAAAAATGATATGAGAAAATCTTTCAAATGGCCACAGAGAAACTGTAGTCGTAGTAGCAGAAGTACAAGTTGTAATAGTAATGGAAGTACTGTTGCAGTGAAAGGAATATTGTACAGCAGGATGGTTATTATTTCAAAATGAGCCCAGAGAGGCAAATACACGCACACTATCGGGTTCATTAGAAGGCGGCTAATGAAATACATTAAATCGTTTGACATAAAAATGGGCACTTAAAATTTTGTATCATAGATACCCTGTTTTTTTTTTGTTGGTTTTTTTTGGTGTGGAGGGTTCTTTTTAATAAGCAGGTATATGTTTTATCTTGTGTTCTACTAGTTCAAGGAAACACAGGTGACCTCAGACTGCAGAGGTTTATGATGCAAATGTTTTGTGCAAATGCGAATCACACTATTCCACTGATCGTCAGTTGGTGGCAGTAGCACTTCAAGAACTCAGAAATGTGCAAGTTAAAAAGGCCGGGAAGAAGACTGCTCAATGTGAGCATGGACTGTTTCCACCGTCACTCCCTCGTTTACGCATTCACTTCTCCCTATGAACAGACATTTGTTTACCTTATAGAGACACGTAAATCCAGATTTGGACACTTAATCGTCAGTGACATGTGTGGAGTTGCACACCAGAGTCATTTTTGCGTCTATGGAGTTAAAGGTAATGTACAAGCAATTTTTTTCCGTTCCAGTCTGGGAGTTTGTGAAGGCCTTATATAACTTTCACACAATTTAGACAGTCAAATGAAATGAAAAAGGGTAACTAAGTTGCACTGGATAGAACATAGTGAGTGATTTCAGACACAATTCAAATGCAGGTTTCAGAGTAATTCCAGATTTGTTTTTTTCAAATGATTTATGAGGAAGAGAAATGCATTCAAAGTTGCACACGATGCAATAAACTCACAGGGTGTCTGTAACAGTAATGTACAAGTTCCACCAAATGAATAAATCAATCAGGAGTGTCTTCTGTCACCGAGAAGTAATGTCCTTCTGGCACAAGGTGTCGCCAGTCATCTTCACTGGATTACAAAACAATCAAATAGAATTTCACGAACAAAAATAAAGAAGCTCAAGAATACATCCCGGGGTTATTCATAACTGCCTGTTCTGCATGTTAAACCACGTTGCTGTTTGAGTTCCCACAGAAAGGAGTGCATCGTCTCCGGAGAGCACCGGAGGAGACAGGGAAAGTTTTCTTTTTTTTTTTCCTTGTGACACAGCACATTCTTCTCAAAGATAGCCCACAGGATCTGGACTCAGGAAGGAGAGAGAGGAGGAGAAAGAGGAGAAGGAGGAGGAGGAGGAATGACCTCGGGGTGTTCAAACTATTTAGCCCACTTGTACCTCTGCCAAAAAATCTCTCCGTCCCTTTTTCCCGCCAAGATTCCCCAATAACTAATGTCTCTTCTCTCTTACCGTAATCCCCCACCAGCCCACACCGGTTTCTCAACGTCCCAACGTGTCCGTGTTAATACTTTCTCCTGTTTTGTAACTATAAATGGAAGGAGTCTCACGGGGAACGGTCTCTGGCGTCTCTCGGCTCATCTGTTCGATGAGTAAACATACATCGACATACAGCTAACGCCGAGCGGCCAGCAGACAGACAAACAGCATGCAGTGGGTTTAGTCAGCATGATAACACTTCAAAGAGCCGGAGGAGGGATTATGTCTGAGGAACCAGAGAAGTCACATTTTGGTTGTCTGCAGGCGCTGCTCTCGCTGTTCAGAAAATCCCTTTTGATTGTCTCGTGATTGTTATTTACCCCTGCGATAGCCTTCACACTCTCACCTCAGACACTACTCATCACTTTGTTTTGTTTTTTTTAAAAAGGACTAACGATGCATCTCATCTCAAGAGTTTACAGTATGCATTTTCAAAATTGCATTATAGCACTTTCCCGTTACACTTATTGGCCTAAAGGGGGGTGCTACAATCATAATTATTGGATTACTGGTGTGTTTATTACTGAGTGGCCCAAAGGGCAGCGACATTACAACTTGGTGGAAGACTGGCAAGGACACTGATAAAGACGTTCTACATATTGTATGCTATACATGAGAGAGAATGTGTGATATACATCACGGAGAACTGAAGTACTCACAGGTTCACCCGGGAGACCAGAAGGACCAGGATGACCTTTTTGTCCCTGTTGACAAGAAACAATAAGTTAGAGTTTTGCACACTGAACAATAAGTCTGAGTAAAAAATACCATGTAATCTTATTTAAAATCTGATCACAACGCCACAAGGAAGAACAATGGTGCGCTTTGGAGGAAGAGATTGTGTCAGTCTGAGTGTTAGAAAAGGTCAGGGGATCAAATTTAATCTAATTTTGCTGATAAAAAGTGCACCTTGTGTTCGAGAGCATCTCAGTCAACAACTCAGGGGCTGAAATGATGTTGTATTTTTCAATTGCCTTTGAGAGGACTTGACTTTGTTTCCTTATAAAATAGAACCACTTAATAAAGACCCAAAAGGTTTACTTTAAAAGAGTGCACAGCAAAGACAACTTTAATAGCTGTGAAACCGATAGCCCACCGAGCGGCACAGGCTGGTTAACCCTGAATAAAGCACTTATTTACGATTTCTGCTGAAGACAGATGCTGTTTTTATTTAGTTGCAAACACAGCTGCTTGCCCCCGATGCACTGTGACAAAACAATTCAGAACAGACCTGCATTCATTAATCCAGCAAACCAATCAGGCAGGAAGAAGTGAGACCCAACAAGGTAATTAACGGTCACCTTCATGTGGTCTGGAATAAGCATGCCAGCTGGTTACAAAATGTATTAATCTTTGCCCAATCGAGGCCGACAATAGAGTATAGAGAGTCACACGAAGTCATCTCTGAGGGAAGAACACGTCTATCCCCTCAAGTGTGAAGTCATTAGCCACCAGCTGGGTTGGCCCGTCACTGGCAGACCAAGAGGCGGCCAGAGGCTGATGTAAAAAATAAAAGTGAGTTTCAGTCTAAACAAACAAATCCCCATCAAGAGGCCCATACCGAGCACTCTCAAGCCTGCAGCCAGGGTCTATACATGAGGATTAAAATGTCCCTCTGCAAACATCCTGTGAGACATTTGGTAGTATTGATGTAAAGCAGGGCTCCACTTTAAAGGATGCTTCACCTCCAGGGTTTATGCAGGCCTGGTTGACAGTGAGGAGAATGTACATACAGGGGAATGTAACTAAATGTAACACTGTACACTTCGGGCTAATTTCAATACTGTGATTGGAATCTTTTTGTACCGATATTAAGTTGTTTACTTGCCGGGATGCTAAAATCACTTAAACCTCTTTTACACTGCAGTGTGATTCTGCCTCTTCCCCAAAACTCTTAAATGTGGGCCACAGCCTCTCAAACCGCTTTAAATTTCTCTTAAAGGAATAGTTCACAATAGTGGAACTATTTCTTGGCCGGGCTTCCGATTTTTCCTGTTTACAGTCTCAATGCACACCAAAGCTAACCTGTAGTTTCATATTTACTGTACAGATATGAGAGTTGATCACTCTTACGCTCGTCAAAAAAGCAAATATTTCCCAAAATGTAGAAATATTCTTTTAAACCTGGGCTAGTGTTGTGAATCATTTAATATATATATTTGCAACAATGGAGCTTGACATGTTCGCCGTCTATGGAAACAATGGACGGTTTGCGAGGCTGAGGCAGAGTGGGACTGACGTGCCTAAAGCTGTTCAGTCCATATTGAACAAAAAGGGTCCCATTTGTCCGGTGCATCATCTTTACGAAGAAAAGTACATTAATAACATGCCAATGGAACACTGGAGCCTCTGATGTGGGAACTGTCCCCTAAACCAACAGCAGAAGGATGTACAAAAGTGTGGAACAGAAATGAAAAACACTCGTGACTTTTACAAATGGCCAGAGCTTGTTCCTGGGTCTAATAAAAAAAAAGCCCTGACAAAGACCGAAAGAAAGAAACACACTTTGAAACTATTTTTTGTAAGAGTAAAATTTTCTGTCACATCTCCTGCAGCTTTTGGATGCAGAGTAAAGCCAGACGCTGGTTCATCAACCACAGTAATTCTATCAGGTGCTTCAGTTATGTCAAACTCCTCATTGATGAATATGTGTCTATTTATCCACTAACAGATAGCACTGTGCTTGAAGTTGGAAATAACTGACGGGATTTTGGGGATTAGTTGAATCTCCTGCGGGGAACCGAAGCGCTGCAGCCAAGAAAAGAGAATAGAATGTGGCTGAGCTTTGCAGCGAGGCCAATACAGCCGAGTACAGTCGCACTAAAAGAAAAGACATGTCGGTGTGCATCTTCATGTGTGTTGTAAATATGGACTCAAACAAAATGGAAAGCTTCCAAAGTTCTGTAAATCCAGTGTGACTCAAAGATGACAAGGGATCCTATTCTCCATTAATTATACCTCTCTATGAAGAGCAAACGGTTTTAATTAGTGTAACTTACAGCAGATCAACACTGCAGCCAAAAGGCAAAGTGCAGCAGCAGCATCTCCGCCGCTAACACAATAAGTAACAGACTTTCCCTGGCAGACAAAAAAGAAATGTTGTTCTTTCCATAGATTTTCTATTTTTATTATATCACAAAACGTATTCCCACTTGGCAAGCCCCGCCCGCACTCCTTTTCGTGGATAAATCAGACTCAGCAAATAAAAGTATGAAAACGGTATTATACAAAGCTGAGGAGCAGGAAGGAAAAATCTGGTGGGCTGCACAGCCAATAAAAAAAGTTGAGCGTTATTCCAGTGCCATAATCAGAGCTGGCTGTGTAAAAGGCACGCTGGTCCAGGGATGGTAATACTCAACAGTATTTTGGTGTGACACACACACACACACACACACACACACACACACACACACGTCTTACTGTAAAGTAAGAAGAGACTTTACAGTGCAGACCGCTGACTGACTCTTAAGCAACCTCCCCATTACATCTCCACACATTTCCCACAGCGAGAGAGGCTTTCTCTGGCAGCGGGCCGAGGACTGAGCACAAAACTCTAAACGAAAACTCGGGGTCCATAAAGCAGCGGCGGGTCATGGTTTTACTGGCTGGTTGGACAAGAGCCTGCAAGAGAACGAACCCCCGAGCTTCATCTGTGGCAGATGATGGAATTTCGGTGTAATTTGAATACAAAAGTGCACTGTAAGGAGTTTTGGCTTCCAGCGTCGGAGGCCGATAGAAAAAGAAGGAAAAAAAAAAAAGAGTTAAGAACAGCTGCAAGCAATAAAGTGTCTGGTCGCTTTCAGAGGAACCGAGCTGATTGCTTTTATTAGCTGGATGCAAACTGTGTTTTTATATGGCTGTCAGCATTTACTTGTGTGGATCAGAGTGCCTTTAAAGTTTACACAGACCTGATCAGAGGGGCCAGGATCCCACCTGAACCGATCTGCCAAACAGGAAAAGGGGATATGTTACAACCACTTAACCTCAGCCAGGGCGCTGGTCCACGCCCCGGCAAAGATCCTCAATTACCACAAATCAGCGGGAGTAAAATATCAGCTTTTTTTCCCCATGACTCCACGTTTCATGACACACATGGCGAGAAGAGGTTTTCCTCCTTGGAGCTGGAGTCCTCCCCATTACTACACTGAATGGAGGATCCTTGAGCACACCGGATGTTTTTTTTCCAGTCGGCGCCGTCCGATTGCATAACAGATTGTTGGTGCTCCCGCCGAAGCCTTTTACACTCATACTCGTGTGTCCCAAATGAGGACGGGAGAGTGTGTGTGTGTGTGTCTAAGTAAGAGAGAAAGCTGCTAACAAAAGGTTTTCTCATATTGTGTAACAGTTGTGTTCTAATTAGCATTCGTCTAGCATTTGAAACCTGACCTTACTTTGACTTTTTACTGTACTGATGCACAGTTTCGGTTTCTTTCCATCTTCTCCTGAGTATAATTCTGACAGCAAACCGCAAAAGGAGCAGTGGAATTTTAAAAAAGGGAAAGAAAGCCCTGTCCTCGAGCTTTTGTTTTTCTTAACAGATGTTGCCTGTCAGGTAACTCAACAGAGATTCCCTTTGCAAAGCTTTTCTTCTTCACTCTCATTTTATCCAAAATGAAAACATTATGTTACCTGCAGGGAAATTTACATTAATTTGAACACCACAGTAATTCAACTAGTAATCTGTATTTTGGAGATTCCCTGTCTGTCACTTAGTCAGTAAGGTTGAGAAGATGATAAACCGAAATGAGTTTCATACATTTGGATTTCAGTGGAGAGTTCTTGTGGTGTTAAGTTCTGTTTCCGAGGCTTTTCCCTCCGCTAAAAAAATGAATCTGTGGTAATGCTGAATTTGTGAATTTCTCAGCATGGAAATTAACTGCAGACATTGTCGCCCTCTCAAGTGTTGGGAGGTAATTGAAAGCAAAGATAGCAGAGTTGTTGTGGAAGATTATGTGAGGCCTGCCATTTATATGGGATCAGCCATTGCTACAGACAGCTATCGAGCATTCTGCTAGACCTTTACCGTTGATTATAGGAGAGAAACTACAAACGTGGAGAAACACAACTCTTCCAGTCCATCGACTAGACAAGTTATTCAATATTTCTTCGGTATCACAGTAAAGATCGGTTAATGATGGGCGACATGTTCCTTTGTTACGATGAGCAAGGGCACTGCACTTCATTCAGAGTCAATCCCCACCAACATCCTGCTGCTGTGAATACTCACTGAAGCACCAAATGTGTGTTATTCCGCTGCTGAAAATAGTCCCTAACACAAGTGCACTCAATGTTACAATGTTAAAAAAAAAATGATTGAAAAACTACAGTGGCGACATGTTTTAGGAAATGATTGAGCCCTTTTGAAAAATGGAAAAAAAAAAGTATCTGTGAGCGGTTTTAATAGTTTCCATTTTCAGTAGGGACAAATGGGTTTAGGGCTGAATGCCATACTCAGGGTAGGGAAGTATTGAGAGACAATACCGCATTGCTGCTTATGGTCTCTTCATGGCATTTGTTTAAAAAAAAAAAGTAGAATAGCAGCAGCTTTATTCTCTAATGAAAGCAGGTATTATGTTTTACGATACTCCACCAACATGAAAATATCCATATGTGGAAAAAACAACTAATGCAGAATGAACGTCTTAAACCAAACAATATGGAAAAACAAAGTCAGTCAGTCGCAGAGCACTATATTATTTGCGCACTCTGCATAGTCAGAAATCCAACAGGCTCTGGCCCACTTGAGATGTGTAATTACTGTGAGGGGGATAACAGGCTTTGGGAAAAGGCCAAGGATAAAATGTGCAAGGCCACGGAGAAAACGCTGTGCTGCTAACCATCACTCCCTGTCAGGATAACCCATGTGAAGAAGTCAAATAATGTAAACCAACAATCCAGAGCCGGACCAGATCACAGAACTAAACCACAGTCATAAGTTTGTCCTACTTTTTACAAGAACCGTTCTCCAAGGACGGAATGACATAACATGCATTTGGAGGAAGCGTGCAGAACTTCGGTAAACTTCAGCTCTCCTCAGCTGCCCTCATCGTTTTGGAGGCCTGCGATATTGATGATGTAACAGGACAGACACTGAAACCCCTAGTACTTCGACTCACAGGGGAGCCCGAGCACAGGTGTGCTCCTTGAAGCCTTCATTATGTTAGGCAGCTTTCCAAACAAGAGCTCAAATATCCATGTTTGGCTTGAGTCTCTAAACATTGCTGTTTCATAGATTTCCCCCTTAAAGGCAGTTGAGAGAGTGTCGGGGTTGAAAGGGTGATTTAGTGATCTACGATATACAGAACTCCAGTCTAAATTTATGTCGTAAAACATTTTGAGAACGGAAAAAGAGCAGAAACACACGTACAATATAAACTTACACACGTATGGGTTATTAGATAATTCCTTGTAGATTTACACAAAACAAGCACACAGTTTGAAGTTGTGAGACAAATCAGATTTTCTACCTTGTGTCCATCTTGGCCATACAGTCCAGGGGGGCCCATGACACCAGGCTCTCCCTAAAAAGGACAAATCAGGTTACATTCAATACACCAACATAATTTGAATAATCAAGTCGTTCTATGAAAGGAAAGATGACAATATGCATACTTTTAGTCCTTTTGGGGCATGACCAGGTGACTGTCCGTAATCTCCTTTTTGTCCCTGGAACATATTAAAAAAAAAAAAAAACAGAACATTTTCTCACTCATACATTTAGAGAGACACATTTGCCCCAGTGGGTACATGATGCATCCCAGTCTGCACCAACGTTCACCGCATATTTTCTGCATTGCCACAGCACTCCACTTGTCAAGGCGCAGAGGAGTCCGCTGTTGGCATTTACACTATCAAAGATTGATGAGTTCATCCAACTTATTGGCGAGTCTAGCGGTTGTATTTACAGAAACATGCAGTCCATTTATGCCCTGCAGGCACTCGGTTTACACCGAGACGTGATGGGGAGTGATCGTGTACATTCTTCTCCCTTTTCGGGCAGTGGGAATCCTGTCAGTGCTTTCTGGGTCAGCATTCAACGTCCACTCACACTGGCAAGAGAGCTGCCCAGAAATCTACGCTATTATAATGTAAGCGGTCCGTGGAGAAATAGATAATTTCCTGTGTTAGCGCTTATCGTATAAAGGAATATGAAGGAAAACAGTGCAGCACTGAGTTCGTTGGATTGCAATCAAACAACGGCTGCGATCGGGTGATTGCACGTGTTTTGACACATGTCATTTAGCAAATTAACATTTGGGCATGCGAAGAGGTCTGTGCCGTGACTCACTTTGGAGCTGATTCTGATTTTTCAAAAATATTGGGGCCATGTTTTTCTAGATGTCTTAGTGCAAAAGGCAAAAGTGGAATGACATGCGCTGCTTCAAAGGAGTATGTTTGACTTCACTGGGTTGTTGGAAAAAGTACAACAGGAGTTCCCATCTACAATATATCCACCCATTTCAACCTACATGTTCCTGACAGCAACAACTTGGCATTGAAAAGTCTTTGTGGAGATTTTCTAAACAGGGCCAGGAGGAGTGCAACTCCAGCCAAGAGCAGCACACATTCCCTGAACACTGTGTCTTTTCACCGTCGAAAGGTTTTCATCTCGACTACATCATCTTAATAGTCTAAACTCAAAGAGAAGCTAAATGAAGTCATTTCTTCTGAAAGCTGAAGACCCTTATAAGCACTTGTACCTTGCATTGATTCTACGTATTTTAGGCCTTCATTCATTCCATTTTCAAAGAAATA
This sequence comes from Ophiodon elongatus, assembly GCA_016806645.1. Taxonomy (NCBI): domain Eukaryota; kingdom Metazoa; phylum Chordata; class Actinopteri; order Perciformes; family Hexagrammidae; genus Ophiodon; species Ophiodon elongatus. The sequence goes on from JACSYO010002146.1 coordinate 1,576,011, forward strand.
CTTCACCCGCAGAATGATCATTTGTGTATCAATTACTCACCGCGTGTTAACTTGAATTAAATCCAGTCATATGCTCAGTACTTCCCAAACACGAGCATTTTCCTCCGCTGCCGTCACATGCAGGGACTCGCAGAGTGCGTGCGCAAGCATGAGACTGGAGTGGTGGAAGTTTGAAATCGTATGATTTGGCCAAAAATGCATGTGTTTGGGAAATACTGAGCGTAAAACTGGATAAACGAGACTTGGACTCTACAGCATGAGTCGCGTGAGAGCTTGTAAACGGATTTCTGATATATTGCTTTTGCTATTTACTTCAATTCATCAAGGATTTACTCTTTAAAAAAATAAATAATTCAAGGTAATATGCGGTGAGTAATTGATATTCAAATGTTCACTTTAAGGGTGAGGTATCCCTTTAAGTCTACTGGTAGGCTACTCACAGCAGTAGGTCATTATTCATCATCCCATCTCAATTTCTCAACATTACATCCAGATAAAATGATATATTCAAAACTAAATTCAGCTTACACAGTATGTTTTTCATCCAGCTTGTTAATTTTTCTCAAAAAAGAGAACCGTGCCAGACCAGACTGTCAGCCGTTTGAGGTTTGTGTGCACATGGGCTGAGCCAGATTTGGTTCCACTAACACGTATGTATGTACGATATAGGAGTTTATATTTTTTTCCCCATGTTAAAGCAGGCCAAATGATGGCATCAATTATGTTTTTTAAATGTTTAAAGACAGTGTGGTAAACGCTGAAATTCAACCCATTGAAAATGGATTAGGTGCAGTACTTGAAATACGAGCAATTTTCCATTTTATTCAGCATAGTTTAACATGAAGACTGTGATATAAGACTGACACATTTAGGAGCTAAGCAACTGTCTGTGTTGACAATTCAAATCAGCTGAAACACAGACTGATGTCAAGTATTTGCAAATTAGTGAGTCAGAAAGACTCAAAACTGCTGTTCTCGTCTGAAGGGAAACAAATGGCTTTTTGAGAGGCTAGACAAGTTATACTGTGAAGCCAAGAGGATCTGACCTCAGACATGCAAACTAAGAGAAATAACAAACAAAGATTGGATGAAAATGGAGAAAAAAAACAAGTACTTGCTCTTCAAATTTGCATTGTTGTTTAAATGCCCTTGTTTCATTGGTTAGATATGGACCAAAGAGTATGTACTATAGTAAGTATGTACCATAAAACACTCTGCCATATATTTTTTCCCTATTTTATTTACATTATCGTCTCTTGAATCTCCAAGAGAGTCCTAGATCCCCTCTAAGGATCCAGCAGTGTGTTGACAAGGCATTACTTAATGGATAGTAACTATCTTAAAAGGTCCACTCTGTTAATCATCTGACCACATAACTTAATATTTTCTTTGGTATTGCCAGTTTATCATAACGGAAAATGTAGACCTGATTCCCTGCAGTGTTTCTTGTTGTAAATAAACAACGAGCGGCATCAGAAAAGGATGCTGTTATTCATTTTATTTTCCTTCCTCAACAAATCCAATGAAATCTCTCATTATGTGGCTTTCAGCCTCAAGCCCATTATTTCATACTGAAGACTTAAGCGTTAAAAACTGGTCAGAAATATGCAGTAGTAATTTACAGAGACTCAACATTCCCCCATGATAAATCACTGGGACAACAAGAAAACTCCCAAGACTCCCCTTTGATGGGTAGAAACCTCGAGCAGTTTCATGTAGGAACTTTTTTTTTTTTTTTTCACTGAACTACACCCGCCAACCGAATCATGGGGCATCTATTCTCAACACTGCTAGCTCAACTAACACCTCTGAGCCAGCCAGCAATACCACTCAGCTGAGAAGGACGCCATTAATGTTCACATTAAATCTCGCTCTTTCTCCAGCACAGGCCTCTTTGTCCATGAGTAGATGCAGGCTTGGCGGGTGTAGTTTGGTAGAAAGAAAATAGTTCCCATATGAAACATGCTCACAACAAGGTCTGTGGGTGGCTCGAGTAACCAGGTCACGATTTCTGCAAGGAGACATTGCTGTCGAGTTTTTACAAATGTATTTTTTTAAGTATTTTCTTACACTAATTTCTCTCTATATATATATATATTACAAGATGAGCATTAGTTTTCTTTTCCTTCCAAAATACAGTTAGTTAGCATTTGACATAAACGTATTGATTTGTACCTTCACTCCAGAAGGTCCGGGACGACCAGGGTTTCCATGTGGGCCCGGGGGACCCTGAAAACAGAGACACACATGAGGAAGACACCGGGTCAAGGTGATCATTTGGGGTCATTGAACAGGCCTCCATTTGGGCAGCAAACAGCGGTGAGTTAGTACGACTATATGTGAGGTTTGCACAGATGTTTGCACATATTGTTCCCTTTCCGCTGCCCGTCTGTGTTTCGGGACAGGTCGGCTGTGCCCCGAGGTCCCTCTGTGTTTGTGTATAGGTGCTCTGTGAGACGTGCTGCGTCTGCCGTCTGCCGTCTGCCTCGCCTGTCTGTCTGCGCGCCCATCCCAAGTTATGACATATGGATGTGATTTTCCTCATCCCTACACTTTTCCACTGGTTTTCTGGGGTCCCACAAAGTGAAGGCCGCTCATCCATCACGCCACATTCCCAAATGGCTTTGTGCCACAGACTGTAGGTGCCTGTGATATATAACGTGCTTAGATGTAATTCATTGAGCCATCTGTGCTTAATGCTTGATCAAAATGCCCCATCTCATGCAAGTCAGGCCAGGTGGGTGGATGTAAAGGAGCAGAGAATGAGGAGACCAAAAGGGACTATAAATTCCTGCAAAGCTGCAAAGAGGGATTGTTTGGGAAAAAAATAAATAAAGCCACAACTTCCTGAGGCATCCAAGTAGAGGAGCCTCCAGTTCAACTGCACACTTGTGTGGAGTGGGGTTGAAATGCTGAGCATGGAAAATCTTCCCCCGGCAAAACTGAAAGCATTGAAACATGTTCAGATGGCCTGAACAGGAAGCTACTGTATCTTCGGCCCGTTCTTTGAGTTGTTCAGATTTTCCAGAGAGACTCGCCCCCCGAGCATGAGGTGAAAGTGAGGGATAGGATTACTCTGAGTCAAACAGACGGAGGAGGCCAAGAGGTGTAAGTGTACGGTTGGGTGATCCAGTCCGTCTCTGTTATTTATCTGCGCTGAATTATCAGACTGTGGAGAGGAGTGAAGCGGCCCGGGAAGCTCCCCTCCCCTCAAACGCTCGCTGCTGGACATATGGAGACACTTAACAGAAGCTCATCTACAGATTTCCTCCTCCTCCTCTACTCAAGAGCATTCCCCTTTTCACTCGCTCAATATTGAAACGTATGGAAGTCGTTATCCGCAGATAGGAAAGAAAAAGAGAGGAGGAGACGTAGAGAAAAAGAGGGATGTCTGGACAGAATGTTACACATTGCATTCTTGCCGTACATAAGGTGAGGAGGCACGCCGCCGATGACAAGGTGGGCGGGCGCTTTCCAGACGGAGACGAGCATAATGGGGGGAATGAGTCACTTTGTCCGTCTATCTTCGTGTGGGCGAGAAGGGGATTGTGGCTCCTCTTTGCTTAATTAATGAAAAGAGCTCCTTACGGGGAACTATTTAGACATCACCGACAAATAAAATACACACAAGAGCAACTGTAAACCCAAGTCAGCACGTACACAAACACACACACACACACACACATATATATATATATATATACACACACACACACACACACTTGCACCTGAGGCCTGCAGATGAAGGGCACCTGTATGCCAGAGTCGTGACCGGGTTTACGATGTGGGCCAATGACTTTTACAGGAGTGACACATGGAGCGCTACTGTTTTTATAGGCCCTTAACCCCGAACAGACCTGCTCACACCTTCAATGGACTGCACGAAGGGAAACCGTCTCTGGCCTGATGATTATTCAACACAATGTCTGTGTCACAATGTCTGTCTCTTTTATTTTGGCAAGATCCTTGGTGCTAACTAGGTGGTTATTCGTGCATCTGGATTTGCAACTAGCACGTGTTTTTATTAATCTATTAACTGCCGAGTCTATAAAATGTCACAGAAAAATACGAGTCCAAAACCTAAAAGTATTTGTGTCTGGTATTTCCACCTAAAAAAATATTGGTTCATTTCTAGGAGAAAGTGCGATCTGCCTTTTCCTTGATGTTTTCTGAAGGTGGTGATGCTCTTCTATTTTATGCACTTATTTAAAACAAACTACTGTTGCTGCAGCTGTAAACATAAAATGAATCATCTGCAGCAAACGTAAATATATAAAAAATGTTCTGGTGTGTTACAGTACATAAACATTTTAGCAATACATGTAAAACTGTTTTGATTAAAGGACTACAAATCTAGAGATTTACAGATGCTCACAGTTTTACTGCCAGTGCTCAGGATCAATTCGACGATAATGAACAAACTGACTCCTGGCATCGTCTGTGAACCTCCTGCCACTTCACTTTAACTCTGTAAATGTGCTCCTGATGAGCTTTAGACATACTGGTAAACCGTCAGTGTAACTAATAAAGACAGAAGAACTTAATCAAGCCCCTGAGAAGACTGCTCATTGGTGCCTACACGTGCAAGTCATTTCAGAAGAATCAAAATTTTACAACATACATAAATCAGTCCAGTTTTGTGCCCCAGTCGACCGTTGGCAAACACAGAGCTTCCATTGCTTGAGCCTCCTTATCACATGTCATAATAGTGTCAACCATTCTTTAAGTAATTATGCAAATGTTTTCAATTCCACAGAAAACCCAGTGTCACATCCTGACTGCTCGCTGGCAGGTCCGTTTCTCTACACAAAGCCCCCTTTGATCCGCTCTCAAGCCGCTCCTTCGGGGCCACGAGACCTCCGGCGCTCTGCCGGGCTTATGGCCGGGTCGAGGAACACGGACGCTCTCACGCGTAAGAGCTGCTGTTCGGTGGTGGTGGTGGTGGTGGTGGGACTGTCTGCTCAGTAAGGCGGGACACCTTACTGTCAGAGAGGTAAAGCCCGAATGGTGCCGGGTCGCCCCGAGCTTTAGCACTTTTGTGATGAGTGGGAATGCCCCACACGCTGTTCACACATTTTGTGATATGGCAACTTTCTGCTTCGGGAAAGGTGAAATCAAAATGAGACTTGAGGGTCTTCCAAAAATTAACTGCTAGTCAGACAGTTCTGAGGAGTGTAGACGTATAACACACCTTCAACTCTTGGAGGCTTTTTAACTTCACAAAACAAAAGGAGACCAAATCATGTTCTGCTGTCCTTAGCAGTCTTTCCAGTACATATATTTCAACTATATATGATTCATGATCAATCTCTACACAAGTTTCTACATTACTTCCCTAAAAATACAGCACTCTCTGGATTTTGAGAGCAATCCTAAACTTATTCAAGTCCAAAATAGACCAACAATAGACAGCAGGCAATGGATGTATATGAAGTTGTGTCCTTGCTTTTATTAGTAAATAGCCTACAGTCAATGTAAATTATTTGCTGATACTAAGTTAAATTGTGTTCATGTCGTGCTACTAGCTACTAGCCAATAGCCAGTTGTTTGGGAGCAGAGATATTAATACATCCACTACATGAAGGAATACATCTTGAAACAAATTATGGGGGAAACAAACTCGGAAAGCGGCTTAAATATGGAAGTATGGTATGTGTGAAATATAAAATCCTCTACTATAGTGAAAGTGGCTGTTATTCTTGCTGTTTGTACAACTAATGCCCAGACCAGAGTCCACTTTGGAGCTTTCTGTCGATCATGTGTGTCGCTGTGAGTTATTTCTTGCTAATCACGTGAACTATCCAGGAAAAATTCTGATGGTTCAAGAAAACAATCAGTGAAAACCTAAACTGCACCCTCGGGTTCTTTTTTTTTCTTTTTTTTTCTTGCTCTGAGTCTGTGCGGCCTGCAATTGGGTCTCAGGAGCTTGATGATGAATGAACTCTACAGAGGTTGGTGTACGACTGCATAGAGCTGCTGAGCTCCAGACAGGGTCTTAAATGCCTTTAATAAGATGGGGACAAAGCCCTCTTTCTTCCTCGTTTAAAGAGATTGGGTTCCCACAGCCCACCCCTCTGAGGCCAGACTGCAGGGCACAGTCTCACGGGCAGCGGCAGGTAGCTCTTACGCACACTCCTCAGAAGCACGAGTTCCCTGCAGGAGAACCTCAGCAGGAGTCCGCAAAGGAGCAACCAAAACAACGCATCCCTCCGTTGTTTCGCTGCCTTCAGGTCCAGCACATTCATGTCTCACCCTGATGCCAAATTCAACTTCTGCTCTGTTCATTTTTCATACAAGGGACAAGAACTACATACGCAACCATCAGTTTAAGGTCTCTGAAATTGAAATAACAAACTGTCCCTTGGGACAAATCATCTCCCGGTGTGTTCGCTCTTCTTATATTTATTCTGAAAACACAAGCTTAAAATAACATCTGCTCTCACTCCGTTCGGTTCCATCAGCAGCTCACAGTTGCAGACTGACATTTTGCTCCACAATGAGAGATATGGCACCGTAGGACTGAGTGTAATACCCTAGAAGCATTCACAGATGTTAACATGGGAGCTGGGCCTAATTTAAGTGCTGGTACCTCTAGTGTACAGGATTAAAAGGGCTCGCTCTGGAATTATATATTTATACATCTCTACTCACAAAAGTTACCTTATTTTTTCACGTCAACCTACCATATGCGTTCAATTAATTTTACATTGGCAACCCACAGATTCGTAGCATAGGGTTGTTTGCTCTCCAGCTTTTACAAATGGACCTTGGCAGCAGAGAAGCACAGCTTGATCAAACCCGGAGCCAAAGCAAACTAACGTCTGGCTGAATAATGCTCTCTAATCCAAAGATGTCACTGAGTGCTTGATCATAACGTACAAAGGGCCTCCATATCAGTGCGCTGCTAACAGTGTTATCCCACTACAATGCAGATCAGACAGGATTAAAGCGTCATTAAGATACAGTGAAATATGTTGGGAAGATTGTGGAGGGGAAATGAAAAGTGGTAATGGAAAAACGGGGTGTAGGTTAATGGGAAACTTGTCGCTGGTTGGGAGAAACTCACCCTTGGACCCTTCTTCCCTGGCTTTCCTGGCAACCCTGGAAGTCCTTGAAGGCCCTAAAAAGAAAATATAAACTATGTCAAGGATAGATAGAAGCCAGTCGAGGCCCGTGCCTTTTGTAGTGCCATTTCAAAGGGCTCGTAAACAGCCTTGAATAGTAACAGAGAGTTTTAAGAGTGGAAAAATAAATATTGAATCAGTAAATACGTCTTAAGTCTTTTTTTCTGATTCTACATTGAGTGAAGTTAGCTGAGAGTTACAAAACACTCAGTGAGGGAGGTGCTGGCAAGCATGGAGATGTCCTGTTAGAAGCTAGAGCAGCCCCGTCCCTTTGCAATCAATATAATTTGAGCCCAAACCCACGACAGTGCGCAGACTGTTGAGTGTGACTCATTGCACTGGCAGGGAGGTCGCCACTGGCTCCAGCTACAGCCAATCACATTCATTTTGGGGCATTAGCTAGCTTTAAAACAATTTCATACATGGATTAGCAAAGCTCTGAAAGGTCGAATCTAATGAGGGGTCAATCCGAGGAACCTGAGTTTGCTTTGAGATGTTTGATTGTTACTTATTTCCCCATGGCTCCAGATGGTTAAAGAAAGAGGAAAAGGAAATGGGCCTGAGCACGGCTCGAGGCATCTAGCTGAAATTGGGCTACTGTAATAATGTCAGATGTATGTATTGAACTTTTGTCTGACTTGGACAGGACCAAGAGCTATAAATATACTCTTTCAGCCAGCATACACTCTGAAAAGCCCAAATGCTTTCAGCAACCTTTATACTCTTTAGACTGCAACCACCAGGCTGTCCACACACACACACACACACATGATAAGCTGTTTGAGCTGCAGGCCAAAAGGCAGCACTGGAGCTCATGTCTTTACAGAAATGATTGCAATTTTTTTAACTATAACAAGGTTGATTTGAGTCCTAACTTGAGATTCATAGATCAAAGATCAAATATATCTATCTGAAAACCACAACATGGTGTAAAATCCCAGTGGTGCACAACTTTTAGGGTAGCCCTTCTGCCAAGGATGGACCAATACAACTTTTACAACTCACAATACAATTGCAATACCTCAGCTCAGGGTAGTTGCCGATTCAGAGTACCAAACCAATACAGGTGCTTTATTAAAAATCTGCTAGATTAACAGTATGTCCAATATATCGATACAAAGTGAAAACATGGTTACATATCTTTAGGATATGCCCTTATTTTGAAATTCTTATCTAAAAACAAAAAAAAACATTTGTACATGCGAATATGGGCAATGGGAGGGCTATTTTTATTCTTTTTCTTTAAAAGAATAGATTGCTTTTCATTTAAATGTCTGGAAGAGCCCAGTAACAAATGTGTCACATCATATTTTAGTCACTTTTGGGAGTTGATATTAATACAACTGTTTGTGTTTAATGGGCATATGGAATCGTCTCATCAATCACAGGTTCCTGAGTTGAATCAAATCGAAATTGTATCATGGCAGAGCTCTAATTAAAAGCTAGTATACCTCACTGCTTGAGGTACTGGAATCATCTTAAGATGACGTAACGTTCGGCCTTGGCACGAGAAAGAAGGGCAGCGCGTAGCTATGACTGAATATCTGAAACTGAAACACTGAATTTTATGACGACATTGACACAGACGCTTGTGGACAGTTTACTTGTGGATTATTCACGTCTGGCTGATAGCAGAATTGGTTTATTAAGTCAGTTTCTGTGAAGATAACGATATGGCATATCGGATCTGTGCATCCCTAACGAGATACAATTCTGCCGCTGATCAGTGTGTTGACAGCCAACGGGAACCCCAAAAAGGTTTTCTTTCAAGCCATCAATTTTGATCCTCCGCTCTTCAGAGCTTAGGCCTGATGAATAATTCAACAGCACTCATGTTATCGATCAGAGCAGTCATGTTGTCTTTAATAAAAAAAATGTGCAGTAGACACTTGTGAGCAGTTGAAATTTATGCCTCCTTAAAGAGCCCATGGCCCACTAATGTCAACCCTAATCCCAGTAAGAGGCGTTCAAATACTCAACAATGTCCTCTAGTCATCACTAAAATGGTTCAGAGGACCATATTATAAAACTGCCGGAAAATAATTTATAATCTATGCCTGACTCAGCAATCTGTTTAAACTTTATACTAATAGAATGGTGAAAGCCCTCAGGAAGGTAAACTTTACCATACACCAGGGACGGATCGGTTTCAGTACTTCTGGCATCTGCAGAGCTGTGGTTTCCCTCTCTGCCAAAGCAGCAAGGCTTTACTTAAAGCATTCTTTTCGGTCAAACATTACCCAAAACGAGACAGAGAAGTCCTTTTAACAATGGAAAATGTGGGTAACCATCTTGCGCTCAACAGAGGATCAGTGTCTGACAGGACCACACGGTCAATATGAATACTGTCTACAGTCAACAGTTGTTGGTGAATGACAAGATTTCGACTACATTCCCCACCAACACAACACAACACAACTATGAATTAAAGAACGTCTTACTCTGCAGTCTCAAGATGATCTAATGATGTTCAACCTCATTAGTATTTTTTCAGTTCTTGCTTTTTTTAACCTTGTAGTGTGATGTGAGCAATAGCCTGATAGGTGTCATGTTTCTTTTTACAGACAAGCAAAGCCTCAGATCTACCATCAGAACAATGCATTTTAAAATGTAATACTCCATACGGGTTAACACGAAAGCCTGTCAGTTAGAGTCAAATAATTTTAATGAATAATACATCTGACTTAACTGTCTTTGTGAGCGTTGTAAAGTCACTCCTACCAAAAAGGTTTGTGATGCGTGAAAATGGGGAAAATACTACAGCTTTAAATAACAGGGATAAAGCGCTGCCTTTACATGGTGTAACTCTTTATATTCTGACTCTTAATGGTTAATTGTGCTCAAGGGCGTTATCCTTTTTTTTTACCTTTCATCCTACTTTAAAAGTATCCATTCTCTGAGCAGTCACACTTTCTCTGAGAGGAATCTAACGCCTCACCGCCAGCTCCTCCGCTCAGACAAACACTAACTGGCAAAGGCCAGCTCTGACCCTGAGTATTTCTACCACTGCTGCTAAAAAGGAAATCACACAATAATCGGCAACAATTGGACAAGGCTAGAGAGTCTTTAACACCACATGTAAAACTATTGTCAAATAAGCAAACATTTCAGGGATGCTATGCTTGGTGACTGCTACTACTGATAACCATTCAACGATTCAAGAGGCACATCAAGCAGCAGTTCAGGACATCAAAGGAAGGCAAATTCAAATAACAAGCTGTATTGAAAAATGGCAGTCAAAAGGTAAAACATGCATCTTTTACAGTTCAAACGCCCTATTTCAGAAGATATTCATTCATAAAATAAACACTGAACCACCAAGTCATAAAAAAAAAAGATTCCTGCACAAAGAAGCACGTATTGTGGCAATAAAAGGCGTGATAAACATGCACATACTCATGCATGGGTTTCAGGGGAAACTGTGTGTTGTGTTTGAGTATAGAGCTTGCAGACTCACCGACGGTCCTGGTTCTCCCTTTAGTCCAGGTGGTCCATCCAGCAGTGAGAACTGGGTCGGTTCCAGGAGGTATATTTGGAGGCCATCTGTTGCAGCTGTAGTGACTGGAATAAGTGAGGTGGGTTTGACATCCTGCACACTGGTCACCTTTGGCTCAGGTGTCTCTGGAGCTACTGTGGTCGACAGGTCTTCCTGGTGAAGATTTGGGGAAGACCCCTGCGTGAGATCGGCTGTGGCGTAGAGGTCTGGCTGCAGCTCGGAAGCTCGGGTGGAAGCAGGTAAATCCATTCTTTCGCCAGAAGGTTTTTCAGAAGTAGCATCTCCTTGCTCCGTGTTCCGTACTTCACCGCCATGGAAAGTGGGTTTGGGGCTCGGTGGCGTCACACTGATATGTTTAGTCGGAAAATTAAACGGACTTTCCAACCCTGGGAGAACCGGCAGAGAAACAGGCACGGCACCAGGATTTGGATCGCTCACAGTCTGATGCGCAGACGTTTTGTTCAGCGTTGACAAGCCGTCGGCCTTTTCGGATATCTCCGCCAATGACAGTTGAGTTATATGAGGGACAGTGATGTTTGGGTCCGTGGAAATTAGAGGTAGCAGGGGTGGAAACACGGGCCGATACGTGTCGGCTTCTCTGCATTGTTTCTTAATGTAATCACAATAGTTATGAGCTGCCTTAGCAGAGGGATAAATGTCAAACTGACAGATGGCACCTTCAAACGGCACCGAGTTGTGGTTCATTTTGCCCAGCAGGAACGAGCCCTCCGCGTCCAGAGCCTCCTCTTTTTTTGAACGCAAATCTGCATGGGTACTTCTCTTTCCACAGGAAGTGTGCAAGGACACCTGGCGGCCTTGGATGTCCAAAGCCAGACTGTGCCACTGGCCATCGTGGACGTCGTAGTCGAAGGTCACGGAGCTCCTCTGCCCCACGCGTACCAGGACCTTTCCCTGTACGAACTGCACTCCGAGCTGCACTTTCCTTTTCTTAGACAGAACTGAGAAAAGGAAGGCGCCGTTGACGCGATGAACAGACAGGCTGAGGATCAGGGAGAGATTGGTGGAGTTGTAGGATGCGGGGATAACAGTGTGCAGAGGCACCTGGATGCGTGCCCTCGGGGTGAGGATAACTCCAGACTTGAAGGGGATGATGCCATTAGGGATGGCTCGAGCGCTTGAAGATGACGACCCGCCTGATCTTCGCCCGGAGAGCCCGAGCTGCTGCAGAACATCCACATCTTCAGAGAAACAGGGGAGAGAAGTCAGTGACTCTTGGGTTGTAGACTTTAAGCACCCAGAGATGCTGAACTTGTATTGGTCTTTTGCATGCACCATGTTCTAGGCGTCTACTTCCCCCAAATGACTGTAATTTACCACTTTGATAAAGGCCCAGACCACAAATGGCTTTACAGAAGCTCATGAAAACGATTACAACATATAAATGTCAAAATCAAAAAGTAACAAAGAAAAGGCTAACTGCATAACACATATAACTTTATATGTGCACTTAATACAAAATAAAAGTGCGGCAATATAAGTATTAATTATGTTGTGAAGCCAAGCTGGGAGTTCACAAGTTTAAAGTTGGACTAATGGAAATCCTGCGGAAACAGCAATTTAAAAAGGCTGCATAGAATTTCCGTTCGGGCCACACGTCAACATCCAGTTCTGGAGATTGCCGCAAATTATGTAATCGTTACATCAGCGTTAATTAGAACGATCTTGGGAAGCGGAGGCTGAACGGATCCCTGGAGAGGACAGCGTTGTGGTTTCAAGACACGCATTAGTGCGGAGACAGAAAGGCCACCTGACTTTATCTGGTGATGTCTCTTGATTAAAGATGATGGCTCTGACAGGGGCCCATAAAAACATGCTGCAGCGTTTCCTGCGGGTTTTAATTGCTACTTGCATCTCACAGGGGGAAAGTGTGGGCAAGTTTTACACATTACAGTCTTGTGTGTACGGTGTATTGCTCCTAATTGGATCCACAGCTCTGTGTGAGGCTTTAATTAAATCCACATTTCGCAGCCATTGTTTCTAGAGTATTCTTTACAATGAATGCACATTTTTCGGGAGCCGTGATTATGAGCCTTTTCAACTACAAGTGTCTCATTGTCTACTGGTGACCAACCGTTACAGAGTGCACAAAGAAAGGATAACACGCTGGTTGTGATGCTGATTTGACACTGTTTAGTATTACATAAGAAGTAAAGCTAAAATCAGAGAAGAAATATATTTTATGAACCTCTAATTAAGGGGTGCACCTCTAATTAAGGGGTGCACGAGATTATATATATATATATATATATATATATATATATATATATATATATATATATATATATATATCTCGCACCTAATATATATATAAAATATATTTATGAACTCTAATTGGTAAATATATATATATATATATATATATATATATATATATATATATATATATTTCTTATATATATATATATATATATATATATAATACATATATATAATACATAATAATATAAAATCGTTGGCCGATAAATTACCGGCCAACGATTTTATATTATTATGTATTATTCCGATAATGAAATTATATACAATAAATAATCAGCTTACAATAAGAAGTCAAATTATTTTTCATTGATTTAAAGTCAAGATTAAATGACCCCTCTAAATCACATCAGCGGTCACATTGTGGACCTATTTAACAATATATGCAAAAAAACATATTTTTAAAATACAAAAACTCTTCTGCCATGGGAAGCAGATAATTAAGGAGTATTGTTACTCTCAACTCCAAAAAAGTATGTCCTTTGCAGCGCCTTAACCCACGTTGGTGCCAAAACCCAAAACGAGAACCTCTGAAACAACACCACGGTTATGCTAAATCTAAGATATAATTTTTGCAAGCAAAACATTCAGTCAAATCTGGTTTTGGTTCAAACATTTAAAATAGACAGGAAATGTTCCCATAATCATACTATTGTCTGTTGTTAGGCACCGGTGCAAGTCATCAGTAATGTCAAACAAAAGCGTTCTGTTTAGTTTAGTAAGGTTGGAAAAGAAAGAGGAATTGATCCCCAGCCAATCAGTACAGTACGTTAAAAAAGAAAAGCTAAAGGATTACTTATAGAGCTCAACTATCCGTCCTCTTCCGGACTAATACAAAACGAATATGTGCAAGACTGAAATAAACTGCTAAATGATGTATAACGGCTCAGCAGAGGAGAACAAGTATGTAGACACTGGACATGTTCAGGGTGGGAGGGGGGAGACTCTGCTCAGTGTGTGCAGATAGTGGGGGGTCAGCTCGATTGAAAAACCCACACACGGGAAAGAAACATCAAACAGAAACGGAGAAACTCTTCAGCTGAATTTCCCACATAGCACTCATTGGATTTGTTAATATGGTATGAGAAAGGCAAAATTGTTCTATCACCGTGTGATTTGTGATCTACTCTCAGGGACTTACTCTGGATGTCTAAATCTTAGCGGGTAGACGCCGGGCCGCCTACGGCTTTTTTAATGACCTCCTGATGAGGTGAAAAAAAACCACCAACCGAGAACTGAGTATATAACACATACCGGAGACAAAGCAGAGCTAGAGAACACGACTTTTCTCACAAAGCTGGCACGTGCACAGACTAATGCGTTTCCCCGGTTAGTAGGCCGTCAATGCAGACTCGACATTCCCGCAGCTTCAACTTTAACTCTTAATTTGATAATTTAGGGAAAGTGCTGGCTCTCAGTATCACAACTGCTTGTGAACATTTAATACAACTCGATAGACTCCAAGAACTGTGTGTCCAAAGACGTTTTTTTACGGTTACACTGTGTTTTCAAGAAAGAAGGGGAGTGAATTGCTGACCTCTGACTCAGCATTAACGCATTCTCTAACCAGCAGATATCACAAAATTCTGAAACTCAGTCAAAGCTGGTCTCATTTACACTTTGCCCAGCAATGGGAAATCACAATTCCTAACATCAGTGATTACATTCCTGGGGGTGTATGCCTTTAACTTATTACGTATGAATCATTTACCATCCTCATTATTCAAACCGTTTTCTGCCTCGATGGCATCGAGGTTGAGGTAGAGGTGGGGGGGTGTCGACCAGTAACCACAGGGAGGGTTGCTGGTTTGATTCTCAGCACTGCTCTATACCCGGAAGATTCGGTCATGTCGAAACGTAGGTGATTGGGGTTTTGACACTTGATTCCCAGCACTGATATGTGAACTGTTATTGGGGAGAAGGCAAGTATTATATCTACAGCCTGAATACTGCACTGTGGCTGACATGTGTAGGGAGCTTACGCATGTGTCGCTATGGTAACCGTGCAAAAAAAAAAACTAACATTTAAAAAAAGCCTGTGCAGAGTGACAGTTAAGTTTCTTTCTGCTGTCTGAGGTTTGAGGTCAAGATGTAGACGCAGCGGCCCGTGTGGTAGAAATGACACAGGAGTGCGGCCAGCACCGTTCTAACTAAACGAATCCACGGCTTGTGAGTGGAGTCACTTTCCACATGCGTGTTTTTCCACTACCTCTTAAGAAACAAGTCGACGGCAAAGTATTTATCGCACGAATGACGCAGAACACTGTGCAGGTTTATGCACGAATGTGAGTACACATCCCCACGTTGGCGTCTCTAGACACTCGGCAGTCGTCATTGGAGGAAACCGTCAACTGATGAAGGTAGAGATACGGGGGAAATTGCCAGAAACCGTTCTCATTGAGGGAGCGCAGCGGTTCACCTTATCAAAGGGCATCTAAAAACTGGAGAGAGCTCTGATTGAATGAGATCGGGCAGATTTTGACTGACAGCGAAATCAGACAAAAACATGCTCACGAGGGTCTTTAAATAGTGGAGCAGAAAGCTGAGTGCATCAGACATCAAGGCTCAGCTGACTGTGTGTCGATGGGAGAACGAGTGCACTTCAACTCAGCAGAGGAGACTTTGGGAATCGGGGTAGATGGGTCCTGTAACGCTTTGGAAACTTTTACTATAATATATTTAGCACATCAGAAAGAGGTGGGAGGCTAGTTTGGGCTGAAGGGCCATTTCCAATTACATCTCACTACATAAATGTCCAAAGCAATTCAGAAATGACATCATAATAAAAATGCACATAGTGTTCATGTACAAAGAATGCCCTACTTTAAGCTAGTTTCTAATGTTCCTGCTGAGAGTATGGGATGTCGTGAGAGCAGGGTGTGATGTACCTCATGCTCAATTTGCGCAGAAAGAAAATTCCACGAACAGGAAGCCAGGGTTTGTCTACAGTTACAAACCAAATCCAGTTCAAGTGCTCCGTGCACAACATCCACTCCACGGGATAAGGGCCGGGTAAGAGCGGCCCATCTCCAACAAAGGCTTAAAATGTTTTCCAGGGAAGAGTGAACATATCGAGTTTTTCGGGGCCTTGACAGATCAAGCAGTGACTCTGACGGAGATACACACAGCTGACCAAGCTGTTAATGGAAAACATTGACGCTGATCACATCGGCCTGAGATAAACCCTGGATAAACAAGGGGCCCAGGTTTGGGTGATGTAACTATTCACGGTGGATATTTCCACTTCCTTTATCCGTTCTGTGTTCTATAGTCATTCATATATAGATAGTGCGACCTCGTTTATCTTACCATACTAACCTCCCATTTTAGTTTGCTCTTTGCCTTTTGCACATTTGACACTACCTGCTCAACAATGGGTTTTTCGTGTTTTGTGTCTTTGTCCTGAAGTTGCTTACCTTGTGCTTGTGCTAGCCGTAGAGAGCAGGTGCAACAGAGGATAGTCCAAATAATCAGAATTCTCCTAAAGAGGAAGACAAAAAGGTTAGATCATCTTTTCATTAACAAATTCATAAATCTTTCAAGTAGGGTTTGATCGTTTGGTCTCTAAAATTTCCAGAGCCCTAAAATGTTATCCTTCATTGTCTTACTTAATCTAATCAGAAGCTTTTATTCTATCATTTATTGATTAATTCATTCAATCATTCATTCATTTATTCAATTATTCATACTCACATGAAACAAAGAAAAGCGAGATACTTTGCATCTGCACGATCTGTGGCAGCACTGAATCAAAAGTTGCAGAACTATTATTCTGCCTACCTGCTCATTGACTCCGGGCGAAAGACAGCAATTTGCTAAAAACCTGCTCAATACATTATCTCTCCTTTTTGTCATATGATGTCCCTGATCAAATAAAGAAACATACCATAGTCCAAGTTACGACAGGAAAAGACGAAGTTGACAAACTGAAAGGCTCGACACTCGTTTCCCATAATCTCCCACAGAGATCAGAACGCTTTGCTGAGAGTCAAACATCTGTTTCAAGACAACAAGCTTTGCCTTATCTCAAGGGCTGACCTCCAGATGAGGCTAGGCGAGCGCACCTCTGACAAACACCACGTGGAAGATAAAGAGAGTAATGTAACAGAATGTATATATCAGTGTTGTATTCGATCTTCATCATGAGAACCGTTCAATAACCGAGACAAGCCGCCTTGATCACAGCTCGTATTATGCACTTTCTGACTGCAGGTTTTGAAAAAGTAAAAAAAAATAAAAGTTGCAGATCTTTCTCATCCCATAAAAGGCCATGTGATCCTTCAACTGGAATTAGAATCACAGTTGTCATGTTTTCACATGACAACTGTGACATTTATCATCTCATGTCAGCTAATAAAACACCCTAATGTCACACCATTGATTTTTCTTGAGACATTTTGTTTTTCCTCAAGACAGGAGGAGTGTTAATTCCTCTTCTGTAGAGATAATAGGGCTCTACAAGGTGTTGAGCGTGAACCAATCATCACCAGAAGTTTTTGTTTCACTCTCGGAGCTGATGATTTGGTCGCATGCACTTTGTGAAACCCGGACGCCTGTTGAGCGAGCGATGTTTGAAGGGAACCGGGCTCATAATGAACGCACTTTGGGTGAAATCTATTGCATTTGTGGTTTCCCAGAGAGCCGCAGGAAGCCACCGGTCAACCGCTGACACACTGACCGTCTACTGGAGCTTTTTAAAAGTTTGCCTCTCTCCCTCTCTCTCTCTTTCTTTACGACCCATCCACTGACTCACACTGACATCAGCAGAAACATTTTTTGAAGCAAAAAAAAAAAAGGGGGGGGGGTGCAGTTTTTGTGATCAAGTCTCTCATATGTCCAGCAGTGGTTATATGATGCAACATTCTGACTTTTATTTCCCCTCCCATTGGGACGGCCGGGCCAACCAGCTGAGTGAGATGCACAGCTGGGAGGGGAGAAGAGGGAGAGGAGGGGGGAGGAGGAGAGGACTGTCTCCTCCTCTCATACATCTCCCTCAAATCAGTCCCAGATCGCTTGGCAACTCATTTCTAGTACAAGCTGCAAAAGACACGAGCTTCGAGACCAGTACAGCGGGCTCCACTGAACCGTCTAAAGAGCAGAGAAAGTCTCTTTCCATAAGCTGTCCCTCCACTTATTAAAAGTACAGGCTGCCACCTGTTCAAGTTTGAAACAGACTCTTTTTATTCTAAATATGAACACGTTATTTCTCAGGATATACTACTTGTATAAAACAACACAACTTAAAGACAAATGCTGCTGGCATCGGACGTTACTTCAGCCGCAGGTGATGTTCAAGAGCACACGACTTGATATTGAAACTGTTTTAAAACAAAACAAGCAAACAAACAAAAAATAGCAATTTAAGCAGGATTTTTAAAAAAGAATGTATCGACTACTCACCCCCCGACTCCAGTGCTTTTGAGTTCGGAGTACGGGGCATTGTCCGGCTCCATTGCGGTTACTTCATTCTTCCCTGGGAGTTTGTACAACAGTCCAGACGAGGCAGATAAAGTTGTTCCATTCCAGGTGCTCCTCGAGGGTCGCGCGAGGAGTGACCGTGACAGGGCGCAACAACGAAAAAGTCAAGCGCTCCAAGAGCAACCGGCGGTTAAAAGACTGCTTTCTGACATGGTCTTGTCTTTCTGTAGTCTCCTTCCAGAAGATGAATTTGAAAGAAGAAGAAAAAAAAAAAAAAAAAAAAAAAAAAAAAAAGGACGCTCCGGAGAGCTCCACCTGTGCGCTTCCTTGTGTTTGTTCCGTTTTCCTATTGCGCGTTTTTGTAAAAGTACAATGCGCCTCAAGTCAAGTCTGGTGCAGCTTTTCCGCAGCGAACCGTTGCAGGACAAGATGACGGCCGCCGTTGTGTGTGTGCGTGTGTGTATATTTATGTGTGTGTGTGTGTGTGTGTGTGTGTGTGTGTGTGTGTGTGTGTGTGTATGTGTGTGTGTGAGTGAGTGTGTCGACTTCCCCAAAATGAAAGTTTATTGTGGACGGAGGGAAAATCTCGAGAACCGGCAGAGGGGGAACACCTCCCTCTGTCGCCCTCAGCTGACATCGAGGGAAACAGATTTGGAGCAGAGATGGTGCAGCTGCAGCTCCTTCAGCTCAAGGTCAGTCTTTTTTTTGGGGGGGGGGGGGGGCGGGGGGGGGGGGGGGGGGGGGGCTGGAACCCTCCAGGACTCCATGTGTTTATGTGTATGTGTTGCTGGTCACTCATGGCAAACACGAGTGTTAGTAAATAAATGGATGAATGTGCATGTGTCAGCCACAAGCAGCTTTTTTCTTTATTTTTATTTTTTCACATTTTGGAGTTTTTTTATTTATTTATTTGGCTCCAGCAATAACTTTTTATGAATTCTAGAAGATCAGGGTAAGTAAGTAAGTAAGTAAGTAAGTAAGTAAGTAAGTAAGTAAGTAAGCAAGTGAGTAACTAAGTAAGTAAGTAAGTAAGTAAGTAAGTAAGTGGACCTTGAGCTGAGATTGTTTTGTCAAATTAGTTAGTGCTCTCCTGTGGACAAACTATGTAATGGCAACTCTGTTTTTAACATTACCACTGGCATGTTTTTGACATTTACATTATGCAATATGTTGTCGTCCATCTGCCACCGAGTGTGTGAAGTTTGTCTGTGACAACCAAAAACACAGGTTGTAACGAGAGCATTTCCTTTTATAAGTGAGGCCCAATCACTACAAATAACCTCCATATAATCACGTCAGCAATTAACTCTCTTTCTGAAATGTAATTAATTTCCCCTGACAGTCGTGGTATAACTTTTACTGTATGATCTGTTTTCAAAATGTTTAGTGTTTGTACTAAGTTCCACCAAACTACGGCTTAATATGATTGACTTTTTTTAAATTTTTTTTGCAACAAATGAGCAATTCATTTCCACGAGAGAGAAGTTAAACCGATAGACCAGTTTTTCTTTGCGACAGCCTTCCTTCACCTCCTGCTTCACCGACACCCACTTCCGTTCTCACCAGAGATCTGGGATGCAGGGCTGCGCCGGTCCCAGTGTGTCTGAGTGTGTGTGCGTGTGTGTGTGTGTGTGTGTGCGTGTGTGTGTGCGTGTGTGTGTGTGTGTGTGCCCTGTCGTTTGCTGTGAAATTCCTCTGCCAAAGAAAGTCCTCATTGACCCGCCTTCAGCAAACACGCTATGACAGTGTCCAGGGGAGACCCAACAGAGCGCCGATTCAGCTGCCTGCAACTGGATCCCTCCTCCTCTGCACAGAGCCCCCTCTCTCTTCGTCCTCTCAGGACCAGGAAGGAAGGGAGCTCGCCACCTTGAAAAGAGCACTTCCCATGTACCTGTCTGAGCTGCGTCGGATGTGAGCTTTTTGTTACCACGAGTTCCAGCTCACGGACAAGAAGGGCAATGTCCTTTTTTTTACGGCCCGTGGACGAGTGCAGAGAGGAAGATCTCCAATCTGTGGGTGTTAAGTTTCATGGGGTTTGGTAACGATTATTGCGGCAGCCTTTACGGAAGCGGATCTCAAACTGTGGCCCGGGGACTGAAACGTGTTCCGGAAGGCTTTCCGGGTGAAGACCCCTTTTATGAGTTTAAAGGAATGGTTAGACATTTGGGGAAATGAGCGTATTCGCTCTCTGCAAGAGAATAAGAAGATTGATACCAGTCTCATCTGCACGGTGGTTAGCGTAGCTTAGCATAAACACTGGAAACGGAGGGAAACAGCTTTGGCTCCGTCCAAAGGAAACTGAATCTGCGTCCCAGCACCCAAAGCTCACTAATTAACACATTTGTTAAATTTGTTCACAAGCCAAAGTGTGAAAACGACATGTTGGGGCTTTAAGGGGAGTAAGGAAGTCGCTGCTCTCAGCCAAGTAAAAAAAAATCCAGCATTTACCTCCCCGTAAAATCACAGCTTGACTTACACTGGTCGCCTGACGCGCCAGATGGTTGGACAGAGAACCATCTGAAAAAGCCGTCACTGGAAACCGTTTGGAGAAATGCAGGCACTTTAAAAACATACATCACAGAGAGTAGGTCCGTACCAACAGGTCCGTGTCTATTGGCTTTACTTCAAATGAACGTATCGTTATGTTAAGTCTCCCGAGATATGGCTCCTTTGGAGTATGTTTGTAGTCTGATTATATTGGGATGCTGACGGCAAGAGCTCCCCAATTTTATGACCGATGTCCTACCAGACAGCACTTCCGTCTCCCTCGTATCTGAGCAACGACTTTGACTCCAGTTCTCTATCAGAGACTTTCTCTATCGAGGCCAAAACCCTGTTTCCTGGAAACCATAAATGAGCTCTGGTGGAAAGAGAAATTAAAGAGTCAATTTTATTAAAAGACATCCGGGAGCAAGTTTTGTTTTATTAGTGTTTCATGAGTTGCATTTTCTTCCACTCATCACAGACGACTGCCGTCCTGGACCCCGTCTATAACCAGTGACAGGTGTGGATAGGCGCTGTGACTGTTTATACTCCAGACCAGTGGTGGGTAATGGAAGTCAGCTGGCCTGTATACTCCGACATAACAATGGATATTAGAAGTTCAGTGTCTGCAGGAAATTGAAGGAATTTCCTGCAGACAGACGGTGTCATTGGAACTACTGTCCCCCATACCATATGCATATAAATCATCTTTAGATTAAAGAGCAGTCACACTATTTATGAGACGCATTTGGTTGTGCACAGTCCAAGTATTGTGATCTAATGCTTTGATTTACAGTCACCTCTGAGACTAGTAAAAAACATCAAAAGACCTGATTAGGATCATTTTAGGTTATCTCTCTGCCCCTTTTCTATTTTAATACGGGCCTCAATGAGGACTTTGTAAATAGCACACATATTCTTTCATGTTATGCTCTAGCGAGGGGAGGTCTTATCCGATAAACACGGAGCCTTTTGTTTTACTCCCATGTCTCGGGGAATTGGGGCCAGCTGAATGCGGCAACCTCTGTCGAGGCACAGCTGGATCCAATAAGTGAGTTCCCCGGTCCTGTGTTTACCCATTCCATACATTACAGCGGGAAATTTAGAGAAAAGTGCTATTCTTATTCCGTGAGTCTAAATTAGAGCGCTATGATAGTATCTCTCTGTTTTTTATTTTGTGCCGCCTCAGGATGGAACTTTATAACTTCAAATTAGGGAAATGTTTTGAATTGGTTTCGTAGTTACACAACAGTTATTGATTTCAATTTCAATTGACAAACCAAATAAACAAATAAATTAGAACGGACACAATAGTCGATTTAATATCGATGGCAACAATTTTGATAGTTAATAGGTCATGGTTTAAGTCATTTTTCACATAAATAAATGACAAAGATTCACTGCTTCGTTAAATGTGCATCTTTTCTTTATTTTCTATGATTTGAAACTAAATGTATTCGGCATTTGGACTACTGGTTTGAACCAAACAAGCATATTGAATATGTCAACTTTGTGACTCTGCGGTCTGGGAAGTAATTGGGGTAATTTCTCACTAGTTTTTCTTTTATTAATCAATTATTTATGAAAATATTAAGAATACTCATCAATAATCAAAATAATAATTAGTAGCTGCTCCAAACTGAGTACAATATAGACTAATTGTTTTATAAAGAGACATTTGAATCTGCTTATAATGTATTCCCAACAATACATAATTTACAACATAAAATTTGTGTTTATGATGATCAGATCGGACTGTGAGTCAACATTAGCTGCAATGCATAGAATACATTTGCAACAAATTTCTTCTTTAAAGCTGCTTTAATGAATATTCTTATCTCATAAACCAAATGTCTACGTGTAATGTTGCTCGGAAAGACACAGACAGAGAATCCTCCCCTCAGCTCCATGGAGCGTCTTTAGGCTAATTGTTTTGCTTTGTCAAAGTTAGGAACCAGTTTGTAACATAGTGGAGCTTTTAAGGAGCCGGATATTTCCCCGAGGAGTTGGTGGAGACGGGAGAGTTAAAGAAAACATCTGGGTGAATATTGGACTAAGATTCGTCGACTGGCCCGAAGCCCAACTCCAAATGAACGATGAGGTCGCTCTGTGTTTGCTCGTTGTGTGAACATACTACTTTTTGTTAAGACCTTCACCATTTTAACTTGCATACTGTGCCACCCCAAGTGGCCCCAACAAAACAAAAAAAATCAATGAATGTAGATAGAAAGACAGATAGAAAACACCAATTCCATTATCTGCAACCAGGTCAGATTCTGCCCTGACAGGCGGAAGATGGATAGCTTTTTGAGAAAACAGCTATGGGTTGCGTTTTTTTTTTGTTTGTTTTTTGTGCCAATGAAAAGTTTTCAAAGAATGGTTGAGCTCTACAGCTCAAATCAGGGTTTCATGAGGGTTTCGTCCATACAAATAATGAGTGATGAGATATTAGGGACGAGTTTTGGGGTCAAGCTGCATGTCAGTAGTAGATCACCTTTTTGTGATTTTCTTTGTGGCCACAGGTGTGTTTTCCGACCGTCAGTCATCTGAGGCTCTGGGTTATGCTGCAGCACTTCACACATCTCCTGCTTTGTACAACTTATTCTCAACGCATCATAAGTCAGAGCGTGGAGCACAATATCGCAGTGATGTTGTAGTCAACCAAGATTCTCATTTATTTTTCCTAATCCTCCATAAAGTGGTAATAATCATCATTTCAAAAGCAAAAGCGCTTGAACACAAAGTCTGAATCTTTTTTTTTTCCGAATGCCACATTAGATGTGGTAATTATTGCCAATTCCTCACCCCGCGGAGCTGCAGAAAGGCCGACGCCGCTGCCAAGTCCGGGGCATTGTTGTGGTGACATTTGAGCGGAGGATCAAACCGCTGATGAATAATCCGCATTGAAAAGCTGCTCTTTCTGCCAAATGTCAAACAGCAGCATGCTCCATTGTTCAAAGAGCGCACTCTACAACTTTCCATTCATCGTCATCGCAGTGCTGTGTCACATACTGTAGTGGTTGTGGTGATGCGGAGTGCACTGACTATACAGTTGTTTATGATTTTGAAGGGTTTGAGGGCTGGAGCATTAGACTCACAAACTGTTAGTCACATCATTTTTTATAATGGACCTTCCTCGCTGACGATGCCCTTTTGCCTTGAATTTCATTACTTCAATTTCATTCAGTTTCCCTCTAATATTCCCACATTAGGTTTGATTTGTTTCTTCCTATAATGGTCTAAATCAGTGACTCTAAACATTTTGACCTAAAATGAAGCAACGTTTAACTCATTGTTATAAGTTCAACATGTGTAAACCTGTGAGTGATTTTTCCCTTCTGAGATTGTTTAACTTTAATCATCTTTAGAGCCTAAATGGATAGAACCATAACACAGCAATGTTTATAGAAAAAACGTTCTTGTTGTTCTTCCCATTAATCGTCCCTCCATGCATATTTTATGACCCATTTTGTGGTTGGGATCCTGTGCTGCTGTTGGCTTAAGAGAATAAAAAACAACTGTAACTGTACTAATCAGGTAACTGTAGCTTTGCCTGCGGCGCTGTCACAGCAGTGTGCAGTCTATAAATTGCTCTCCCATGGACAATAAAAAGGGGATCTGTTCTGGTGAAGCCCCACAAAGAGCGCTCGCTGCAGCGCTACATCCCCCAAATCTAGAAAAACCTTCACTCTCATCCTCAGCCAGGCCTTTCCACACTCATCCTCAGCTTCACTGCGTGCACCAAGTGTGAGCCAACATCAACTTCCTGCTCCCTTGGCGCTGTTTACTGTAACAGTTGAGAAGATGAAGACATTAGAAGATCTTAATACTGCTGCTACTCATCAAGACCGCAACATAGTCTCCTTTGAGCGCTGTTACCTGATGAGCTTTCATAAACTGGCAGAGTGGTTGTATTTATCGAGCCACAAGGCCAGGCAGTGTTTCAAGTCGCCATATGGAAAAGAAATTTGTCTTGAATTAACAACAAGTGGCCTCGAAGATGTCTGATTTAACGGACCAGACAAAACAAATGAGCATGTGCCTGCAGTTAATGCAGAGCAGACTTAAATGGTCCCAACTGAGGGTTTGCTGTTCCGACAGAGGTCCGCCGCCCCCGGGGCTTCCGTAAACACATAAACACCACCTGGCTTTCTAAATGTGGGCTGAAAGCAGGTCCGCAAACACACACATACTCTCCTGCCCATCCGTTCCCTCCTGTCATACACTCCCTCGGTCAGTCCCAGCACACTCGGGTGTTAGGGTTGGTGGTGGTGGAAATAGCGCAGTATGGAAGCCTCAATGTACCGAGGTTCTCCGTTTAGGAAATGCATTCAAACACAACCTTATCTACACTTTCTCAATAAGGCCGTTTTGTCCCAGAAACAATTTAGAGGCCTTTTTATACACGTATGCACATATACAGAAATACTAAATGAGGCTTCTTCATAAGTGCTTGTCAGATGGTCAAATCCATCCAATAGTAAAATATTTTGTTTGTACGTTCGTACGTAGACTGGGAGCAATGGACTTGGACTTGGATTCATTTTCTTGAAAAAAACATTTATTTATTTTTATCGGTGGATCTTTACAGACTAAAGGAATATAAATAATAGAGGTATGGACAAATATTCGGACATTATGACGTCTTGAAAGGTAGAGAGCATAAACTGTATTTAACAAGTGGACGTAGTCACCGTGAAGTCGGCGATCTGGAGTTCGGCATTTTGGCCGTCGCCGTCTTTGTTTTTGCAACCAGAAGTGGCACAAAAAGGCGGAGCTATGAATAAGACGTTT
Organism: Ophiodon elongatus; assembly: GCA_016806645.1. NCBI lineage: Eukaryota > Metazoa > Chordata > Actinopteri > Perciformes > Hexagrammidae > Ophiodon > Ophiodon elongatus. Next base: position 1,601,601 of record JACSYO010002146.1, read on the forward strand.
TAGGTGACAACATTTTTTACGATTTACTTTCATGACAAAACTTTCATTTGGACTTCTTTTTGCCGTCAGAGGAGTCGCCCCCCCGCTGGGCCATTAGCACAAATGCAAGTTTAAGGCGCGTCTACATTGGCTTCACTTTTCAAACCCGCAAGTTGCTGCCAGTCACTTGAATGCAGGTCAATCTGAATGATTTACACTGTACTTTGGTGCTCATGGTTTCCTTAAAATTGACTGATCAATTATACTGTGGCGAATCTAACCGATCTAACGATGTGCATGTCCATATCGACAAGTTATCCAGTGGCTCATTTTGGCTTCTAGGGATCGTGAATGTCTGTACAAAATCTCATGGAAATCCATGAAATAGTTGTTGAGATATTATTATCTGAACAAAAACGGTGGCCCAACCGACATACAGGCTAAAAATGTACTTGAAAGTTGAAAGAGTTGCCCCGACCTCGGTTTATCCACAGCTACATGATTACAAAGACATTGAAAGTTAGTGGCCCTGCAAACAGACACTGACCCTTCATGTACTGAAATAAATTGCCTCACCCTGCTGAGGAAACTTAAAAGTCTTAATTGTTGAACTTCCCATGAGGGTGAGTAACCATCATTCACCCCATTTCTTTTGTTTTTGCCCCTAAATCACAGTCAAGAGACTGAATTCCAAAGACTTCTCTCTCTCTCTCTCTCTCTCTCTCTCCATATTTCCCACAGCACAGCATCGTTTGTCTGAAACTCAACCCCTGTGTACCAGAGTATGTGTTTTAAGGCTTTAAAAAAAAAAAGAGAAATACCTTGTTTTACAAAGATTAGGATAGCTAACAGTTCAGCTACTAGCGGTACAGTTCTTATCAGTTTAAAACTGATGAATGAGCCTGGTTATTTATGGGCTGTACAACAGCGGATACTGCAGCACTGCACAGCTAAAGCAGCAGGAGATACGATACAGTAACCTACAAAGGCCTGAAAGGGGAAACTGTCCTTCAACCAAACCTGTAAATTCCAAACAGATTGAGCTCCTATGTTTGAAGGCCCGTGTTTTTTTGGAAGAGCAGTTGAAAGAAGCTGGTAACACAGCAGGATTTGTTCCAGGCCAAATACAGATAACATTAGCAGACGGACAATGGGGTCACTGATCAGAGTTTTACTTGTAACAGAGAAGCGCGGATGCCTTATCGGAGGAGTCTGTGAATTACAGTGCGGCTCTTGTTTGCCATCTTATGCTCAGCCAGGCATGATGGTGTACCACTTAGTTTTGTGCTCAACCTACTACAAATGTGGCTGTTGAGATCTTAGAGGTTCAGCAGTCAAAAAGAAAGGAAACGTGGACTCTTTCATTTAATTTTTTGTGCTGATAACAAAATCTTACCCGTCTCTTCTGCGGGAATGTAGATACAAAGAAATTGACCACAGAAAATAAAACACCCTAAACTAGACATCTTTTCTTTGCTGCACAGAGTTTTGAATGTACGGCACCACAATAAGAGCTTATTCATTCTGATACCACGGAACAGATGTAATCTTCAGGTGCGGCAGTCTCATTTATCTGTCATCCTCCCGGGGCTTCGAAGAGCGTCTTTATCAAGGTTTCACGGGAAGGAATCCGCGCAGACTATAGATGAAATATGGAGGGATTGGTTTCAGCACAGTCACTACTGGCAGCGAGAGAGGAGACGATAATTACCACTTTGACAAGCTTTGATCACAGGTACAGTTATTCTCAGAATGTCTGTGTTGATAGAACAATGAGATGACGGCCTCGAAATTTATATGAATTTGCCCTAGTTTTTCCCTTCCCCCCCCCCCCCCAATTGCTTTGGTTCTGAATAGAAGCTCTGTCTAGCACATGAAGAGACAAGAATGACAAAATGAGGGTAGTTGAAGTAGCACGGCTTAGCTGTCCATAACGCTTTTGATTTGAAGAAGCGGAGAAAGGGGATCGGATGATGGGTACTGAAATGTTCTGGGAGGAGGGGGGGGAGTCGTGGGTAAACACTCCAAAGACCTGTAAATGCTGTGGGTGGAATGAATCACCGTGGTTTATTTCTTCTTTTTGTCAGGAGGCAGCAAAAATATTCAATAAAATGACAGAGGGATCAGTGTGCTGGAATCAGTTTTAGCAAAGTAGGAGGTGTGGAGTCAGGAGCCGGTGGGAAGAAGAAGGAAAAGAAAAAGAAAAAACTCAAGGTGAAGATGAAACCTCACCACAAAGCAAAAAAGGCTCAGTTCATTGAGATCTCTTTGAAAGTGCATCCAGACCACAGTGCGGTCCTAAAGCAAACATGCCTCCTACACTACCTGCCTGGGCTAAACAAAGATGCAGCATTTGTTAGCGGGGCCACCCACTTATAGGAAGGAAGACATCTTTGTGTGTGAAGGTCAAATGAGTCAGGTTTGTATTTCTTTCTTTCTCTAACCACAAAATGTAAACAAAGAATTTTATGAGCTCTCATGTCAGCGTTGCGTAGGTTCTCGTGGGTTTGCGATTCTTCCGCTCCTGCAGTATTCATTTATGTTTGACCTCCTCCTGTATCCTGCTCATGAGTCCCACGCTGATGTCGTTCTCCTGAAGGCTCAGATGCGTCAGCGGGAAGCGCGTCCTGCAAAGCAACGCCCCCATGATGTCGTTTCCTCCCACGTCGCTGACGCCGTTCCCGTCCAGATCCACCTGCCGCAGACTCGCGTTCTCCCTCAGCACGTCGGCCAGCAGCCTGACCCCCGGGTCGCCCAGGTTGCTCTCGTCCAGGATGATCTGAGTCAGCGAGCTGCTCCCTCTGAGGCTGTCGAAAAGCTCCTTCCACGCCGCCAGATCGGCGCCGGCGGTCTGCGCCAGCCCCAAGTACCGAAGACACGAGTGGTGCCTCATGTAGGACGCCAACACCTTTACCCCGTCGCTGCTCAAGCCGTTTCCCCCGACATCCAGTTCTAAAAGAGCAAAAGCCCTGAAAGAGCTCCACCCGGTGGGAGGCTGCAGGAGAAGCGCGGCCTGCTGGACGGCTGCAGCAGCTCTCGCCGTTTGCTCCTGCAGCTCAGCTATTCCATTCAACAGGGTCAGCACTCCATGGTCACGCAGTTTGTTTCCAAACAAGCTGTAGAAAGAGAGAGAGAGAGGGGGGGGGGTGGTAACCATGGAGATTTATTTAGATCCCTCCATGAACTGCTCACATCAAAGGGTGTATGTCCTTGCACCAAGTTTTTCCTTGTGTGAAATCTAAATTATAAGCCACGGAATCCTTTCTTTTTCTTCTTCTTTCTGTGTGTTCCGCAGCTTCAAGATTGTTGCATCTCATGGGAAAACGATGTCTTATGGACGATTTTCATACATATTTCCCTGTTATTGGGTCGGATATATGAAGGTCTCAGGATCTGAACAACTGCCAACATGTTTGAAATGATGCCTCTAGGATTATTGTTGAAATTCGTATGTGCATATTCATCATTATTCAGCAAACACTTTCATTCCTTACAGCGACATGTTTGATCTGCTGTACACACTGCAGGAATAGTTCAGCATCTCATCTTTGTTTAGTCCACACAAAAACTGTGTATAAACTACAGTTCAGGGTTATGTGACTTATTCTTGGCAGAGACCAGTAACCAGTAGCCTTATATTTAATGGACATATAACAGATTGGTATTAATCTTCTCGTGTTCCTCTCCGGCAGCGTATTTCCCAAAGTGTTGATCTAGTCCTCTAAACCCCACGCTTTTCTTTTGATCTCACACATGTCAGCATGCACTGTCTCTCTACATCTTTCAAAAATGCCTCTGTCAGAAAGACAAGTTCTTGCACATTCTCTGTATTTCGTGGGGGGAAAGAAAATAACTCAGAGAGGTAAGGTACTGGAGGCATTTCTTATTCACATAAAAGAGATGGATTGCGTAATTCAACGGTGAAAGGCGAAGATTTTATTCTGCAACGACGATGCTGGCCTTGTATTAGCTGCGTCTTTTTACTGTCTCTTCAGTTTTATTATGTTCTTTTCTAAAGTCATTTTGGAACTCTTTTTTTTTTTTTTTTAAATAAAGTTCCTGGATCTGCTTGTTATTCAGTATGTTTTTCCGAATTCAGAAAAACATACCGGATTGTGGATCAGCCCTGGACTTACTGTAAGCCTCTGACCTGAGGCTTGGCTCTCAGAACGTCCAGCAGGATGTGAGCACCATATGGGCCAATGAGGTTGAGGTTGAGGTTGAGCAGCGTGACCTCGGACAGGCTGCTCTTCAGGGCGCCCGCCAAGCTCAGCAGAAGGTCGTCTGTCAGGTCTGTGTTCCTCAGGACCAGCTGCTCCACCTCATCGGACGCGCTCAGCACCGTCACCATGGCGTCCAGCTACAGTTACAAACCAAATAGAAGGACATGGAAGCATGCAAGATGTCAGTAGAAACCTCGCTTTCCAAAAGTTAAAGACATAGGACAAAGGTTATCTTTACACAAAAATAAATAAATAATAATGGCCACGCATACCCACTGGAATGCAGACGGATTTCATGGCCAAAGGTTGTAGGGTTGTGAAAAAAATGTTGTTGGGACTTTTTATATTCTAGAATCCTACGGTCTTTTTTTATGTAAATTACAGAAATCCCGTTTTGTCCCTCAGACAGAAAGACATGTTGCACCACAGCCCAGAGAAAAGAGTACTCCACTCTTTGCGTGTGATGGCAGCATAGCTTCAGACAAGTTGGCCGGGAATGAGACGTGAGCGGGACAGGTGCTGGAGGTTTTCTAAATACAGAGACGGGCTGAGAGTCCAGAGAGACATATGGTCTGGCTGCCGGCCACATCCACCTCGCCACTCTGCTAGACCTTGAGGAATTTTTCAGGTGCTGTTGGAAGCTTTTTCATCATGAGCCTGCCTGTCCCTGATAACCTCAGTGACCATTTGTTACAGTCATGTGTGAACCAACCCTCCCGGTGACTGTCCTTTTTTAAATCAGAATAGATTCTTCGTGAATGAATCAAGTCAAATACATGTTGCGTCACAATGAGGTAATGCCCTTTCTCCGTTTGTGTCGCATAGATTTGACGTTAACATCGAGGAGTGTAAAATCATAATCTTTTCTGCTGCGTCATTGAGAGAAAATTTGTATTATAATTATCTTTTTAAGGCTGAAAGCTAAATATTGATCATCATGCAAAAAGGGAAAAATACTGCACAACTACTGAACATTAACAGGAAATGTAACTCTTTAAAGGACAAGTTGTTTGAATATTACTGGCACTTAAATGACAAGTTCTGACACAAATGAGGGCACACTTCTGCGTAGTCCAAGGATGCGGTTATTTCAAGGACTTAAATACCACTGATTGAATGCCAAGAGCTTTTCTGGCAAAAACAGAGATTGGCTGCAGTCATTTGTGTCGTACGAACACACCTGCGCCTGCAGGTCTTGTTCCTTAACGGGCTCTTCGTTGCCAGCGCTCTGGCTGGCCGTGACCTCTTCCTCCTCTGGCTCTCCATCAGGCCGCGGGACCGTGTCACTTTCTGCACTGCGCTCCACGTCTGAGCCCGGAGCTTTGGGGCACGATGACAGCCTCCTCTGGAGCCGCCGCCTCTCCAGGACTTGGCGCAGAAAGGGGCACAAAAAAACAACTGAGGCGCACTAGAACTGCGTGTCCTAAAGCCACCATGCACACTGTGATATTGATACCCACTGTTGGATGTGAGGATGTAATAACATCTAAAATTCTGTTCCAGCATTCGTGTTCAAAGGAGAAACAGATCCTATGTGTGTGTGTGTGTGTGTGTGTGTGTGTGTGTGTGTGTGTGTGTGTGTGTGTGTGTGTGAACACTGTCTGCATAACCTGTCCCACACGTCATCCATCTTCCTTCACTCAGACATCGCTCGATGCATCACTTTTTTTTTCTTCTTTTTTTTTCCTCTGCCAAAGTGTGTTATGTAAATCCGTTACAGCACTCCAGGGGGATTGCAGTGCGTTCCTCTACTGCGCTGCCGTTTCTCTACTCACTGTTTGCCTTGAACCAGTTGTGTTTGTTTGGGCCCCGCTCCAGCGCGGTGCTCATTTCCACGCATTCTTCATAGAAGTCCTTCAGTCTTTCCCCATCTCTCTTTTTCCCATTTGATCCAAGCTCCTTCTGTTTCTCTCCGTTCTGCTTAGTCAGTGCTTCCTCATCCTGCAATGAATCTTAAAAAAAAGAAAGAATATTAAATGGAAATACCACATGCAGATGGACGGTAGCTTCACATGAAAGCGTGGCAGGTTTTTTTATTCTCCCCTATTTTTCTATCCTCTCTTACAGGAATGGAAGCGGCACAAAAAAAAAGAAGAAGAAAAAAAAAAAGAAAAAAAGAACAGTGCTCACCGGGAACTTTTCTTGTCTTGTCTGACCGCGGCTGCTCTGTCTGCAGCGCTGTGACACCGCTGGTTGTCCTCTGCTGCCCATGTTCTTGTCTGGCAGACGATGGATGGTCTTCACATTCTGCTGTCCCTGCTGACCTCCGCGAGACCTCCGAGCCCTTGCTGTCTTGTCCATCTTCCCTCTTATTTCCGGCAGCTTTGCCTTTGCTCTTTTTTTGATTAGTTTGACCCCTGCGTCGTTTCTTCTTGGACGCCTCTTTATTCTCGGCTGCAGCGGGGTCTTCGCTGTCTGTAGATCGTCCGTCGCCTTCCTTGATATGTTTTCTTGCCCTCCTCACTGACTTCTTCTCTGGTTTGGCTGGGATAAACAGAGGGGATGATGGACATGACTCCACGGTGCCTGCATTGGAGACATCAAAATGACAGAGAAAAGAAAAAAAAAAGGCTTTGTGGGATATTTTGTCTTTAAAGCAGTCTATTGAAACCAAGGACTGGGCCTAGTGTCAAAAACATGTTGATGAATAAGCTTTAGGAAGTAATGGAAAATTGAGACACTCATTTCCAGGCTTTGTACCGTTGCCAGGGCTCTGCTCTAGAGGGAGAATGAGGTTTTCTTTTGTGCCGTTGTTCAGCTGCTGGCAGGAGCTGTATTTGTTTCTGAGACTTGTACATCTGAAAAAGATGAAAAATGTGCTTTTGTTGTGACTCACATTTCCTCCCCTGTACCAACACCAACACCATTCCATCATGTCATGCAAAAGGCACACTTTCCCCTCAACAATACATCACATCTGCAGAGCCGAGGGTTCACCCCATCGGTTTTGACGGGTACTAATTTCTCGTTTTCTGCCAATGCTTTGCCGTCTGTCTCCCAAAGGCTGACATCTGACCTGTAACAGGGGATCCCACCGGCAAGCCAAACCAATCGGAAGCAGCTCTTCCTGCCCTGCTGGAAGCCGGGACCGTAGCGGTACTCGCAGCAGGAACTGATTCTGGCCACCATGATGCCGTTAACGTACAAGGTGGCACTGAAGGGGAAACCTCTGTGTCTCTGAGAGAGAAACTGGAACTGCTCTGAGAGATACAAGAAGAAAATATATTATTAAATGCTCAGTGGAATAAGGTAGTTATGACGGGCCCCAGTGCACACTATTATGAGGTGCACATAGTGCACGCTAGGTCCTAGTTTTGAAGCAAACGCACAAAAAAAACGTTTGTTACGGACGCTTTTATTTTTGAAAGGAGAGACTGCTCGGCCTGCTTGCCAGGTTTCACAGATAAACAAGCCACCGTATATCATAGCGTCATGATTAAATGGAGACTTTACATCAACAGATCTGTAATACCCAGCAATCATCATTGCATGTATGACAAAAGCACCAAAGAAAATTTGAAATTATTCATGGATGGCATAATTTTTCTTACATTTGTTTTTTATAGTTTGTGTAGAATAAGCATAAAATCATGTTATAGATTGCTATACTGACTATTTTATAAAAAATTTAAAAAAAAGAGAAAAAAAAGAAAACCATTGAGGAGATGTGTTTGCCCTTTCAAGGGATGATATTGCAAATGCCACCCATTAAGTTGTGAAATCTTCTTTGAACAAAGGAGCCCATAATCTGATGAATAGATTAACATAAATCAGCCCAGAGGTCTGATGGATTTGGGCCAATCTCACCAGAAAGCAAAACAAAAAATGACACAGCAATGTTCTGAATATGCCATAATTCATTTACAGAAATATTGTGCGCAACAGTCTATCTTTCTTTTCCCTTTCCGCTCTCTCTCTCTCTCTCTCTCTCTCTCTCTCTCTCTCTCTCTCTCTCTCTCTCTCTCTATCTCTCTGAAACACACACTGTGATGCTCGAGTTTGCTTGTCTCAGAACTCAGTCCTTAAAACTGTAATACTATAACGCATAACGTTGGTAGTTATGAGTCAGGTTTTGCGAATTGGCTCTCATAACGGGTCGGGTGGATGCGGGTAACTAAAAAACGCGCCCCAATGCAACCTCACCTCCTGCGCTGCCTATATTTACGCCCCTGCAAATGCTCGAAGGTTGAAGGTGATCATGTTTGATCGTTCTAACAGATTCAACGTGGTTATCTGTCTTCGTTTGGCTTTTGTTGCTGTGAAGGTCAACGAGCTCAGGGAAGGTTTTCCTGGTGTTCTAAGTTCACGGTGCTGCGAAAAGACTTGGGTTGGCAGCATCATCAGGAAATAGCTCCCAGCAGTGGTTCCTGATGTTTTTGGCTCGTGATCTCATAGCCACTCGCAACCCCCCAATGTCTTTCAAACAAAAATCAACAATCTGTATTTCACTGTTCCGCTTAATTCATACATGATCTGAACATCTGTATTGTGTTATATCTGTGAGCTAGAAGCACTACGACCAAAGGGGGATGTTGTCTGAATCTCACTAGAAAACAAGCAACGGTTTGAAAAACACAGAAAATAATATGTCACAGGCTATAAAATCTGAGATCTGAGTTCAATTCAAGAGGAAAGACTGTTTTGTTGCTCTGCCATCCCTGTTTAGTCATTTGTAAACTATTTTCTGCCAGTCATCAATGACCAGGGAAGTTATATCAAAAGAGAAAATAAAACATCCTGATATGTCCAGAGTTTTTAGGGTACTTCCCCCAGATCACAAAAACATGCGTTTTGTCACTTAATTTTAGAGGTCATGTTGGTTTTATTTGCAATACAATGAATCTTTTCCAGGGAATATTTCTTCTTTAAAAATGAATGGAAACTGTTTCCAACGTATGCATGTAGTGAACAGTACCGTATATAAAGGTTAAAATCAATGCAATAAATATAAAGTAAATATACAGACATGACTTATGACTTACAACTCATAACTTTGCTCAATCATATATAGACTTTGGGATGTGCGTCCGTGTCCTTTTGTTTTTTCCTTCAACTCACACAACTACAGATGAGTTTGTAAACAGATCACACACTCACAGTTCCAAGCATAAATCCATAACCTCTTTCTTTCTACATCTGCCTGACACAGTGATTCCCTCCCCAGAGTGACGGCTGTACAGTGTGTATTTTGTACCGGCTGCAAAGATGAAAAAGTCTTGGCTTGTCTACTGACTTTTTTTATGTGATGGTTGTTTATCTTGTCACAAATCAGCTTTCAGTTCCTCTTTCAACTCCAACACTGCCTCGGGCCATATCATCATCCTTTTTTACAGCTTTGAGGGCAGATGAGTAATTAAATGTGCGAAAAGAGGCGGAAGCTGAAAAAAGCTGAGACCGGCTCAAATTTGATTTTGCTCATTTGTCATTTTGTTCATTTGTTGATTCACGAAGCAACAAGTGTCACAACAACACACGCAGGCTGTTGCTGTGTCGCTCGTAGTGTGAACACAGCATAATCCAAAATAAATATATTTAAAGAATTAATTTTTTACCAGCCAGCGAGATGCTGGTATTGTTTTCACTTTGTGAGTCTCTGTGTGAGTCATCATGACAAAATGTGCTATGTATTGTAGCAACAACCACCACTGAAGAGATTTGGAGTACGCCTCTACTTTGCCAAGTGTTTAAATGTCTTTTGGCCAGATTTTGTCACTACGATAGCGTCAAAGACCATGCAAGATTTTATTTTTTCAAGATGTGTTGAGTTGAGTTCAAAATGAAGCCAGAGTTCGAAAATGGAAGTTTTCCAAGCAAGTGTGCCAGAAGTAGAGGGGGTAAGCAGCCATTGGCCCTTTCCCACTTTACACCCCTGGCATGATGATCTAGAGTTATATTTTATAGGCTAAATACTCTTTCTGCACCATAAAACAGCTTTAAATGTTCACAGCTTCTACCTCCTGGAGTCACCACGCCTTTGAAGACACAGATATTCTCTCCTCCGTTGACTTGCTGGAGTACTTTCAGCTCATCCCGAGTTGACGCCAACCCTGACCCCCGGCGACCTTGTCCTAGGTAGGTCATCGTCACGGTGACGTTGGATTTCTTCGCCTGTTTTTGTGCCTTTAGGTTACTCTGATAAGAAGAGAGAGGATGGTGGAAGGAGAAACAGGACTTGACTTTGAAAGGAAGTTTTCACATATTTTCACTGGAAGTTTAACAGACGTGAAATTACCTGTTTTTTAGGGTGACCTCCAGTTTTCTGAGAGGCAACGGAGGAGAGAGATCCTCTTCGTTTGTCGTACAGGTAAGGACAGGACTGACTCAGAGACCCTCTCATTGAGTTTAGACTTGACGCTTTCGTTGTGATGGCTGGGAGGTAAACATCGTCTTTACCAGTTCTGCCAGGACGGGCTGTTGCATCCTCCAGCTATGTTGGGTAATAATCAAAGGGGAGAATCAATCTTCCATCACATTCAACCCTAATGTAAACCTGAATAACCCTCTTTAACAGGACAAAAAGTATTTCTATATCTGTTTATAAATCAGTCAGGTGCCTGGCGTTGGGTTGAAAGGAATATTATTCCTGTTCTGTTCCTCAAAAATAGTAAAGTAAAAAAAAAAGAAAGTCATAACAAGTAATTATCTTCAAATGACATCATAGAGACTTTATTAAGATTTGCAGAGCATTTCTGGTCACAAATATTTAATTGAAAGTTTGATTTCAGATTAGTTTCAGTTAAGCATTTTGAGTGTCACATGTAAAAGGATGTAGAAAGAAAGTATCAAAAGCTATAATGTTTTAATTAAATTGGAGCTCTCAAACTGTATTAACGGTATTAAAAAATACCACTCCCTGTAATATAACAACAATATTAACATAGTATATCATTATAATTATTAACATTACTATTATTAATATTTACATTATTATTATTATACATTATTTAAAAGCTGAATGCTGACTTTGTAGATCTCCACAGTGTCAGGGTTCTCGAGGAGGAGGAGTTTGCTCTTCGCTCTGATCAGGCTGGCGATGGAACGGATCATTTTAGCATCTCGACCAGGCTGAGCTGGGATCTGTAATATGAAAAGTCATCAATGACGCCGTGGAGCCGACAGCCGGACATCATAAACATGCGAGACACTTACAGGAGTATCTCTGTCTCCTCCGTGGACCCCCCTATAGAAGAGATCCTGGAGGAGAGTCTGGCTGTTTCTCCTGATTCTTCTCATCGAGTCCTTCTGATACAGAAACAAAAACATATCAATTTTAAAATACAGCCCTTAAAATATTTTTTTTTTTACATGAACTTCAGAGTTTAGTTTAATACAGAGTTACCTGAATGAATGAATAAATGAATGAATCCCCAAATAGCAGGGGTAAAAGATGATGTAAATGCCTATGTCTATTGTGGTAATGGCCGAGGTAATAACCAGATTTAGCCAAAATACATTTGTTATCACTGTGTACTTTAACAATGTTGGTGTAAGTGGAGAAATACCTATCTAAAGAATATACTCGCTCTCTCGCCGAAAATACCATGAGAAGATTTATACCACTTTTATGTCGCTGGGTTTAATGTGAGTCAGCAGAGTTAACTTAGCTTAGCATAAAGAGTGATAGCACAGGAAACGGTAAGCTTGGCTTTGACCAAAGTTTAAAAACATGCCTATCAACACCTAAAGCTCCCTCATTACACAACAGTTTGTGGTTTAAGAGGTTAGTTAGATGTTGTAACTATTTAGGCCAGGCTAGCTGTTTTCCCCTGCCTCTGGTCTATATGCTAAGCTAGGCTAAATAACAAACACAACTATTTTCTGTGATTAATGTCAAACCATTTCTAGCACCGATGGTAAGAAGCACCTGGGCCTTGAACTATCCATTTTAACAGTAACAATGAAAAATATCTTGGTTTCATTTTTTGCAGTAGGGTAATAAAGGAGCAAAACATGAGGGTAATAAGAAAAATAAGAAAAAGCATTTCATTGTCGGCTATAAGGCATACAAAATTGGTAATAGTATGCTCATAATAACAACAGGCTGAACAATATTGCTTTAGATGATATGCTTTTACATTTGGACAAGACAATACCTGTCTGCTAATTAGGAAATATGGATGAAACCAGGTTAATATTATTACCATTATTACCTATTTATTATTACTTTATGTAATATAACTAGTGATTATACAACAGAAGTGTGAGGGAAAGCTTAGGTTAGAAGAGCATGTAGGTCATAATTCAGTCTGGTGAGGATAACATAAAGTACTGAGACTAAAGTGTACAGATGAAATTGGGTTGTGTCTTCTCTCTATATGGTTCAACTCCCACCTGGGCCCCGTGTTAAAGTCCACCTTGGGGAAACTGAATTAAGATGACATTGATCTTTTTTTTTTCCCACTGTAAACTAACAAGCCTCCATTGTTCCCTTCACAGCCTGTCAGTGACTTAGAGTTTCTGTAACCTAATCACTTCATCCACCGCCATGTCATCTGCTGGGCTGAGTGCTTCTGGAACAGGAGGCCGCAGGCAGGCGGCCATGTCCTGAGATTAGCAGCCTATGTACGCATGCATGAGTGCACCTCAGCCTCAGATGGTATATGGCAAGAAAAACGGGGCTTGTGTGGTCAAGTAGTTTATTTTGTATAGCTCCCCATTTCAAACTCTTTACTGCAGTTACCATATTCAGTTTCTTGCACCCTTTAGGGGCTGTAAAGAGAAGCTTTTACCACTAAATAGAGCGGCATGTGTTTGTGATCAATCTGTAATCGAGTTTGCCTTCAGTTTGAGGCTATTTAATAATCTTAAAACTCTGTCGTCTCAAATGCACAGTGAATTTATTCCTCACCTTTTTTCCATTTCCAGTTGTATCCAGTATCAGGATGCTTGACTTAAGTAAAAGTAAAAATACCTCACTGAAAAATACTCCACTAAGAGTAAAAGTACAAACGTACTAGCAGCAAAATTTACTTTTAAGTATCAAGAGCATCTTATTGAGAGCATTTTAATGCTGTAGCTGGGCAAGGTGGAGCTAATGTTACCTGCTTATTTACCTGGGTAGTTTCATATTTAACAATGCATCACACTTTATATAAAGATTAGATGTTTCGTTAGTACAATCTGAATCTGCAGTAACAACGGCTTTCAAATGTGGTGGTAAATGTAAAAAGCAATACCTCCATTTGAAATGTAATGGTGTACAAAGTAGCCGAAAATAAAAAATACCACCTCAACATTGTACTTATGTACAGTACCCAGTATACTGTTAATTTCTTCATCATCTTTAGTAATCACCAGTTTTAAAAAAAAAAAGTGTTTATTTAAAGCTAATTAATTACTGAACTATTCAACTACAAAATGTTTACAGGAATTACTCATATTGTCTCTCGTTGCTGTTTATACCATGTTAAAAAATAACAGGATTTTTTTCCTAATGACTATCATTAAAAAGGTGTTTCAAGTCTCCTTTCTTTTTAACCCCGCTCACTAATTTCCCATCAAAGCCTCACAGGACAGAGCTCTTACCTGTTGTCTTGTCCAGGTTACGGAGCTGAATGTGTCTTTCCACCAGGTGATCTGATACGTCCACAGCTGTTGATCTCCTGTTCTCTGCTCTCTCTTCACACGGCCAGCCGGTGACACCTGAGCAGACGACACCTTTGGCACTGCCCCCTCCTCACCCCTCAGCCTCCTGACACTGCTTCCTCATCCATCTTTAATCGTCCCCGACCTTCACTCTGTGTCATGTCGTTTAATTAAAACTTTTTTACCAACTTAAGAAACATTAGAGTTTCACCATCTGATTTGATAAGAGTCTTTTTTTGTCAGTATGTTGATTTCAGCTCCGTAGTTAAGTTACTGCCTTTTTGTTTGCTTTTTGGTAGGCTGGTGCCAGTATTTTGATTAGGGCCCGCTGTTTACGCGTCATGCGGGCTTTTACCTGTAACTTTTGGAGTTGTTAATTTTTTAACTCGGCTGAAGCCTCTAATTAGGTAACGATAAACTTTGGATTATATTTTTATACTTCCACTGTAAGCACATAAGGAATGGGAGACCGTGAGTATGGACAGAGGAATTTTAGAGCAATCTGACTTGTTTTTTGAAGTAATGGAACTATCCTATAAACAAAATAATTTATAAAAATAAAAATAAAATAAACAAAAGGCTGTTTGGCAAAAAAAATCCAAAATCAAGGTCCACTTATTAGCTTTCTCCAGAGCTTTCAGCAATACCACACAAGGCAAAGCTCCTAAACTCCTAGAACTGCCACGGATAAAAGCTACTGAGCTACTGAGCTTGCATGTCAACAGATCCATGACCAGACCTTGTGTTACGGATGAAAACTCTGGAAAGAGCCAGTAAATGGAGCTGGGATTGTTTTGTCACGCTACTATTTGACAAAAGACCTATTTCCAAGGTTGAGAATGAACTTTCATGGCAAAAAAAAAAGAAAAGGTTACATTGCTGTTGCCAGAAAGGGACCTCAATCATATAACGGTTGAATGTTTGAACTGACTCCAAAAAAAAAAAGGTCAGGTTTTTTTGGCAGATTATTACCATCCAAGGAAGTTTTGACTAAACGGGGCTGGTTGACAGATACACTGAGGAAAAATACAAAGGTTGAAAAAGAAAAGTCTGAACTGTGACCCTCATCAGTAGGCTAATTCTCCCAGTGGATATAAAACGTATAAAAAAATGAAGGTGTCATTCTTTTGAAAAAAAACAAAAGATGTCCTATAAATAGAGACCATCTACATGCATCTCTCGTCAGCTACCCAGCGCCTGTGCAGTCCCTGCCATCGCATGGTGTTATGGTTAACAGCCATTTTCCTGCGGTTGCCCCAGAAAGACCTGCTCATTCTCTCCTCATCTCTCCTCCGTGAGCTGCCTGAATGGTTGTGCAGCGTGCACGCATCCACTCTGACCCTCTGTGCGTTGCACACGCCGGCTCCGTGCTGTTTCCTATGCGCGTGGCGCATCCAAAGGGCCGCTGGAGGCCCTGCTGGATCCATTACATCCATAAACTGATAGGGGGTCTGAGTGTATTTGGCTTGGCACTCCAGCACATCCTTCCTGCCATGTTCACTGAAGCAATGTGTCAGTTCATTATGCTCCTCCGCCCTCCGGCGTCCATCATGTGACGCGTTATGTGAGCGGTGCTTCGCAGGAGCCGTGATTCGTCATTTTCCTTCTGCTCAGCACCTTTTGAGGGCCCGGGATTTGTAAAAGTCATCGGTGATCGATGAGGAAGCATAAGTTGCTGCAGTGATTATTTGGAAGTGAGGCCAAATTGATAGCTGATGTCGGAGTTTATAAGCTGTGTTAAAGCCATATATCACTGTGTTTTATAGACAACCTATGTAATATCCTGCTCTCAGGGGACAGTTTAGATTACTGACCATTCATCCTGCCTCTCATTGTGACAACCAAAGAAGCAGGATGTATTTAATTTCCTCCTATTCTTCTTATTGAATGATGTGTAACTAATGTAAAACTGCAGAGGCCCATTCGCAGTGATTGCAAAACTTTCTTGGCAGATAATATGGCCTTCATGGAGCAACATTTTGCATGTCCACAGTGCCTGTGGTGTATCCATGTCTTCACATGTCAACACATGATCCAGTGGAGGAGTTTGCATTCATACTATGACCCCCTTGAAATGGCAGAAGTTTCATCCGTTTAATCTGTCACTTTTAGCAATCCATTTAGATTTTTCTGCTAACTGGTTTTTCTACACCCTCAATTGCAACACTTTAGCGTGAAGTTGTTTCATTGATTCTTAGCTGCGCTACCTCACAACCTCTCAGAGCTCCATCACAGCTGCAGAAGTAAACAAGTGCCCCAGGTCCGGAATTACTGTCAACAAAAGCAGGACTGTGACGGTAAAGTGGTTGGTTCACAGGCGGGACAAATCTGGGGAAAATAAAAGAGTTTTTCCCTCCGCCACATTCAGCAAGGCCTTTAACCCCAAGTGGAGAGAGCATTCCTGCAAAGGGGAGCTTTGCTCTCAAATATCATGCTTTTTACAGTATATCAAAAACAAGTTTGGACCTGAATCATATGATCCATATCGCTTTTTTAGAAGCCAAAGATATTTAGTTGCACAGTTGAAAACTGGTATTGTTCCTCTGGCCACTGAGATTCAAAATACTCTGGAGGAAAACGGATCGTGAGCTGCCTCCCTCTCCTATTTTCTTTTCTACTGTGCATGCTATGATGATTTAAGTGAGTAGATTTTCCATGTAGTGGCGCTACAAAACCCTAATATGTTATTAGGGTTTCTCCTGTATTCTATAGCCAATTTGTTTGCCAGTGATTTATGAATATAGTTTTAGACAATATGGAGGTCTGAGGATTTGATTGTGAAAGTTGATAGAGTTGGTTTCAGTAATCTTTTGACTTTCTTTGTACTAGTATTGTAAAAAATACATACACAACTCTCTAGATGTCTTGTAGCCACATTACAATCTTCATTCATTCAATCGTCATGATTTTCTGGTGACACACAAGCCTCTCCAGTATCTATTTTTAGTTTTATGATTAAATAAATATAAATAACAAAATTCCACACAGTTGCAGTCATTAATCATAATCAAAAAGCCATTCAGTGATTGTTTATTGCGCAACTTAAAGTCGTTCATCTTGATGTCTAAGACTCAAATTTCTTACTTTCTCATGCTAAGTGTCGTTGGACGTTTACATGATTTACTCTCTGGCGAATCACAAACTATAACATTCCTAGTGAATGCAGAGCAGAGCTCGGTCGCTCATTGCCACAGTGAAACAAAAAAAGACATCAGCTGCCGTGTCTTCCCACTCATGTCAGCGTTTCACCACTTGAGGGTGCAAGAAGACCAATCAGACTAATCACATCGTGCTGTACTCTCTGTCATGTCACTCCATTGCACATACGAGCGGGATGCCGGCTCTTCTCGGGGCTCTTCCTGTGGTCTGTAGTTCCTCTGAGGTTAATCCCCTCTCCAGAGGGCCGCATCATCTCGCCCTGCTGTCACACACACTAACTCAGGGCTGCTAGCTGGCAGGTATAGTTGAGTTTTCACAAAAGGCGGGACCTGCAGCACAACTGCTGTTGTTGCCAAGCAGTCTGGGGATGTATCAAATCGCTGCATCAAATTTCATGTGCTGGTTTAATTAATATAATACCCAAAAGAAGGAGAACATCACACAGAGGAATTTCTTTTGAAAACTGGGAATTGGCGGATGAGAGAAGCAGTGTTTATTGCACACTGATTTCACACATTAGGAATTAATCCTAGCATGCCAGCACTCACAAACACATGTATAAATATACTTGTAATCAATTTTGCAGTGTTACTCTTTGTCAGGTTTCCTTTATTTTCACATAAGAAATTGTTTGCTGACAGGGGACCTTTACCCGGTTGCTTCAGCCTTTGCCTCCTGGGAGGACATTATGCTAATAAACAGCGGTGCTAAAGATTGATATCTTTGCATGAATTAAAACCTGAACAATGGACAAGTTTATAATGACTTCATTGCGTGGTAACTGCTTCAGGTTCAACACAGTTGGATGACTGACCATGGCATAGCAGCGACACATGGTCCCCAGATGCCTTTTTAACCAGACTATATTAGGCACCACATATGTATCCAGTTTTAAAGCTGCCTAATGCGACATTAATAGCAGCAAACAACTATTTGCTATGTAAAAAGATATAGTGTCTATATATAATGTTTAATGTCGAACTGACGCACAGAATTAAGTTGTGTTGTAATCCAAGCTTCTCTGTGCTTTATTGACTCAGCCAGGCCGTCCATGCGCGCTTTTAGTGCATGTTAGTGCATGTTAGTGCATGTGAGCGTGGGCCACTAGCTAGCTCACAACTGCGTCTCTGATACGGCAGTTACAGCTGATAACGCCTTCCTGAAGAGGAAGCACCCACCCTCAAGGTTACCCTTCGGGTAAACACTGTTAGCTGCACGCCGCCGGCTCAGCCGTTGCCATGTTGAGAGCCGTTGAGAGGCAATCTTGTATTTAGCACCTTTAATTAATAATATTAGAAAATAATAATGGTGTATTGACTAGAACTACACATTTAAATCAATTAAAGCTTTTTTTCTTGTCTAGATGATCACAGCCACTGTATAAATCACATTTCAACTGTTCAGGTCAGGATATCCTGTATATGTCTCTCCAAAAATGTTAACTTTAGATAAACTTAGCTAATTATAATAAAATCCCAATCTTATAAAGTAAGACTTTGATTCAGTTTAAATGATTAGAAAACAGAAAGAGTATCACACCCTTGTCATGCACCATCGTTACATTGTTGTTCAATTTACAAAACTCCAGTTATGTTATCTTTAACATTTACTTTTGCTCATAGAACTTAGACAGACTGGCTCTTCACTGCACATGTATACAGAATTTCTGCAAATAACTGTGTTTGCTCGCAGACATGCATACGGTTTAACAATGGCACCTTATGTGATACCACCCGTCTGGGATCTTAAGTTAACACAACATCCATGTACCGTGTCAGTGGATGGCACGAGTGGCCCGTTCCATCTGGTCCCAGCTGGAGACTGGCAGAGCCATGTGGCAAGCTTTGACTGGGAGATAGTGCAGGCTGCGTGTGACGGAGCAGCTAAAAAGGGGAATAATGCAGACTGAATGTTGTCTAACCCCCCAAAGAAATATTCCATTATTCATTGGACATACGGCATGAAAAACGTTTTACCAAAGCATGTGAATGTGGGGTATGTCAGCTGGTTCTAACGGATATTGAAAAAATTAAATAAAATACCCAGTAGTGTATTTTCTATACGTGTCACATGGCAGACACTGATTATTGGCTTGTTATTGCTTCTCGTGCTTTACTTTGCTGAGATTTGTTTTCATTTTGTATCGCACTCTGTAGTTATTGTATGAGAAGTATTGCCTCTCAGTGTATTTTCAGTTTGGCGGTTCAGTTCTCGATGAGCACACACCAGGGGCACCGTTAACGGGTTAGCGCTGCTTTCTCAACACAATGTCTGTGTGGGTAATATTTGCATGTGTGTGTAATTTGCATGCTCTCCCTGTGCTGGGTTTGCTCTGATTTACTCCCACAGCTCAAATGAATAGTTATTTTCCTTTATGTGAATTCTTCTGTCTGACTATGTGTTAGCCCTGCACAGGCAACTAGTCCAGTGTGTTTGTGAGTGCTTTTTGCATGCTTGGATAGCCAGGCTCCGGCCCCGCATGAGCCTGTATAGGAAAATGTGCTTTACTGTATATAAATTAATTAAAACAGCCGGTGAGGCCTCATAAACTGTGACTCAGAAAGTGCTGTAGGGCTTCTTTGTTGGGGTTGAAGGTCCAATCCCAGCTCTTCCTGACTACATGGCGATGTGTCCTTGAGTAGAAAACACTGACACCGAACCCTAACAGCTACTTCTGATAATCCTGACGATTGCTTTTGTATTATATTTTACCGTGTATTATCATCTTCAAACCTGTCTGCACAGTTGACACGATTACGTTGGTGATACATCAGATTCTCAATCTGGAATGGAGTAGGTAACACTATCCTGTACAGTATCGTTGAGAGACAAAGATTGATGTCCAAGCTGCAAGTAGAATAGAAGCGTGATTATGTTACTGCTGTAAGTTTGACCTTAGTTTCCAAGACACCTGAGAAACCACCACGGTAATAGTGTAGCTTACCATCCGCTGGCCTATTAACAAAGGGAGAGCTGATTACAAGTGTACTGTACAGAGTCTCAGAAGAGACGACAAGGTGAATGCAACATTTTTATCACAACGGTGGCTAATTAACTTTAGGTATAAATACGATGACATGTGGCATTGGTCCTTACATATTGTGCTTAAAAAAACTATACAAGATAAACAGCAGGCATCTTTGGAGTTTCCCCCACCGGGTACAATGTTTAAATCCTCATTTATGAGCACTGGATCCAAAACAAGATGGAAAAAAAGTATAAGAATCTGGGTAAGATTGCTCCTTAAAGAGCACATGTATCCTGAGACTTTATGTCATCAGTACCATGACGAAGATACTGAGAAGATTAAAGAAACAAAAAGAGTATAAGACGTAAGACAGTTCAAACCAGGACAGCCACACTTCGACTGTTCTCATCTCTCAGATGATTTCTGCCTGATGGGAGGTGAAGTGGAGTCATCGGTGAATCCCTGCTGGAGTGTTACCGACAGAATATTAGTGTGTCTGACACGAAGCTGTGCCTCCGCGCGTCTGTATCTTCATTTATCATTACGGAACAAATAGCTGCTTTCTTTTTCCAAACAGACGGAGTGGAGAAGAGAAACATCTGGCCACAGCAGGGACACAAGAACAATCCTCTCAATTGATAATATTTTTTTGTTTGTTTTTTTTTGTTTTTAGGATTTCTTGTATTCCAGGGATTATTTTATTGTTTGGTGGTGGTTTTTATTGAGCAAGTTTCAATTCAAGTGACAACTACTTTTTCCATATAGTAGGTGACACAAAGTCCTTCCAATGCATAGACCCCTAACAGTTAAATATTCAAACTGTGTGATTTGAAATCAAAACCAGACAGACCCAAGACTTAAATGTTTTTTCTTTTAAGTTTCAGGCGGTCATTTTTGTGACTTAAGCTTGCCTATAAATCATGGTTGGATTACTACCAGGCACAAGCTCAGCGTCCCAAAGTGTTTGGGGCCCCCCTGGTCTTCACCTACAAAATGTCCTTTAAAGAGACACGTACCAACCAGAAAGAGACTCAATATGACCACAAAGAAACATAAAACGACAAAATAGAAAAAAACTACAAAGAGATGCAAAAAAGCTGAAAAGAGACATAAAAAGAAGCAAAAACATTACAAAAATGGGCAAAACATCCACAAAGAAACACTCATAATTACTACATAGAGACTCAAAATGACTACAAAGAGACACAAAGCAACTACAATGTTAATATTTTCTGCAGTGACACATGACACCACAGTGTAGCATATCAGGGAGAAACCCATCATAACATCCACAGTACGAGGCAGAGATTCCATTTCCTCGACTGACAACAGCTCTGACAGTGACTTTTCTCAACAGGGAAAAAAACTAATTTGCCAAATCCAAGGTTTTATCTGCTGGCAAAAGTCGTTATAGGACATGGAGGAAATTGCTAGCGGAAAGAGATCATATATTGAGGGGGAGGGGGCTCATAAAAAAGTCTTCCAACTGCCAACACATCATCCAGTCTGCATCATATTGTGATGATACAGTATATAATAGTGTAAGGGATGCTTTTTTTATAGTGGTGTGTGGGCTGGATTCTGAATAAGGCTCTTCTGAGACCTGTCTGGGAAGCCAATAACGAGTTGACTCTGACTACGAAGCCCCAGTGTTTCAGGAATACGCTAATGAACTCCTGATTCTGGTTTGCTGTGCAGCATTAGAGCTGCCCACGCTCGGCTGTCAACATTCTACCTGTAATGGTTTTCGTTGATGAATGATGAGATTATTACCATAATAATATTTCCCCAGTGTCAATTCATATGTGCTTGCAGAAAACAGAGTTCAGGGTATTTATGCTATTTTAATGAGGAGGTTATTGTTATGTTAGGGAGGTTGGTGAATAACAGGTCAGTACTTGCCGTGATAATAGCCATGAAAATATTGAATGATTTCGTGGGTTTGTGTCCGCATGACAAAGCTCTGTCTGTATTTCTAGCTGCACAGGCCTTGGAGAAAGGTAGCAGAGAGCTGCAGGGATGACATGTTTTTGGAGGCCAAGTTAGTTGAGTTCCCTCAACAAACAGCCAGAGGGACCATTGCAAAAAAATAAGCTCTGTGGCAAACAGACGTTTATGATACTTTTGTATAAATGCAATTGTCGGAAGTAAAAAGCTAACGTTAGGCCATAAATGAACTACACCACGGCCCCATCATTTTACGCCACCTCCATAGAGCTAATGGCGTACTCGTGTTCTGCGTGATGACGTGTTGTAGTTTAATTTAGCCACTTGTTAGCAACTGCTTTTACTAGGACACATAAAAGCTTCAACATTTACAAGAGGGGTATTTACTGACATGTGTTATATCATAGAACAAAAGGTTAAAATCTCTCTTATTTCAGGCATCTTACCAAAAGCATATTAAAAAAAAAAAACATTGACTTGAGACGAGGGAACAGGAAGCCCTCACTCATTTCCAGGTTTTAGGACTCATTCCTACATCATCCACACATGGCTACACTTTGACCACAAAATGCGATCAGGCAGGCCGCATTGAAGCGTCTAATGTGGAAACACATGCAGCGGTGTAGCTGAGTTCAGATCTGGCAAATCCCATCACAAAAGACAAATGTAACCGCGCGGCCTAAGATGTATTCTTGGTGTTTCCTTTCATTTCACATTTGGAAAGAAAGGTTGTAGGTTACAACCCACCCAATGGTTTGGAACATGAAGCAAAGGGACATCAGAGAAAACTAAAATCGTTCAGGACACATTGCACCGCTAAACCTGCCTCTACTGGCTTCAACTTGATTTAGTGATTTTCCCAACTGACTCACATGGTGTCGAAACATTAGTCCTCAAAGAAAGTTTGTTGCCTTAAATCTCTGGTGGTCTGGTATAACTCTGTACAGTCTCTTTCGTTTTTTCTCAACTAGTTTGTGAAAAAGAACAGATGTTTAAGATTTCACCTGCAACGTATCACGTGGCTACACTAATACGATAGGGTTTTTTCACGTTTGACTGAAACTTTGCTAGTTAATTTAATTTAATATTATTATTATATTCTATTTGTTGTATATATTGTGCTTTTTTGTATTTTATTATTATTATTATTCTATTAATGTTTTTGGTATATATTGTTCTTTTCTTACCTGTATGTAAAAATGCTGCTGTAGCAAAAAAAATCTATCTATCTAAATAACAACACATCATGCTATCTAGATCTGGATAATATATGCCCAATTATCCAAATTATTTAATTTTTTTAATGAAAGCACACAAGCAGGATACCTTGCAACATCTCTTTTTGAATGTTAAGGCATACTGTTACATAGCAAACATTATAAAATGTTGAAATAACTTTTTATTTTACAATATTGTAAATATTATTCTGTATATGATGGCCATAAAAACAGGAATTAACAGGGCACATGCTGGATATCTTTGAGGTGATGAAGGTCCAAACATTTACAGATATGTTTTAAAGATTCTCCGTGTTCGCTCTCCTCCGACTTCCTTAAATATCCAGCGCATACCAGATGCCTCGTCAACAGCGACACCGAGTCAGGCCGTGCAGCTGTTAACTTTATAGGGTCCTCTTATTGAGGTCTATTTCACGACCTCTATATCACTTTCCCCTCAACTGGGATTTTGTGTCAGCCTTTTTTTTTTTTTACAACTGGAAAATGACATGTAACATCTCCACAACCTTTAAAGACGATAGGTGGCGTACAGGGTCACCACCACTGGCTTAGTTTCTGCTCATTTTAAAGGAACAAGGACTGAAAATGTGAACCGTATTTCATCACTAAAGATACTGTTTATGTATCACGCAGCAACACAATGATTCCCATTAGTAAGCGTTATGTCTCAGGAATTCATGTTGGATGATAAACGATGATAAAATGGCCATTCACACTTCACTACTAACCTCACCTGTCTGGAATGCCAGTTTTTGCATCAGCACTGAGGCAACTTACGTCAAGGAAAATGTGTTTAGTACTGAGACGCAACCTTTATCTTAGTCAGCCCTTACCCTTCTTTTCAAAATGTGCAGTTTGTCAATCAAGTTTTATTTATATAGCACCTTTCAACCAAATCAAATGCAATTCAAAGTGCTTTACAAATGATTGACAATGCAAAAACAAGAAGAAAATGGAAAGACACCAAATTAGGTTCTAAATGTATAAATAAATGAAAATACAACTTGGTGTGAGGGTTTTAGTTAAGCTGAATTTATATCATACTTTGGACATGTAATGACTACAGTAAGGCCGCACTAAGTGGCCCCAAATCTGATATGATTTAGTAAAAATCACCTTTAATAAACAATATAAAGTTCAGTGGTATATAATAGTTACATGTTTGACATCTTCTCCAGGTGGTCATGAAACCAGACATGCAAATGTACACAATGTTAAGATGCAGATACTAAAACCAAGATTCAATAAAGTACGGTTTATGTACTGTGTACGCAAATACCCCAAAAAGAATTTAAAACATAAGTAAATGGACTACGCATTTAAATAGAAGGTGTTATGCATTAATTTGACAGAGGATAAAATCACTAAAAGTAACCATAACTAATTTCCATAGAAGTCCTGTAATGTCAAAATCATGGTTAAAAACAAAACCTTCTGTGGACCATGCTATCTTTAAGACTTCCAGACTCATCTCTACACTTTCCGTTTCCGTTAAGAGGTCAATCCATTTATCTAATCCCTTCCTTTTCCAATGAAACATCTTCAAACCGTACCCAGCAACACATTACACCTCAGACACATTCCAGAGTGTATCTGTGGGGGGATGACGTGTCAAGGTTGAAGATCACTTACACGCCTCATTGTTATGACTGGTGATTGGCAGGAAAGTCTCCAGAGACAGCTGCCGGACGGCGAGCGTGTCATCGGCTGGCTGGGGGGCCGACAGGCTCTCTGGCTCGTGAGAGGTCCAACGAATCCGGAGAGTCAGCTGCTGGAGGTCTTCCCTCACGCTTCACCACCATGCTGTCATGCAAGTTACGTCATTTATGTCTTGAAATGATGGAGGGTCACCTTCAATGCCTAATGCGCACAATGAGTATGTTTTACGCACATTTTCTGAACTTTCCTGGTCCCTCAACCAAAAACACTAATGGTGAGGACATTTGTTGCATTAACACCCATTAAAAAAAGCTCCCGGGCTTAAGAGCAAATAGCAGGACTTCCATTTATACAAACGCATTGGCAAACTCTCTGAGTGTTGACTTAAAGGAGCACACTCAGACCTTCTGGGAATTATGCTTGTTTTCCCTCGAACCCACAATAGCAAGGTTGAAAGACAGCCATGTCACAGAGGCATTCAAGAGTCACCTGGCTTTTGTTTAGATTTATGAGCGCGAGGACTTTCCAAACCACCAGACCCAGCTGTTGGTCAAGATATAGCTTGAATGCATGAGCTACGTAACATCTTTAAAATAACACCTCATCCTCTGTTTCTATGTTTTAAATACGCAAGGAACTTATGATAGAGACCGTTATGGAGCTGTTGGATGAGGCTAATTGTTTCCCTTTGCTTCCAGGCCTTGAGGTATCTCCGTACTGACAGTGAAAAGATAGAATTGATACGCTGTAGGTGCTCTTATTAGAATCTGGGTGAGATTGCTCTTTAAAAGAGCACATGTAGCCTGAGACTTTATGTCATCAGTACCATGACATAGATACTGAGAAGATTAAAGAAACAACTCACCACCTGTTCCTCTAAAATGTCCATCAGTTCATGTCCACTGACTGCTGTGTTTAGTTTGCCCTCCATGTCTATTATGCATTGCCCAACTTATGCCTGATTCACGACATCCCCCTTATTTATTTGAATGTCTGAGTCAACACCATTTATTGAAAAAAGTAGTAGCATTTTACATTAACACAAAACGATATTGGGCTTTTATTAATTATCAGATGTCCACTAGATATCCTCATGATTTCTCCCACTGCCGCAGGTTCTAAAAGAAATGTTCTACCCAGTAACTCACATCCACTGATCTTTTTTACCAAGGAACTGCAGACACTTTCCATGAAGAACCTGTTTATGGTCCAGAAGGCAGCCTGTCAGCATTTTCTTTAATCCTCACAGACCTAAATAAACACCTGACCTCCTAAAAATGTGGGATTTTACAGCCTAATGGCTCAAGTGGCCGCAGGCGGGTGGGTGTCACCAAGCTGCCGAGTTCAGAAAGTGGCAAAATGAAAGCTGACAGCAAAGTGTTTGGGTCTCACTCGTTCTGGACATTTCCGAGGAGGAAACTTAAATCTGGACTCACATCTGGATAATTAGAGGGATCTATTATCTGTCTTTATACCTCAAGACTTCACACTCATCTCTTGTTGGAGTAACTCTGAAGGCCTCGTCAACAGGAGCACAGCAGCTGCTTCTTCTGGTGTGAGTATATCTATCTATCTATCTATCTATCTATCTATCTATCTATCTATCTATCTATCTATCTATCTATCTATCTATCTATCTATCTATCTATCTATCTATCTATCTATCTATCCATCCATCCATCCATCTATCTATCTATCTATCTATCTATCTATCTATCTACCCATCTATCTATCTATCTACTCATTAATCCATCTATCATCTACCCATCTATCCATCTATCTATCTGTCTATCTATCTATCTACCCATCTATTTATCTACCCATTAATCCATATATCTATCTATCCATCTATTTATCTATCCATCTATCCATCTATCTATCTATCTATCTATCTATCCATCTATCCATCTATCTATCTATCTATCCATCTATCTATCTATCTATCTATCTATCTATCTACCCATCTATCTATCTACTCATTAATCCATCTATATATCTATCCATCTATCCATCTATCTATCTATCTATCTATCCATCTACCCATCTATTTATCTACCCATTAATCCATCTATCTATCTACACCACACACACACACCACACCCACAACACCCAAATCCATCTATCTATCTATCTATCTATCTATCTATCTATCTATCTATCTATCTATCTATCCATCTACCCATCTATTTATCTACCCATTAATCCATCTATCTATCTATCTATCCATCTATTTATCTATCTATCTATCTATTTATCTATGTATCTATTTATCTATCCATCTATCTATCTATCTATCCATCTATTTATCTACCAATTAATCCATCTATCTATCTATCCATCTATTTATCTATCTATCTACCCATCTATCTCTATGAGTCATCTGCATAATGCTAAAAAGTCAAACAAAATGTGTTGGTCAGCCCTTTAGAAGGCATGCACTGACAAAAGAACTGCAGTGACTACATAGAATTTGCATTTGACCTATCTTCCTTGACCTACATGAGATGAATCACCATACCATCTGAGGCGTTTCCGCTGGTAACAGTTATAAATATAGGCGTCCTGCGGCATAGGTAGTCACGTGAAGATGTGACAGAATGGGGGAGAGATTTTCAGGAGGGAGCTGACATGTTCCTTTTCAGACAGTAACTAATATCTGGAGCCCTGTGGCGAGAATGTGAAATGCATCTGTCACCACTAATGATGCATCCAGGGTAAAATAGAAAGAAAAGCCACTTCAATAACTAGTGCCTACATTTTTTGACCCTCCACAACACATGGTTGCCTGTTCCTGGTCTAAACTCACACCAATCATAATTTATAGGACACTGCTGGAGTCTCATCTGAACCTAAGATGAAGCACACGTGGACAATTCTTTGGGCGTGACAGTTGTCAAAAGGAGACTGGAAGTAGGGTGTGTGAGAGCGGGATTGGGTTTCAGGCCGCAGGGATGGTGGGATGAATCATTTGGGGAATTCGCATGGGGGTTGGTGGTGTTGCTATAGGGGAGGAGGTTTTACGTCTCCGAGCGGTCAAGTTCAATGTCGTTCTGGGCGGAAAGCTGTTACAGGCAGTAGTGGCAGGGTGGAAGAGCGGCGTGTGGTGATAAAGCACAGGAGGCCCGAGACCTGACTGACACCACGGTGCTGCTAAGAGGCAGGAGCACAAATCTTGACTGCAGAGCAAAGTACTGAGGAGATAAAACATGGGGGTGTACAATGAACAAGGGTAAGATTATTGATCCGGATTAAGAGCCTCTGTGCTTGTTCATTTAAGAGATGCAAAGATGTTTTACATCATTCATCATCGTTTGTGTAATAGCTGCAATATAATTGCAATAACACTGGGAGGTGTTATTGAGGTATAATTGTACATCCCATACTGTTTTCATTGTTTTGTCAATTACAAGTTAATTGTTCATTTGAAATGAGATGGTAAATGGTATGGTACTTTTGTAATACTTTTTAAACATATGTAAAAAGTTATACTGTCACTTTGCTTTTTCCACTTTACCTACTGTTTTACAAGCTGTTTACATCTGTGGGTATAGATAGATAGATAGATAGATAGATAGATAGATATCTATATCTATAGATATATCTATATGTATATATATCTATATATAGATAGATCTATATCTATCTATATATATAGAGAGAGAGAGAGGGATAATGAGAAAGAGAGAGAGAGAGATATCATTACTTCTCATTTACTACTTGCTTGTTTTCCTTTATTTTATATTTCTTTGCAGTTACTGTACACCTGTCTACTCCAAGTTTTTATATTTTATTATATTTAGCCCTATATCTTAACCTCTGCACTATTTTATGTCTTAAATAAAAAAAGAATGAATCAATTGTTGGAGAGAGCCTTGGATCTAAGATATCCATTGCCAACAACTGCTTTTGTGTACTTGTTGTGCATATGACAATAAAGAACTTGAAACTTAACATAATAATAACAAGGCCATTTTTTTAAAAAAAAACAGTATATTGGTAAAAATTGTGCTGAATAGTTCCCTCAAGAGTAAGTTGAGACTTACATAATAACTGAAATTGCTCTACTTTATCACCGTGTGTTTCAGGGCGGCCCTGGAAGAGCCAGAGTCCCGCCACATGGCGATCAAAAAGAGCAGAGGGGGGGCCCTCCGCCGCCATGGCGCGTCATCCCCCCTCTCCCTTCGCAGGCAGCTCAGCAAACTTCCCCCCAAAGACGTCTTCGATGACATGATGTTTATGGGTCAGTTGATGCATTTGGTGTACGTCAGAGCTTCTGATTATACTGAACTTTAATTTTTTTAGGTGTGGCTTCTGTTTTTCTGCTCTGCTCTGGAGGACAAGAAAAGTGAGCAAAGTGTCTACTGTAGTCTCACCGGAGCTACGAGGAGCATTCTTTAAAAATAATGACCTCGATACATTTTTAAGTTATCAACTTATCGTATGACGTATGGACATGGCGTCAATAAATGTAACGTTATTGACTTATCGTACGATAAGTATACATATCGTTCCACAAAAGTAGTTATTGGGACAGGCCCAATATGCAATGCTCATTAAATTAATAAATCTGATCACGATCCCACACTGAGGTCACCTTCTACCTTTTACTGTAATTGCTCCAGTCTGTTAAAGAGACACGTGCCGAAGAGGATCTCCTGTTAATATTTAATGGCTATGGCTAACAAATAATTATCAAACGACTTCAGTCTCCTGTCAAAGCTCTCTCTTCTTATCCACAACACGGCGAATAATGAGAGTCATTATAGGAGCCACCACTAACAGAGCCTCCAGAACAACAGCAAATCCATTCCATGGAGAGGCTGGCAGCACGAAACCTCGCACAAGGAGCTGCTGATTACATACTGTATCAATACAATAGCCTCATATAGCATCCAGGCACCCAGGCAAAAGCAAGGACCGTTAAAAACATGCTGACAGGTGACAAATTAAAGGACAAGCCTCAGTGAATGAGTCAAGAAACATAACAAATGCTCTCATACAGGCCACAAGAGGGCACAGGATTTTCAGAGAAAATTATGTGAATCAAATGACCTTCGCATTCAGTAGATCTCGACCCGAGACAGCACTCTCTCCACCACGACCATCAGGACACAAAGGCTCGCGTAGGGCTGGTTGTTACCCAACACCTTACTGTGCTCGTTTTTTCTATTCGTCACCCGTCTGTGCATTTAAAGTCTTATTAATAACTCATAATTTAGAGTTCACTTTGGCGCCAGGCATTACCATGGAAACCAGGAAAAAAACATACTGCTTCTACAGAATATAGAGAAATGCAACAAAAGAAAGTGAGATATGATTTTTTTTTTTTCTTTTTTTTTTTTTAAAGAAGCCAGAAGAGGAAATTCTGTGAAAGAAACGTCTTGTACTGTCACATTTTTATGACACCTGTCTTTGCCACGGTCTGCTGCAGAATGACATGATGGACATTTATACTTGCAGTTTAAAGATTCTGTTGTAGATTAAAAAAGAAAGACAGACCTGGTGCTCAGTCGTAGGTTTTTACGGAGCATCGTAATAGAATAATGAGCACCCTGTTTTTGTGTTGGCAGTCGGGGGATGGACCCAAGATGACCCATCCTGTTTGGTGGAGCAGTTCTGCCCCGAGTACAATGAGTGGAGAGCAGCAGCACGCATGGTCAACAATCGTGGCAAAGTGGCTGTGGGTACACTGGATGGCAAGATCTACACAGTGGGTGGGGAGGATAACGTCCGATGTTACAGCAATGTGGAGAGGTGAGAGACACTGCAGCTTCTAAATGTCTTTTGCAAACAATCTGTGCATGGTGGTCTTAATTTGGCAATTATCTCTTATCTCAAATTGTCAAACTTTGCATTCTCTCCCATGGTTCAGTCACTTTAAGCTCCTTCAGGTGAATGATTTCTCGCTGCACGAAACCCTCATATCATCATTTGAACACGTGTTTTCTTTTGTCACATGCTCCACCATGTTCCAGTTAAATGCAAAAAAAAAAAAAAATCAAACCGCTGACTTCAGGAGAGGCTGCAACTGAAATGGTTTATTTTGGATTATGTCAATTTTCCGGTATAACGTTATTCTCACTGACATTTCATTACCTCACACCGGTTATCACAGCGGGAGTGAGTGAAAGCAGGTTGTAGCTGGAGTGACGGTTTGAGATACCAGTCATATCTCAAGGTTACAGTCCAAACCAGGGAGCTGCTGTACTGCACATGGGGCAACCTCTGCCCTACTGTTTATATAACTTTATTCAACCAAGAAATGGGCCTCGCTGTCGTGCAAAACAAAATCTCACTTAGATGAGAGTCCTAACTAAAACAGAAGCAGCATGTTAAAACTAGAGGGCACAAAACATGAAGGACAGACTTATAATGCCCAAAAGAGGCTGTAACAGAGTTGACTGTAAATCTACCCTGAATACAAAGAAATATCCAGATGTAAAATGTGGATGTTTACATGTGGATATTCCTGGAAATGAATGACATATGTTCAGCATACACAGAGGACAAAATAAAATGATTAATAATAATAAATTAACTTAAAATGCATCACGTAAAACATATTGTAGTTTTTTTTTTTATCTTAACACTCAACATCATATGACTTTTATTTATTTTTTATTTGTTGTTGTTGTTTACATCAGTGACCAGCAGAGGTCGGCATTGAGGCAGAAATTAGATGAAGACCGTTGAAACATTAAACCACAAGCCATATTTTTAGTGAGCAAGAGACCACCCAAAATCCTAACCTTGCAGGAGTTCCTTTTTTTCCTCCAAAGCCTCTGATACCTTATGATACACCAATTTTTTTTAATAACTCACAGAATTAAATGTTTCTGTGAACTGTGACCTTTTTTTTCTATGGATAAAGTATCTATTCCTCACAAAAATAAACTCTCTTTCACACACACACACACACACACACACACACACACACGTACTCTGCTTTCCTGTTGCACATTTTCTCCCATTTCCTCTCCTACTCAAATGTCTCAATGAGCTGGCTCTGTTCCCACTTCCCACAGTCAGCCACTCCTTAACTGAATTCCAGCCATTTGACCCCATGATGATCATCCCTGGTTGGCTTGACCCAAACCAGCCACAGCTCTCAATTTGGTCACCAGAGTGCATCTAATCTCTTGACGGGTGGTCACAGTTCTAATATTTTCGGGGAACATGCCACTCAAGGCAAAATATTCGCCAATTAGGAGAAATTGTTGTTTTTGTGGGATATGGGTTTTTCATCTAATGGCCTCAGATGGAAAGAAAAGCATGTTTAATGGCCTTCTAGTGGAGAGGAGACACTGCACGTTTACACAGATGCCCACACGACTCAAATTATCTCTCCAAGTGCAAATGTGTTCCTCAAAAGCAATCGCAAGCACACATCTCAAGTTGTTAATATAACAGCAGCACTAACACTTTTGACGTCCCCCCCCCCCCTCCATCACGCCAGGTACAGCCCCGACACAGACAGCTGGAGTGCAGATGTAGCACCCTTGAGCAGCCCCCGCAGCGGCGTGTGTCTGGTGGCGATGGACGGATACCTGTACGCTATCGGAGGACACGACGGCATTGCGGCCATAAACACTGTGGAGAGGTACGGAAGCACGCTGCGAAAGGTCTATATAGTATTTTTTTAAATGAACTGTGAATCCTCTTAATGCATACTGTACACAAAGGGGGATCTATTTGACATTAAGTGGGACTACTATTTATTTTTTTCCCCCATAAAATCCTACAGTCAAAAGGTCAATCTTTGGTGATTGTGAAGAAATAATATATGTTTAAAGCACGCTTTAATTGTTCTTTGCGAGACACGCGTAGGCTGCGTCTCACATTAATCTAGAATGAAAGTAGCAATGATTTTAATTACCTGACATCTCATCTAACTTTGAGAGCAATCTGAAGTGGCTGAGTCAGAGGAAGGAACATGATTCATGTGAGTTATGTAAGAACGTGAATGACTGACGAAACCAGAAGGTCTTGCTGCCCTTCTTCTTTTTGTTGTTGTTGTTGATGTTGTTGTTGTTGTTCTCTTTCATTTTTTTTCTAGGTATGACCCAAAAATGAACTCGTGGAGCAAGCAGGCAGCAATGCTGACCCGGCGCACCAGAGCGGTGGCTGCTGTGCTGGAGGGTCACTTGTATGTGATCGGAGGGAACGACGGCGTGATGGCTCTGAACTCGGGTGAGAGAAAAGAGAAGACACGTCAAACCTCACAAATTGTCAGCCCAAACGCCCGGAGCTAAATCAATCTCAAATTATATGAAACCCCAAAAAAGAAATCGAGCAAATCCTCACATTTGAGAAGCTGGCACCAACAAACGTTGGGTATTTTTGATTTGCTGAACGACTCAGAGGATTAATTCATTCCCAAAATTGCCAGTGATTAATTTTCCTTCTATCGACTAATTGATTCACTGACTAATAGTGTCAGCACTTCTTTGAATTCTCATTGGAATACTCCATTAAAAAGCTCACTACATACACTTGTTTTTAATTGTCTGCCAGTGCTTATTAAGTGCATAGAGTGTTGATATGACTTTGTTACCGCTGGCACAAGTCATACAAAGTAGCACAACTTTAAGAAAAGAATAACAAATGAAAGAAGCTTAAAGGGATACTGGTCATTTATTCATATTGGAATTCTACTTACAAATAGCATAACTGTTATTTTGTGCTTTGAGGCATTTGACTTGTTCCCACCACCATTATTATTCTTTCTTTATTTTTTTTTTATCTCAGCAATCTTTGACAGCTTTTTGACGTGTGGCAGAATTTAAGTTACACGTACGGTAACATCTTACTTGACCTTTTATTCTAGCTCATATTCACACACACACACACACAAACACACACACACACACACACACACACACACACAGACATACACATACACATACACATATACACACACACACACACACGCAGGCTTTCTTAAGCCCTATGACCTTACCCAAGATAAACAGGGGTTATGTTGTGCTGCCACTTGTCATTGACTATTTCGGTCTGTGAGAAGAGCACGTCAGTGAAATTCCCACAACCTTTTTTTGATCCCATCGTGCATTTACTGTTATTATTTCTAAGCATTTTAAAGGTGTTTATTGAAAAAGAAAAAAATCAAAATAAATCTTGCATGACATTTTCAGCTTTTTCTTCTGTTGTTTTATTGCATTCAATGTACCCTAGGCATTTTGTGTGTATAAATATAAACTCTGCCTGTCTGTAAGGTAGTGTTACTCATATAGTGTGTGCAGCTGTGTATTAAATGGTATATGTGGCCTCTCATGACTCCTGCTATCCTCTAAATGTCCCCCAGTGGAGCGATACAACCCTGTAGACGGTACCTGGTCGATATGCGCCCACATGCTGAGTCCCAGGGAGAACGCCGGCTGCGCCGTGTACCTGGGCCACATCTACGTGGCCGGGGGCAAAGACGAGCTCAACCTGAAGCTCTGCAGCGCCGAGAGGTTTCACCCGGACGCCATGAGGTGGACTCCTGTCAAACGCATGAGGAGCAAGAGGGACGACGTGAGTAATGGATCACCAAGACACGTCAGATGTGAGGCCTCCACGAAGACCTCAGGTCCAGTTTATTTTTATGAAACGAGAGGAAAAGAAAAGACGGAGGGAAGCAATGCGACTGACACGACTGAGGGAAAGATACGGTTCTTAACAGATTACCTTAAATATTTCAGTGGAGGTGAAAAGGTGTCATCACTATTTTTGGATCCCACAGACTAAATGTGTGTTTGTTTTTTTCTCTACATAAGAGCTCAGTAACAGGTGAAACTCTGGTAACTTGTAACTTTTTATGCCATGGACAGACTGCCGGGTTTAATGATGACCACAAAACAGAGATGAAGCTGATGAGAATACCATTATTACCATGTATTTGGTCATGAACCAAATATGGAAGAAATTAATAGTTTTGACCTGATGATGGTGCTAGATGAAACATTAAGGCATCGCCAAAGTTATTACAATTCATCCTGATGGGGTCGCTATTGAGGCTTAAAGCAGTCTAGAACACATATTTTCTGTATTGAATGCTAAAACTATTGAATTTATGCTGTTACAGAAGTATCATGATGGTGCCGTGTAATTTAATTACTTAAGGAAATCTCCCGGTTTACTGCTGGTCTGCAATATTGATCACACAGTCAAAAGAACATTTCAAATCCATTTTATTTAGATTAATATGTTGATGTGACTTTCTATCGTCCTCTCACACTCACTCGTGTGTTTTGTGCCTCAGATGTCTCTCGTGGTGTTCAATGGTGCCTTGATGGCTGTGGGAGGCTCTGATGGTGTCACCAATCTGAAAACACTAGAAGTGTACTGTCATGAAACCAACACCTGGAGGTAAGAGGACAAAATGCCTGGACTTCCTTGATAACGCTTATTGCTCATTCCTGTTGCGTCTAACTGGGCTTCCAAGAGATTACTCTTCATTCACATAATGCTCTAAGCTCTAAATTATTTCTGCTTCCATTCCCAGTTAATGTGGTTTGCAGGAACTATACTGCAGCAAACGCCAAACAACGCAACACGGATGCACTGATAACCAAACCATGAATACAGTAGTGGAAAACATACAGTTAATCATGGACCTAGAATATTTGGTGGTTAGGATCTACGCTTGTTTTTTTAATCTGACGTGAGACAGACGGGTGAGACGAGACAAGACAGAATTTAATACAATGGAGAAAGAAATATGTTTAAATTAATAAATTTAGGCTTTATGGTGTGGGGTGTGTGTATGAAAGAGGTTGCAGGACGGTTTGTTGTGTAGGTTTCCTGAAGGTGTGAGTGTATGTATATGTGACTAGATATGTGAGTAGAAAAACAGTGTTTTAAAAAAAGAAAAAAGAAAAAAAGACAGAGGAAACAATAAATAGAGAGAGATTTCCTCATCTACTCTGTTTTTTTAACAACCGATAAGGGTTACCGAAGTTCAAATGAACAATATTTTGGATCACACACTTGTGAGGAATAAAATATTTTAATTATTTATCGTTCTTCATGTGAAATTACACAGAATGCAGTGTGGGGCTGTAAAAAAATGACCTTGGTCAAAGCCATGCAAGACGTTTACTCAAAAAAAAGTGTTACGATGAATAAGGAGAAAAGAGAAAAAGCCATAGAAATCACTCCTGTTCCTCTTAAATTTAAATGAAACTATACATCAATGTATGATACAGATTGCGGTCTATCTCTCGACCGTTATGATGCAGCAGTAAAACGAATTCCAAGCCGAGCACTGAAAAACTTTACATCAAGAAAGTCTGCCGCTTCTAGCCAGACAAAGCGATCCACTTTGTGATTCATGTCCCGAGCTCATGTAAGGCTCCTATATCTTATATACGCCTTCAGGCTCCGCTGCGTACTGAATCGGAGTGCTTCAACGTCTGAGTCTGTTTTCCCTCCCTCCATCTGTTTTTAGACACTTTGGAAGCATGAAGAGCAAGCATCCAGGCGGGAGAGTGGCTGTGCTGTGCTGAGACAACGGCTCACGTTATGTGAAGAGGACAGAGGTGTTGGAGAGGAATAGCGTAACGAGAGTGTGTACGCCCGGCTCCGGGACACATTGTGAGGTGGTTTAGATGAGGCAGGATAAGGACAGAATAACTGGACGGGTTGGCTCCAAAATGAGACATCGCTGCGTGAGTCAAAAGCTGGCAGCTGCTGTTACAACGTGACCAGGAGCATTAAATTAAAGCACATCATGAAGATTACCATTCAAGTTATGGGTCGTTTTGATGTCTCGAGCCAATAAAACAGAGTTTTTTTAGAGAGATGAATCAGCAGAAAATATATCACTGTTTTTTTTTTTATCTCCCACCGCCCCCCCTAAAAAAAAAAAAAACAGATCTGTCAAATATTTGGATATTTGTACCACCATAATAATACCCAGACCAATACTGATTTTACATATGCCAGCCGAGCCAATTTTATCGGTCTGGCTCTAACCATTGAGACGTAAACATTTGCAATGTTTAACATGACAAAGTGTTTCACAAAATAGTGCTTAAGCACCGCTTGTATATATTGTAATTTGTGTAGTGATGTTTTATTGATAAGAGTATAACAGGTATGAGCCAGAGAGATGGAGGTAAACATGGAAGTAATTTAGGTCGTTTGGTTAAAGACTGCAGGATTTATAGGTGGAAAAAATACTCCATCTCATTAGTATTTTGCTTTAATTTTAACCTTGATGAACCAGTTAGAAATGCATGTGGCTGTTGGAAGTGGAGAACGTGTACTGGATAAGTAATAATGATGTGTTTCTTTTTTTCTTTTTATGTTGTGATTCTTTCTGCATTGATCCAGTCATTTTTTTCCCTGATATTCATTGGTACATTTTGTAAGTGTATCAGCTTCTGGGAATATCTGTGACGCTACCACGCTGTAATTACCCCTCAGCATCGACCGTGAATAAATTACTATTACTATTATGATATTTCAGCCTGGAGCTTGTGTAAACGTTCGACATTCAAGAGGCAAGGCAGCCACAGAGCGGGCTGCAAAATAAATAAAAAAAAATCAGCCGGATCAAGTTGTGGAAATCTGTGGGAATCAAGATCCCGAACGAGATAAACGAGTGAGTGAAATGTGACTGCTGGCATGGGAAAGCAGCGTAAGTGGCTGTGTGGGCTTCGAGATGATGACGCTCGGAGCTCTTTCCCCTGGAGAATAATGGGCTGAAATGTGGAGAGGCTGAGCACAAGGAATGCACACAGAGCGACGCGGCTTTTTCCCAGAGACACACACACAAGCCAGCGGTGTCTCCAGCCAGTCCCCGAGCGCACACAGAATGAATATATTTTTCAATTTGAGGGGAACGATTGTGAGACAAATAGCAGAGGACAGAGCACTTGCAGGTATGTTTGAACAGGAGAGAAATGACGGACGTTTAGGCTGTAGGAAGGATTGTGGATTTTGTAGAAGTTGCCAAAGACTTTGCATGCACTGTGTATACTCCATCTTTAATGTTGGATATTGGGATGTTAAGAGAAAAATGAATAAATAACTTAAGATTTGGAGACTGTTGTGGTCTAATTCCAATGCATTGTTGTTGTTGTTGTTTTTGCAAATGTCCATTTAAAACCTTGGTAAGACAGATTTTCTTGTTTGTACTGAATGATATGCAACTGTTACAGCATTCACAGGTACATACAGTTGCACTTTCCACCTCTTACCAGCAGATGACTCGTGACTGATGAAGACATGTACATATTGCACATACACTGGAGCAACACTGGCATTTCACAGCAAGTCTATCGCTCATAAAACTGAAGAAGCCGTCTTATTTGGCTATATTTGGCATCAACAACACACAGACAAGTTGACTTTATTTAGCAAATTGTGGGGAGGGCAAGAAAGCATGATGATGCAGAATTACAGTTTCTATTCTTAGGTTTATTTGATTTCACTAAACGCTTTTCTTTTGTGTGAGAAGTTTCCTGTCAGCATCAAACTGCAAAGTTCCCCGGTAGAGGCACCCGTGGGTGACTTGAGCATCTATTTTTTGGGGGGTGACTGGGGATGCTGATGCTGATGCTGATGCTGATGCTGATGTTGATGCTGATGCTGACAGGAGAGCATGGAAACCAGCAGTGAGTACAGCGGGCTCACATGATCGTCCAACCCAGGGGTTGTGACGCAAGAGCAGCTGGAAAAAAAAAACAACGGTTACACGGGATTTGCAGAGCTAATTAAAAAGAACAAGGCGGGCGGAAAATCGCGTTTATAGTCGATCGCATATGGGACTAAAAATGACCGGTTCCTCCTCCTTCCGCCGAGCGAAGTAGTTCGTCAACCTGCAGCAAAGTAAAGTTGTTGCTAGGCGACAATGAAGTCTCTCGGTATTGGTGGCGGGGTTCGGGGCTCGCGGATTGATATTTAAATTAACCGTCAGATGCGCGGGTAATTTACGACGGGTTCTTTGAAGGCGTGTCAGCCAATCAGGGCCGAGGACCGGGACTATTTTTTTTATTTTTATTTTTTTTTTACCTCGTCAACCTAAATAACCCAGCATGGAAGCCGACAGATAGTTAGCTAACTAGCTAAGTATTGTCAGTAAGCTAGCTCGTTAGGAACCAGCGTTATTGTCGTGAAGAGGGTCGACAGCCGGTTGGACTCTTGGTTTGCCACCTGACACGCCGGAGAGTCCTTCCCTTCTTTCCCCAACGATGACGGGGCTCCCGCGGCCCGGGCGCGTTGATGGGAGACGTCCTCCGGCTCACAGGCAGCGCTGCGCAGGCGGTGCGCGGAGCTTATCTCGACCCAGCGTGTGTTTACGATGATGGGACCTCGGGCGGACACGAGGACGCAGCCAGGTAACCGGAGTTCGAGAGAAAGTCCAGTTTTAGCCCGTGTTCCCTCGGGGGGAGCCCGGCTTCCCTCCCCCCGTGACTGTGGTGCTCATTTATATAAGTTTACTTCAACGTCAGCCTGGGTGTTTGTTGTTATTGTTGTGTGTGTGTCTTTAGGCAATAACATTGCCATTCGACATATTGTGTAAAGTCTTATTGACTTAATTATGTGGAAGTTCAACTATAAGCTCTTGGTAGTTTTTGTCTCTGTTTTCAGTCAGATGGAGTAACTTGTGACCTTCTAACTATTTCTATAGGCTGGTGTCTCTTTCATATTTATGCTGGACTTGTTTGTTTGTTTTATTTTAATTGATCAGCAGTATATGAAACTGTCATAACCATTTTTCTGAAATATCCCAGATTGTACAGGTGGAAAGTAGTTCTGAAGGCGTTTGCGCTGTCACTGACAAACTTTTCTTTTGCTTTATGATGATTTTGTTTTAAAGATAAACCCTTGTCCAAGTTATTTAATATATTTTTGTCTGACCATAAAGAAACACTTACAGGACACATTGTTTTTGATATTGCTTATGGTCTCTGCATTGTAATCTCATGTATGGTATGTGACCTCTACCGTGGGCCGATACATCACATTCGAAGAAGACTACAGATCCTATAAGTCGGCCTTGATTCAGTTGGATCTTATTTATTTAAAGACCAATTTGTATCTGTGCCCTGCAATGCATTTTCGTCCCTTGCTTCATCTGCTTTCTTTGGTCTGGATCTGAGGTATTCTCTAAGTGGAAGACAGACTATTACCGGGAGCACTTCTGTCCCCTATTATTGTGGTCACTTTGCCTCATCCATTATGTCATCCCTCAGAGGTTGCACACTCTGTATTTCAAGAGAGGATGAGGCTGATCTTTGTGAACTGGGTTTATTATTATTTTATGTCCCCTTAGCCTCTCCTTTCTCCTATAAAGTCAGTGACACATTGAGGACAATGTGTTTCTTTTAGTGAACTCCTTTTATTTCCTGTTTTCCTCACCAGCACACCAATTTGTCATCTCCCCACTCTTTCCTTTGTCTGAGGGTTTGTGCGTTCACTGGTAAATCAGGGAGAGCATGTCTCTGGGTGCTATTAGCCCACTCAAGGCTGCCCACACTGCACTAGGATAACACGCACACGCACGCACGCATACAAATACACAGCTCTGTATTACCCACTTATTGTTCCCTCTGTAGAGGCATAACAGTTGGTGGGATTCAAAGTCCTCTAAACAGGATACACCAATACATTTTGCGATTAGACCTCTAAAAGCCATCTATGAAATAAGATGAACATTCATTCATTCAAGTAGAAACAAACACACACACACACACATGAATGAAGCCCATCATGTTCAGCCGGACATGCAAACATCCATTGTGCATACCTTGTAGATGAGCTAGAAATGTCAGTGTCCTATTTCTGAAGTTATTTTCTTCTCCCCGTCTTGCTTCGCGGACTGAAAATTGGTTTAACACCACTTTGATTTTTCTTTTCTCTTTCTTTCTTTCCTCCCTTCCCTAGAGTGCTTTCAATACATGGGTACATCATAGCTGATCAACCCACCTGAAATGCTAGTTTCAACTTTCTCAGAATACACACTATAAATAATAAAACGACAGTGAACACATCAATCTTAAACCGTGCCGTTAGAAGTGTGCCTGTACAATCCCGCTCTGTTCAAAGATCAGCACATTCCAGAGGTCTGACTGAACTCTTGAGGAGAGTTAAGCCGAGACACGGGCAGCGAATGTAATCTTATTACTAAGTTCGAAAGAGGTGAAAAGAATGTTTAATAGTGTGTTTTAAACTCTCTCTCTCTCTCGCTCCCTCCCTGTCTTTCTTGTCTTTTTCCTCTTTCTCTCGCTCTCCCGTTTGTCACTCATTTCGCCCCCGCAAGAGGCAGCCATGAGCCCTCCGCGCCGACAATCAAGCCCT
This sequence comes from Ophiodon elongatus, assembly GCA_016806645.1. Classification (NCBI taxonomy): domain Eukaryota; kingdom Metazoa; phylum Chordata; class Actinopteri; order Perciformes; family Hexagrammidae; genus Ophiodon; species Ophiodon elongatus. Next base: position 1,642,667 of record JACSYO010002146.1, read on the forward strand.
CTGCGCCGACAATCGAGCCCTCCGCGCCGATCCTCCAGTTCCCATGATGACAGGTAATTTCCTGAAGCACTTATTTGCATATATATATATGTATGTATGTATGTATGTATGTGTATGTATATATATATGTGGCATGGTGGGAACACATGTACGTACACGTACCAGCACTGTATGCACTAGACCCCCACACACACACACACACACACACAAACGCCTGCCCTTTTACTGTTATGTACGTAGGTGTGTAAGGTATGTAAGTAGGTGGGTTGTATTTGCATACTCGTCTCTGCAGTAATCAGTCCCCTAAGTGTCCACTTTGATGGTAGGAAAACCGACTTATAATTCATGCGATTGTATGTGTATTTTATTTTGTTTAATAATACATTGACACACGTGAAATGGGACAGTTGCGTCAAATCATTTGGTTCAGACTTTCATGCATCACTTGCTTTGACTCAGGCAATCCGTCCACGTTTAGTGTTTCTTTTCACATAGAATTTCTCTGCCGTGTTTGACACTGTAGACCGAACAGCTTGTGAGTTCGACGATATTTGTGTTCTTAACGGTCTCTTACTTCATTCAGTACGGTGAGCTCGTACGAGTGTGTCGCCTCAGCTTCAGCTCCTAACTTCAGATAACTGTCGATGACGTAAACGCGATGACGGCCACCTGTATGTAAATGAGAAATAGAAATCAGCATAATTAAAGCATCAATATTACCATGCAAGGCATAGCGTCCTGCCCCTTATATCGTAAATGGGAGTACTGCTTTTGGAGACAGTCTACAATCTTCAACAGAGTCAGCAGTGGAATTACAGCACTTGAATACGGCAAGTTCTCCCAAATCACTCGGGTACGAATCAGTTCATACTATTCACTGCACAATCATAATCTCGGGTGTGGTCCGCGAGCTTGGAAAAATGTGCTGAAACGTCTCTGCAGTGTACCAGACCCTCTCAAGCTGGCATGTCGATGAGCAGATGCTGCTGTCCTTCTCGTCCCGCAGGCCCTCCACCGACACCCTGCAGAGGAACAACAGCAGCAACTCTGGAGTTATTCTGGACATCTCGGCTCTCAAGATGGCAGAGGTGGACACGGAGGTGCCTCCTCTTCCACCTCGCTATCGCTTCAGGGATTTGCTGCTGGGGGACCAGACATTTCAGAACGACGACAGGTAGCATGAAAAACACTCTTGGTGTATATGTACAACAGTATATGAGAGGCTGCTCAGGGATATTCATGGAGGGGCCTGTGTGTGTTTGCGTGTGCGTAATTGCACATAATTCATCTTCAAACCTCCCTGGATGCTTGGAACACTGTTATTCCCACGTTTATTATATTCAAAACATTTCAGGAGTTACTTTGTGCCGAATATTGTAGTTTATGTTGCTGCTCTCACTTTCCCTCGAGCTGCCTCGTCTGCTTTCTACCTCGGCTACTGTTTTCCTACATTTCCCAGAATGACTACTCATGACAACCCCCTAGAGATGTGGCGTGACTTGTGTTCTCAGCTGTTGAGTTTTATGTGTAGGTGGATAGGATAGAGCAATGGAAATAGAAACGGACTGAGGTTTCTGTAGTGATAAACGTCTTGCGACTTGAACAGATCCTGTGGCTGAATTTCACTGCGGACTATCTGGAGTACTGGTTGCAAAGGGAAAAACTATTCTGTCTGTGAATTTGACCTTGTTTTTCGAAAAAAATGCGAGTAACATTACACCTAGTCTTGATATAGTCTGCCTTCTTCAATAATTCAGAGTGTTTTAGACTGTTTTCCTCCAGCGCTGAACTGACCATGAAATAGCCCGTCTCTTGGCGCTCGATTGGTGCTACACAGTCACTGGACCGCCGAAGTGTTTGGGAGTCTCCTAAGAGTTAAATTATTGCTGCGGTTGGAGAGGCCGACCAACAGATGCCGTTTGCCGCCCAAGAGGGGAGGGATTAGCCAGGCATGGGGCCCCGGCTGAGTGCTGCGGAGCTCTCCGTGGTGCTGAAATGAAGCCGTCTCACTGAGGGATCAGCAGCCACTTCAATATTGGCTTGCAAAGAGCAAAACGGAGCGCACTACTTTGCGGTTTTTCCTGTTGCTTTGTCGGTAACCCTGAATCTAAACGCTAACATGAGATTCATTACTTTAACTTCATCACATCGTCAAATTCCTCTTCGCTGTGCTTGTTAAAGTAGCTTCTCAGGACTGGGTAATTTTTGCCCGGTAATATCGCAAAGATGGAAGAGGCAGTAGTCTCATATCGACAGAAAGGGTCTTTGGAGTCTTTCTTGTCTCAGGGCTACATTACTGAACAAAAACTTAATTTAGCTTGTGTAGCCGGCCCCGCCTGCAACAGCATCGTTCATCATCTTATCAACGGTTTAAATCTGACAGGCGGGTGTGGGGGGTGTGTGTGCATGTGTGCGTGTGTGCGTGTGTGCGTGTGCGCGCGCGCGCGCGTGTGTGTGTGTGTGTGTGTGTGTGCGTGCGCATGTGTGTGTGATCTCGCCACTCCAGGCTTTTGCTTATCTGCAGCGGCAGCAGCTGTGTTTCACCAATGAGTCGATCCCCTTCCCTGGCTTTTGTGTTTTTTTACAATTTTTTACAATGTGCATCTTGTGTGACCAGATAGTGAATACCGGCACTTGTGAGGTTGCGTTTTGACCCAAGCATTTTGTAGTAAATACAATATTCCGTTTTTTCCACCATCCTTCATCGTCATTCTGTTCACTGTTGCCGGGGCTCCCCGCAGTAAACTGCTGTCAGTATGTTTCATATCAATGCTACATGTAACATTTAGAACAGCAGCCTAGTATTTGACCATTTCCCCCCCTCCCCCCACACATTGGTCTGTGTGCCTCCCAAGGGATGCAGTGATTTCTTGATTGTGGGCTCCAGATCCTTTTATGGCTTTGTTTTTCTAGCTGCATGGCAGTTTTATCTGTACTGCTGACATAACAAATGGTTTGAGGCCAAGGAGAAATCAAGCAACAAAACATAGTATAGATTACGCTGCACATTAATTACATGGAAATTCAGTCAAACATGCAGGGACATTGATCATTCGACTGCCTTGTAGACCTTGAGAGGCTAGAATATGGCAATGAAGCAGACTACTTGATATTGCATGTGTAGTCGTATGTGTGTGTGTTTCATCCTGTAGATCCCCTGGGAATTGTTTTGCTGATCGCTATTCAATTGAAAAGGGTAATTAAGGTTTCTTACTGGGCTACCAACGTGTGTGTGTGTGTGCTAGGTCTTGTCACAGAGCTATATTTATTCACAGATGCAGACAAAACGGCCTTTGTTTCTTCAAAACAAATAACCGCTGTAAACCGCAGCTTGTCAGACACACGTCTGCACGATGTGGGTTAGGAAATGAGGATGCAAAAGAAGGAAACGCAATTATTGATAGTGTGTAATGGCGCTAATTGCTGTTTTCCGAGCTCCGGAGTGGAAACAGAAGCAGACGATGTCACTGAGCTCCAGCGACGGTCTATTTCTTGGTTGATGATCCTGCGCGCGCTCACAGTTTCTGATGTTGATTATTTCCTGTGCTGATGCCCTGTCGAGTGTAAAGTCTCAAAACAAATTAACCCCCAGATAGAGAGCCCCTCCCCACCCCCCACACGCGCACTCCCTGCCCTGATGGCCTTTTGCATCTGTTTCCTGGCATCTGTCATAGTGGGTTATGAGAGTAAAAGGCAGTGGGCGGAAAGACTCTGGCTGTGATAACTCCCTAAACATTGCTAGAAGTGAGTCCCGTTATGCAGCAGGGAGAGCAGTCAGATGATCTAACAGGTTGTAAAAAAGACAGTTTGATCTAGTTATGCAAACCAAATATCATACAAATGAAGGTTTGTGCCACGTTACCAGTGTCTGTGTCATACTTTCACAAATTTGTTTGGTATAGAAAGTCAAATTTGAACTAGGAAGGAGCTCTGCATTTGTAGGTGATCGAACAAGTCCTCTATCACGGTATGTTATATCGATATATCTCGTATTATATTGAGAGAATAGCAAATCCTCTGGGGACAAAAAAGCAATTAAGTTCTAACCAGACAAGAAGTTTTTAATGCAGCAAATGAAAAACCAGACACACATGTTATGAACAAGGACTAATGGCACTCTACCAAGAAGAGCCCTTTTGCGCACTCCCAGATGACTTCTGTGAACATTGGGGAGTGCACAGTAATGATTTGGGGCTTATTACTGTGAGACCTTTTAATGGACTTAATAAAATGACACAGTCAGATGCAAGCTGAGCAGTTTTAACAGCTTTGTAACCATCAATCAGGGAAAATACCCGGGCTGACATGCACACGAGTTGATTTGCACGTATAGGTTATATACATATGGCCTCATACAGATTTCCAAATTGCTTCCTGAACAGATATTTTGGCTCATCAGATGTATTTATTAGTAGTTTAGCTTTTGAAATGATGCCAAATGATGAGGTTTGTTCGTTTGCTTTCACACCACAGACGAACCGCACCAGAGTCCACTTGGAAGCGGAGTGAGTTCTCAGTTCGGTTGTTGGTCCGTACCCGGGTTAGATTGACAGCTTTCACACCAGCCCACACAATCGTGCTAGCCAGGAAGAAGGGACCCGAGTTTGTTTCTACTGAACCACACAGTTTAGCTGTACGAGCACCCTTAATGTCTCCAAATCTCAACAAAACTGGAGCAGAATTTCCCTTTTGTAACAATGTCAAGTAAATTCACTTATTGACTGTTTTCATAGTGCGTTTTTACAAGTTTTATAACTTTCTCGATTTGTGTCGCTCCAACAGCATTAAGGCAATAATTCCTTCTGTGCTGTTACAGTATGTGTGTCCTTGTGTGTCCGTTCATCTCTTTGTGTCTGTGGTGTGGATGTAAATGTGTTGTTGGATTGGGCGGGTGGGGGGTCTCCCTCCTGAGCTGTCATTATCTCCAGGGTTGGGTGTAAGAGGGCTGTAATTATGGCCTGGCTGTGTGGGTGGTTGGGTGCTGAAGAGGAGCAATCACGCTGAAGTCATGAAGGCTGACAGGCGATTGGTCTGTGAGTGTTTCAGTATTGTTTGTGCAGGTGACTGTGTATGTGCTCGACTCACCGGTGTGTGTGTGTGTGTGTGTGTGTTCACCTCTGAGTGTCTGATTATACATCCGAGTGTGTGTACGTGGGCTTATTTCTCGGTCTGTCAGCCAGCGGAGGGGGGGGGGGGGGGGCAAGCCTCAGTCAGCGTCAGAAATAGAAACAACTAAGCCATCGAACACTTTTCTTTTTTTTTTTTTATACATGCCGACAGGGTTTGAAAACGGAGGGAGAGCAGCAGGATGAAAATTGGTTCCATCTATCTGTCCTCTGCATGTCTAATCTTGTTGGTTTTTTTTTTTTTCCCCCTCCTAATCAAGGCAGGATGCTGATGGAAGTAATGTCGACAGAGTGAGGAGTGTTAATTGGTCACTGAATCAACTCTAAACACCTCCTCATGAGTCAAATAGTGGCACTTGGAATGGCAGCCCAGCACTGAGGCATGTTCTGCTGTCGAGCAGCAGCTCGTCCCTGACACCGATCGGTCCCTCGTACTGGCGTGAAAATGTTTTATCTCTAATATGACGGTTTTACAGCAGCCCATAAGAGGCCCTGTGTTTAGCTTGGTAGTCATTTTGAGTTGATTTAGATTGATTCTGGTACATTTCATGAACCAAAGTTATTGACGTTGAATAAGCCGCAGCACATGTCAAGCAATCAAACTCAAAGTGGGGGAAAAAAAAGAGAGAAAGTGTACAGCGATACTGGCAGCAGCTGTTTCTTTGGGCTGATTCTGTTGCAGAAGCGACTGCTGGGATTTGATGCCTGGATGAGTTCCACCTGAGTTTAGGAGGGTGATGGTGCGATAGAGAACAAAGACACAGAGGGAGATGAGGAGCAGAAGGATTATAAAATCCGAGGACGGGCAGATTTATCAGTGACACTAATATGAAGATGATGGGGATGATTAAGTCCAATAAGTCACGGAGGACTTGAGTGCTCGCAGGCGTTGTTTACGCTGCAGGCCCTCACGCTGCATGTAAAATGAACAGGGAGTTTGGCATTGATGATTGGTAGCTTAGTTTTTGTTAGACTATACATGTGTGCTCTCTGTTTATACAGGTATCATAAATACACATTTCTGAAAGTAACGACTACAAACAATGGATCATAAGACATTTTTTTTATTATTATTGCACACAAAGCACTTGGTCTCATGAATTGCATAACAGTGGAACAATTGCTTTAGTTGCGTCATACATCATATTTTATTGTGATTTGCTTTATTGTGCTACATTTTCACACTGTAGAATATATAACATCCTGAGTTTTGCACACATCTCCCAGGTTATGGCACCAGTGACACCCTGAGGGTTAACCTGTGCCCAAGACCATGCAGAGTGATTATGGACTAATACAATCTACGTCTCTTTGGGTAAAAGACCAAGTTGGACATCATGAGTTGTGACCCTACAGTTTCCCAATGTCCTCTCACTTAGCATTTTGAGCACGTCAAGACTTTCTGAGTGTTGACATGCACGGTTCCGCTTAGCAACCAGAGCTTGCAATTTAGACCATAGGTGGCATTAGTCACCACCATCAGCACAGAGTGGGTGGGCGACGCCGCTAGACTTGTTTCTCATCAGCAAGTGGAGTGGCTGTGTGTCTCCGGCATGCTGTCGGTTTAAGAATTACTGTTGTTATCACGGTGAAGCAGAGGCCCCCGAACATGTTGTCCACATTCTGTTTTGTCACATTGTAAAGGGGGTAAGTTTCTCTGAGGATTTGCGCCGCCAGTGAGCAGAAACTGGAATGTGAACAAGTAAACGGTGAAAATTAGGGAGAGCCGAGGCATTGTGTTCCTGGAAAAACGCTCAATTTGGACAATTTCCGCTCTGATTTAGTTCCTCTTAACACAGTGGATGTATTAATGAAAGCAGCACAGCGTGCTTAAGCTGGGAGGAGTGAGCGCACGTCTCTCCTAAAGCGCTTCATTGGTGTTCATAGGAAACCACATTACAAAGGGATCAACACTAACATTTAAAAGTGGTTGCCAGGCTGTAGCAGTGCAGCTGTTCTTCACAGATCCCCCAAAAATGAATCCAGCGAGTCACTGGTTGCCTGTTCATCCGTTCGCTCCCTTTTTTTAAACTTTGTTTATCTGGACCTTTTGTGCTGATTCCCACCACAGAGGTGTTTGCCCCAAGCGAGACTAACATGGGTTTGTCCATCATCTGTACTTTCAGAGATGACCTCCAATCTGTCTTGATTCTGATACAGCTTAATGAGACTGGGAGAGCCAAACAGCACGTCATGTAGCATCTGAATGTGGGCAATAACTGTTCAAATTTCTTTATTTTGGGGTGCATGTTTTGCTGTTTACTGTCTGTATTTTTTATATTTTAAAAAGTGTTCGCCATTGGTGGCTAAGCATTGATTGCCAATTTCTCATTAAAGTTGCCAATGGCTGTTGTGCCCTGTTGCAGTGGCTGAGCGCACATAGACTGTATATAAGAAGTGTAAGTAGTATATGTATATAAGAAGTGTAAGTAGTATATGTATATAAGAAGTGTAAGTAGTATATGTATATAAGAAGTGTAAGTAGTATATGTATATCAGAAGTGGAAGTAGTCACCGCGATGTCACCCATTGGTTTGTGGAATACGGTTTTGAAACCTGGAGTTCAGTATTTTGGTCGTTAACATCTTGGTTTTTAACTACCAAATGTGACAAGAGATGGTGGAGCTAGTATAACTAAGTATAACTGAATGCTGAATAATACATTTTTAAGGGTACCAAGATGTTACAATTGACACACTGTGAAAGGGTTAAAAGTTATACGGCGAAAACACGGACAACTCCCAGACCGGACAACGCCGTTGTAGCGACCTGTCAATCACAAGGTAAACCACGCCCTAGAGCGTACCCTTTTAAAACTAGCGATTAAGACCATAAACTCATGTTAACAATGTTTACTGAGGTAATAAATGAAGTGAGACGTAGGGACATTTTTTCATAGACTTCTATACAATCAGACTTCTCTTTGCAACCAGAGGAATCGCCCCCCCCTGATGGCCATTTGAAAGAATGCTAGTTTAAGGTACTTCCACATGATTTGACTCCTCTTTGAAGAAGCGGAGGTTGCCTACGTGAGCGCACAGTTTCAGAGGGATAGCTCAAATGGGTCGGACTATTAAAAGTAGGCTACAAAGAGAGAATTATCGGAGGGGTGGCCAGAGATAAATAAGATGTAATTTGCCCTTCAGAATTTGTTTCTCTTATGGGCCTTTACATCTTTGTGCTGGGAAATCTCTGGTGCATTTGCCGTTTATTCCCCCATGCTTTGTCTTGCCGACTTAATTAGCATCGGTGGAGTTGGCTTGTCAGATTTCAAGAGGCAGCTGTGATGATGGAGGCATTCAAATGAGGTTGTCAGCACTGTAGAGAGGTGGGGGGGTGGAGGGGGTCCCAGTTTCGTGGGTGTTGAGAGCTACAGCGTCACTTAGGGGATTATTCAGGAGTCGCAGGCAATTCCTTCCACTAATTCAATAATTCAAGTGATGCAATCAAATATGCAAGGTCTGATTCCTGAAGCTCAGTTGAAGTGTAAAACATTAACTCGTTTTTTTTTTTCAAACAGTTACCTTTTTCTTTTTTTTTTATAAATCTGATCATAATCGGCAACAAATGATCACATAAATGTCTCTGACTTGTGTTTGTGAGGTGATTTATATCTGTGGTGCTGATGAACTTATTTGCCTGTTTTTGGTTTTGGCGCCACCAAAGTAATCAGGAAACTGTTCCATAATCAATAAAGCTGCTGTGCTTCACTGATTATGGATTTTCAGCGTCATTTTTGTAAAAGAGCCCCGTGGCAGCCGCACCTACTGTCTGTTTACTTCGACAACATCTAGTACCTCATCCCCGCATTCGGTATAATAACTAGATAAAAGTTATCTAATTAGGGACTTTTGCAGCTGTTTCAATCTCCGTCTCTACATGAGTTGGCAAATAAAAGCTGATTGTCCTTCTTAATGCAAATGAGGATGACACCACTACGGCTTTCTAGCACAGCTTCACGCTGGGAGCTGCTGTTTTATTCATGAAACTGTTGAACATGGCCTGTTTGTCTTTTTCATCTGGCCTCATAAAAAGTCTCTGCATATTTTCAGGGAAGTTTCTAAGGGAAACGGTTGTATCCCAAAACCCCAAACAGTCGTATTTTTTTTTTTTTTTTTTGAGGCATATTATATGAATTATATGAAAACGCTGCACAAGCTGAAGTAGTATCTCTTCACGGTTCAAGGGACTCCCGTCTTTATAAGGGATTGAAAGAAATGATTTAATGGTCCTATGGACGAAATGAAGACGATGGCATTTTCTTTTTTCTTTCTTTTGATGAATGAACCGTTGGCTCTGGCGAACCCTCTTTACACAAGTGAACATTCCTTACGACCTCTTCATATTCGGAAAGAGAACATAAGGTTATGGCCAGGAAATGGGTAGATGAACCTTTTTTGCACATCGCGGCCGTTGGCAAAACGTCAGTCGGCAAGCGAAAGCATCCCTGTGTGCGCGGCGCTCGAGCGCGTGTGTGTTTGTGTGTGTGTGTGTGTGTGCACTCCTGTGTGTAAGCCTGCCAGTGGCATTGGCTAGACTTCTTCCTCCTCTCTGGCTCTGCTGTGCACAGGCAGACAGCTCGCCCACAGCAGCGCCAGCTCACTGCCTTAATATGTTTTGACAGAGGAAGCATTATCACAGCTCTTGACGCCCATCTGCAGCACGGAGGGAGGCCTGGTTGCTCATCAACTATAAAATTCTCCGGCCCATTGATGGCAGTGTTCCACTTTCGCATGTTTACTCTATTAAACCTCTGCAAAATCCCTTAAATGACAATTGAAAGTCAATTTTGTGAAAGGCACAAATGGCCTAAAAATAAAATCTCAGATTTTTACACCTTACATCCGATTTCTTTTTTGAGTAAGATGTTGTTATTTTTTTTAAACAAACCAAGCCTATAAATGACAAGTAAATTATTTAACTTTTCACCAAACTCGACTTCTTTAAAAATAGCTAAATGATGCGAGTTGAAAAAAAAAAAAAGTATTGCATTCCTACTCTGTCTTCAATCCCTGAAGAAAAAACACTTTTGTAAACATTGTGCATGCCCTGTGTTACAAGACACTGCCCTATTTTGTGAACAAACTCCTCTCTCTTATTTGTGCATGGTGTTTTACCCGTGTCTGAAGAGAACTTGCTCATTAGGTGCTCAGGAAACCGGTGGCAGTTCCGTACCGTGAGATGAAAAACGACTCCTGCTGTGGCGAAGGCATGACCCGCCCTACTCTGCCTCTGATTGGCTGGTACTCGTTGGTCGGATTAACAGGAGTCGCATGTTTTGCGTCCAGAAATTTCCCAAGTAGAAGTAGAAGATTGACTTCCACTTTTAAACGTCGTCCTCAACCATGTATTCAAATGTTAGTTGATGAAATCGACTTATCGCCCAACAATATGATCACATATTTTAGAGCAATTCCATCAGTTGCATTGTTCTGCAAAAATGTGACAGCACTGGCACTTTGTTGCAGCATGGGCACAAAAATACTCAGTTCCCCTTTTTCTTTTTCTCTCTGTTCTAATTCTTTTTATCTCAATGGCTGGAAGTTAGGATCTGGAATTCATTCAAGTTTAAGTGCCAGGCGTGGAGTTACCAGATATACCCAGCACTCCGCTAATAGGCTTCACTGCAGCTCTTTCTTGCTGGTTTTGTATCCCTGCATATTGCTTAGGTGTCAGAATTCAGCCTAAAATATTGCATGTAAATATACCAGTGTGAATCAGAAGCCGCTCAGTTGGCTAATCATAATGCAATAATTCCGTAGCTCTGGCTACAATAGAAATAAACCACATCCTGTAAGCACGTGTCCAATAGGCCAGTAAGATCATAATTACGAGCTTGGAGATGAAAATATATTAACCGGTCTTTAAATTGGAGCATAATCTGTTATTTTCCTCTGGTTGTGGTGCAGGTCCCAGCAGGTGTTGTGTACCTGAAGCATGTAAAGTGGTTGAGCATCTTGCTCAAGGGCGCCGCATTAGCGCGACCTAACGGGAGATGAAGCCAGGGCTACACTGCCATCTGTCATTAGAGAAACGGTACGTCGGCCCTGGCTGATGCCTGTTGGTAGTACAGTGTCTCCTTGGTCCATGTTGTCAAGTCGGATCAGACTCGCACAGTCTGCGGTTCTCTACTTCACCACAGAGTGTCTCTGTGCTCAAGTCAGTTTCTGCCACCGGTGAACTGGCCTGCATTCATTTTCTCTATTGTTCTATGGCATCGGCTCTCTTTCTTCCTCAGTCCACTCATTTTCTTTGATTTCTTTGCCCTGAACTCGCACCGGTCCACAAGCACTCACAGGATGGTCATATAGTCTCCTTAAGAACCGATTTTGTTTTGCACACATGATTAAATAATAACACATTGTTTATTGTTCTGCATATTGTTGTTTCCCATGAAATGCATTACTGTTTTTAAGTGCTGTTTGGAAATATTGGCCAGGAGTGGAGGTGGAGAATACCCTTACCATTATTCATATGAAGGGAGTTGACTCGATAAATACACATAACATTATCACCAATACCTTTACAGGCATAACACGCACCAACAACAATGAGTTGATCGGTACAACCAGAGTCTGTTTTATGCCAGGGAACACCAAGCTGCTCCAATGGAACAGTCGGGGATAAGTAGCTTTCTCATCTACATATTTATACCACTCCCTAAATTTTGCTATCCATTCACGGATTAAATGCACTCTTTGCAGGTCAATCCTCAACTATCAACAGATAATTTGATGTGTTTCCTGAAGGCTGAGCTCCAAATGTCATGTGCAATGAACATGGGTTGCATTATGTGTTTCCTAAATGCATTACGAACGAGAGTTCAGTTTATGTGCAGCGCTGGCTGCATCAGAAATAAACTGCATCCTGTAAGCGCACGTCTGTCAATAGGCCTGTAGATCATGATCATCATCATCATCGTGATGATGATGATCAGGAAATGAACCCCCACTCCTTCTGAGATCGACCCATGATGTCATCATCATCGGAGACGCAGGAAAACTCCCAGAGCCCACCTGGTCCTTCAAACCCTCTCCGGGTGATATGCAGCATCCACCAAAATGACGCGATGCAAGAGCACGGTGCATAAAGTCTTCCCAATAACTCGTCTCTCGAAATTATCCTCGGGCGAAATTTGCTCCTTGATCAATATGCCATAACCATTAAACCTGTTAAGCCACTGGTTGTTGTTTTCCACAGACATTTGTAGGCTTGTGAATCACACCGATGAAGCTCTACGCGGTGACGACGTGCTCGCTCTCCCACCGTCCCAAATAATTTTCCAATGACCCATTTAGAAATCTTCAGGGTTGCATTAGGAATAAACTGCATCCTGTCAGCGCATTACTGTCAATGGGCCATATAGATCATGAGCAGGAGATGAGTAACATGAATTCATATCTGGAACAAAACAGGATACAGTTAGCTGGTAATTTATACCAGCTGAAAACAGAGAGAGGGGGAGAAACATCAATATCATCCATGTATTGTCTACTGTACACCTGAGCCCTTGTACAGCCATTTTCCTGATGAATATGAAAATGACCCGCAAGGCTACTGACAAAGCCCCGTCACGAGTTGAATACAGGCTCCATCCTGAAGCTCTAAAGCGCCTGAATAAAGGCCAACCTGGTCGTTGCAGTGCCCCGTAGACAACACTCTCACCTCGCAGCTGGGAAGTACTTTTCACGGTCCCATCTGTGTGATCCTCTCTCCCCCCGTTTGCATGTTTCATGAAGGTGCTCCACTTTCTTCCACTCTCCAAGCACAAGCCCTCTGCGACAACGAATCGGTGAAACCAAAAGGGCACTTTCATTGGCTCTCTAAAGTAAATATTCTCTGTTTGCTCTCGTGGCCACACATGCTGTGACGATTGGAATGCACCAATCCAGTTTTTACAGTCCCTGGTACTGAAAGGATGAGCTGTGGGTATCGGCTGATGGGGAGAACCAATCCGATACCAGTGTTGATTAAAAGCTGTATGCTTCACTGTGTGGAAGAGACTCGGTTTTGATGTGTAAAGAAACATCAGTCTTGACTGACACTTCGCTTTCCTAACTTTGCAAAACAAAATGGAACAAACGAATACATAGATAATGGAAAGTTATTTATTCATTTTAACAATGGTATCCGATACCGTGTCTATACTGTCACAGATAGGCGATCCAGAAATTTGGGTCAGTATTGGACAGATATCAGTATCAGTGCATCTCTGTGACCTCATCATAGTCACACTGGCAAACCAGATCAGCTGTAAACACATTTTTACATATTGAATTGATAAAAACATCTTTCATCGTGTATCTTTTGCTCTTACAAGTTTTTCAAACTTTCATTCACTTTATAGTTATAAAGCACACCAGCTCGTTTTGAAAACTGCTGCTCAGTATGGACTTATTTCCTCAGAATAATGCTGATTGATAATAATCTCTTTCATTTACCAGTGTCTCCGAGGATTCCCCGTTATTTAGGGGAGATGTGACGTGTCTGTAAAAAGCTTACAATCTACCTGACAGTCTAGTATTATGTCTCGTGGAGGTTGTACTCCCAGGTGTCACGTGCACGCAAACGGGCATGGCCGTAGGGGCTGTTTCTCTGGGCCACCTGCTCGCGTGCCTGTTGCGTCTCATTATCCCGGCGGTTCGCGTGCGCATGAAGTCAAAACGATAACAGCAGCTGCATAATGAGGATCCGTCGATAGTGACGCGAGGACCGCTTTGATTGGCGCCGTCCCGTCTTCCACTCGGCACCCGTCGAGGAAAACGGTAATCGCACAGCAGTGACGGACGCTGATTGACTAATTGGCACGTTGGTCCGATCGAAAGCAATCGCATCCTCCTTTTGTTATGTAACGCGTCAAGGAGGCGCGTCGGTTTTGGCCGTGCGGGTTTGACGCCACATCGTGACGACGCGCAGAGTCTCGCGGACGCACGCCGGGGACCTCACATGACCATCGGGGATGGAGGAGCGCCGCTCGGTGTGTCTTGAGGAACCCGTGATGCGGCAGGGAGGCAGACGCGCTCCCTCCGCGCAGCGCCAGTGAAGACTGGGGGAGATGCGGTTTTCCGGCGGAGTCGGTCGCTGAGCGCGAGCACCCGCTCTCCTGACACCAGCAGGAGAGAGAGAGAGAGAGAGAGAGAGAGAGAGACCGTACACGTTTGGCCGCGCGCGCGCTCTCTCTGCTGGAGGCAACGCTCGGGGAGGCGGAGAGCCATGGCGGGCGCCAAACTGACGCCCTCTCCCTCGGAGATCGACCCAGATGTGAAGACGGAGGCGCAGAAAACCCCCGAGCCCACCTGGGTCAGCCCCTCCAGTCCTCTGCGCACCGTGGGCTCTTTCGGGAGCGATGCCGGCCAAAGGTAGCTGCCGCAGATCCGCATGTGTTGTGAATGCAGCTCGCTTGCGCACACGCCAAAAATAAATGTGATGCCAGCGCATGGTGCATAAAGTCTCCCGAATAACTTGGCTCGTGATGATCCTTTCAGGCATACGCTGCGCCGTGATCAACATCCCATTTCCATTACATCTGTGAACCCGTGTGTTGTTATTTCCCAGGGACATTCGGAGGGATGAGTAATCGTGGTGGCAGGCTATATATTTTTGATCCCCCCGCCCCCATTGAGGTTTTAACAAACGCATCCAGTGCGCCACTTTATGAGTCAATTTCATGACAGACAGCAGCATGATTTCAAACGCTTCCGCCGTCAATCATTGTTCCGCCCGGCATCACAGGGGTGGACATGTTTAATAGCTGCAGTATATATTGTGATTACATAATTCAGTGGATGCTGCATTCCTATTACAATTTTATGAATCCCCCTTTTATTTATTTTTTTTGGGATAGGGTTGTAAAATGTTACTATGCCACTGCATCCAAAGCTGAAGTTGTATTCATTTTGACGTGAAACAACCGGATTTCTATAAAAAAAACAAAAATGCAAACCACAGGAGATTATGTTGACAAACCTGCAAAAAAGACTACATAGATTTCAGCACGTCTGCAACGCTCAATAGACTCAGCACGCAGACCTCCACCTTCGGGGCACTCTCCGACCATTTGGTAGACAAATTAGATTGTGGTTTGTGGGAGATGCGCCGAACCAGTAACAACTGAGGGAGACTACATGAGTCTGTCCTTTTTTTTTTTTTCTTTCTTTCTTTCTTTCTTTCTTTCTTTCAGAGCGATTAAAAGAACTTGAGATCAGCAGGTATGCTGCCATCAAAGCTCACGTTGGCACTCTTATCTGCAGGTTACAGGAGGTTGGTTTGGCCTAATCCGGTAAAAGATCGTTTTTGCTTGGCGGTGGTTCAGAGACCCCCGCACGGCCAATACGCTGGCGGTGCAGTGTGTTCTGGCTCTCACAGTATTTACTGCACACAATTTTCTCGCCGATACGTATTTTTGCGTATTGCTTTTGATCAGAAATTTGGGACGTGTAATGCAGTAGCATTTATTGTCGAACGCATCGGTTTGATAATAAAAGCAACAGCAGGTGTGGCATTGGGGGAGAGAAAAAAAAACATTTTAGTTCATACAGAATGTCAGTGTCCAAAATGGTACGGATCAATACATGTGATGCAGTAAAATAATCTGGCAGATTATCGCCACTTCAATCAGAACAATGAAGCTCTACTCGCTGACGTCTCTTTTATATATTAACGTTCTTGCTCTCCCTCCTTCACTATATTTTACCATCAATAAAAGAGGCCCATTGAGTAATCATCAGGGTTTCAATCTCTTTTCAATGGGGGCTGTGATGTGTTGCAGAGTGGACAGTGTCATCCCGTACCGAGAGACTGCAGATTGATTGGCTCTGAAGATGAGTTAGGAATACTTGAGATGACACTGAGTGAGGACCATCTTTTTATTTTAGTTATCTTCATTTTGGTTTTATAACGACCTTCTTTAGTTAACAAAGTGCATTGTGGTTAAGTTAATGGCACAACTTCAAGAAGTCCTGTGCCCTTTTGCACCACATATTTCATCTCCAGCACTTTATTAAAGGGCGGGTCCATCTGCGTTCTTCTCAGCGCCCGCAGCGGCTAGCAGAAGCCGTGACCTAAGAAAACTAATCATCATAAGGATATGAATTATGTGGACTCCTGCACCAGCTGAGTCAAAGCTAGCTGTGCTTTGAATAAACTGAAAGTTTGGATCCTTTGAAGTGGGGTTGTATGTACACTCCCATGTGTGAAATGACTGTTTTTGTCAATGGAGCCATAACGGCTTCAGTTCCCTCACCGAAAAGGGCTTTCTGACTGCCAGATAAATTATCTGATATTTATATCAATATCGGCGTGTCAAGTGTACATTATATTTAGAATATTTTCACCGCTTTACCTTGCCATCAGACAGCCCCTTTTGATGGGAAACCGAAGCAGCTCTCCATTCTCTCTTCAAAGCCAGACTCCATCGATTTAAAAACTGTAGCTTTAACTGGCCTAGCACGGGAGCTGCTGGTCTAACTCGGCCTCGGTCGGTTAGCTTGTCACAGCGGTACGTTGCTTAACTTCTCTGCCGCTGTCTGCTTCTCCAAACTGGGAGCGTGCCGACCGCCATCTAAGTTGCTGAGTGTCATACACTGACTATAAGGAGGTATGCTGTATGCAGCAGCATCATGCAGAAACCTACGTAAGGTCGGCTGGGGAAACGTTTTTAGAACGGGCCGGGAAAGATAGTATTTAACGATAAAACATACGTACTTTGACCAAAATGTGAATGTTTGGATTTTAATACATAAGGAGCACCACTGGGAAGCTGCAGAATATGAGAATGATAAAGGACCTGCCCTTTTTAAGTATGCAATGGTGGCACATCTCAAATGATATTCATTGTGCATTTTTCTATGATTTTTGTTTTGTTATGATTATAGTTTCAAGATGGCAGCATAGCCCAGAGCGATTTCATCTCCGCAAGAATTTAACATGAAAACCTTGTATCGAGAGGATGCTGACATTTCTGAAAGTGATGATGACGAAGCTGGCAACGACAGCAGTGATAATATGCCATAAATGAGCATGAACGATGATGAAGCTGGTGTTCCGCATGTGGTTGTAGTGATGTTTGCGGATCAGAGCGATCAAAGTCTTAGTCTTACAAAAGCCGGCGTATCAGCTGACACCTGCTCTGAACATATTGAAAGAAGAAACAGATTGGCTACCAGAAGTTAAACAATATTGACGAGTGGCAACGCCAGGCTGTTTGAATGGTGATCTAATAAGGCAAGGGCTGTAAAAACCCTAATGCGTCAGTTGGCCAGTTGCCCTGGGCAACCAGATTTGGACCACTGTCAACTATTCAGTTGGTTACCGCTCTTGGGAACAAGTTCTTATACCTTAAATAAATGAATAAATGTTTTGCCTTTGATCGTCCTCCTGTCACGCTGCTTTTACTTGTTGCTTTATCTCCCTGTATGACGTGAGCCGGCTGGCTGACGGGATGTTGTCAGGAATCGGAGCTGTACAGGTTGTGAAACGTGATCAGCGTGGGAGTTGTGTCCAGCTGGCTCAAGAACAGGAGGACGTGGAGGGAGGAGTAAGTGAATCAATAATCTGGCACATTGTGCGACACAAGCAAAGAATTTATCGAATTCTGCAAAATTTACAGCAGCAGGGCTTCCCCTTGATGTCTGCGTGTGTCTAGGATTCTCTCTACAGTATTGACATCTACTGTAAATACCAGGTGGTAAAGAGACTAAGTGCGACCTGGAGGATTTTCAGAGGGAGTGTACATCTTTTTAAACACAGATCTCCCGCAGATTTATTTTGGCTGCATCCTGCCACGCCACCACATGGCCTCTTTATGAAAAATCTGTTTAGAAAACAGGCACTTTGTTCGGCCTGCTCGTGTGCAATGAGTCGAAGCGGGAGCTGTTAGTCATTTTCTCATTAATGCTAGACTAGTATATTACACGGGATGATTTGAGTGTTTTCCTGGATATAGGCCAACAGAGTAGAAACTTGACAAAAGAGCAGAACTTTTGATTGACTGATATGCAGCATAGACTTTATATAGTTTGCTGACATTTCAGCAACACTGAGCTTTCTACAGAGCTCACGTCTGTCAGTCCAAAGCACTTCTGCGTTTCATAAAGTTATGCTTTTAAAATGTTTACAGTCAGCAACGGCCCTCAATAACAAAGCTACACCGCAGTCTTTGATTTAATGTATCCACTTTTTGATTGATGCTTTGACAGATTCATGAATTAATTCATTACTTTTTATTTTTATGTGCATCTTTCCTTTTTTTAATTGCTTGTTAAGCAGGAACATCTGGGATGTGCACATTAGGCGCCACTAAAGAGCTAGCAGAGGAATGGTTTGTGTTTTTAAGTAAGAATCTCTGTAATTTCTCTGTCGAAAAATGGGCATTTTAGGGGCACTTGTTGTCAGGACACAATATCAGTTACTGGTAACATAAATGTATAACATGTTATATGTCGATCGGTAGTGATAAAGAAAGCCAGCAACATTTTTGATACATTAAACTACTTTAATGTACTTTGATTTTTTATTTTTGTGCACCAGAGCCGTCTTTTGCCTTATCTAGATTTACTTCTCCGCTACTCACATACATCTTTTTGTTATCCCACTGCAGACACTTTAATTTAGACATCCTCTTCAAATGGTGCAATGTATTATGCATCTCATACAGTAATTTAAATGCACTTAAGGGTGAAAAATGA
This sequence comes from Ophiodon elongatus, assembly GCA_016806645.1. Lineage (NCBI taxonomy): Eukaryota > Metazoa > Chordata > Actinopteri > Perciformes > Hexagrammidae > Ophiodon > Ophiodon elongatus. The sequence goes on from JACSYO010002146.1 coordinate 1,661,478, forward strand.
ACTCTTAAACCACATTTTGAGGTTTCGCCTTAGGTATTATAAATTAATCTACAATAGCCAAAATATCCCAAAACATTTCCCCTTACGGGATTAATAAAGTATCTATCTATCTATCTATCTATCTATCTATCTATCTATCTATCTATCTATCTATTTATTTTGTTGTAAGCAGCAGCCATTTGGGAAATGGCTAGAAGGTAATGGACATTTACACTGTTTAAATAAATACTAAGATGAGTAAAGCTGTAATAAAAGAGCAGCAGCTCACTAGAATAGAAGAGGATGTGTTATTTTCCCATCCTCTTGTCCTCTGCCTGTCTACAATCTCTACAAACTATTTTATTCTCTTGTAGATGGATGTTTGCCTTGTTGTGGTTACTTTCTTTTGACACAGCATGTTGTTTATGTTTGCCTAATGATTAGTACTTTCTCACAATGACAGAGAAATAATCAGTTTTCCAGCTGATAACTCCCTCACATTCTTTTCAAATTCATGGCTGCCCAGTTGCTCCGTAGTTGTAAGGGATTTTTACGGCGGTTCACAACTTATTTATTACACAGACTGCTGGAGTATGTGTCTTCTGCCCTTTTGTCTTCATGTTTATTTATAGCGCCCTGCTTTCACGGAAACAATTACGCTTTCATTTTGATTTGAGTACCCGAGGTTTAATGAGAGGTTTTAATGTGGTCCTTGGGGTAAATTGCATGTTGTCCATCGTTATTAGCCAGTGAGGATGAAAATATCTCGGCGACTGACTTGAGAGTTGAAACCCGAAAATAACGAGTGCTTTGGTTGCAATTGCAAGTCCCTAAACAAAATCTGCCTTTATAAAAATACCGTAGATAACAAGAAGGAACATCTAAAAGCATGCAAGTGGCCTTTAATTACGTCTCTCACACTGAGAGACCCGTGTGCGCTTGGCTGCGCGTTGTACAAGTGTATATGCACGTAGTAATTGTGCACATGCATCCGCCAAATCATCGATCGCACACGTCGTTCCCTTTCCTTGACCTTCTTCTTAACGGCATTAGTTAACAGATAATTAATTAGAAGGCCGTAAGAATGTGAGGATGTGGGATAATTCGAGCGGAGCTGCCAAACTGAGGGGCTCACACAGCCAGCTCTGGATGTCAGATGAACTGAATCTGGGCCGTGCTCCAGAAAAAGCTCACAACCTGTGCAGAGTGCAAAGTAGCACCAGCACAGACCTTCGCAATCTGAATTGTGAGCGAGGAAAGGGAGGAGAGCCCTCCGATTGGCCGAGATGCTTGGTAGAGGGCTCTCTAAAACGCCGTTATCATTGAGTCCATAGTGTTTCTGATGTCATCATCATTACATTACATTTCATTTAGCAGACGCTTTTATCCAAAGCGACTTACAATAAGTGCATTCAACCAAGGGAGTTCAAACCCAGAACAACAAAAATCAAGAGAGTACAATTCCTCAAGAAAGCCAAACTACCAAGTGCTATGAATAAGTGCCATTTAAGTGCTACTAGAGTACTAAGAGAGATACATTATTTCTTTTTTTTTTTTTTTTTTATTCCAGGTATAGTCGGAAGAGATGCGTTTTTAGTTTGCGGCGGAAGATGTAGAGACTTTCTGCTGTCCTGATGTCATTGGGGAGCTCATTCCACCAATTGGGAGCCAGGACAGCGGACAATCGCGATTTTGTTGAGCGGTTAGCTCGCAGTGACGGAGCTACGAGGCGATTGGCCGATGCAGAGCGGAGTGAGCGGGGTGGGGTGTAAGGTTAGACCATGTCCTGGATCATCAGTACGCTGCACATGCTTAGAGCATCAACAAGGGGGTGGACACAATATCACGAGCCCCTTTTCTATATATATATATATATATATATATATATATATTGAGATAGTGTCATTTCTGGGAAAAAAAGATAATAATAATAATAAATTTAATTTATAACGCACTCTTCATTCATAAGAATCTCAGAGTGCACAGAGCCAGTTGTGATCAGTTAAAAGCAGAGGAGTAAAAAATAAATACAATTTTAATTTTGTGTAAAACGCAAGGACTAAGAGGCAAAAGAAACCCAAAATAACCACATAGGGAATGTGTTTGGAGCCCATCCAGTGAATTTAATACCAATAAAGGTAGACAATAAATAACATTGAGAATCACATAGTGTTCAGTACAGTACACTATAGCCACAAAACCTTTCTGCTTATTGATTGCAACATTATCTATAATTATCTAACAAACTGCCAGAGCTTGAAACGAGATAGCTGAGTGTTATTGTTAAATGACAAATGTACTTGGATTGCCCAACCCCACAAACATCGAACTTGCTCAAGCTTTATAATGTAAAATGGTTGAGCATGTCATAGTTTTTGATTTAGAACTGGGGTTCTCTCGGTAATCGATAATACATAATGAGTTGTCCTGATGCATACTAAATGAATGGCCGTCATATTCTATAAAACGGATACCGTGGCCAGAGGCAAACAAAATAAAAGTTCTTGCTATACTTTTTCTAATTACTTACTCGTAGTCAGTTCAACACCTGGTCAGGTCGTTTTTCAAAAGTAAGAGACACTGCAGCTGGGAAGGTAACAAAAACGCACAGAGGTACTGTTGCTATGGTTACCTGCAGTTTAATATACCTTCGGACCGATTTAGAACCGAGGTTTAGCTGTTGACCAGAACCATGTCTAAGGGTTCTACTATTAGGTTTTAATGGACTCCTGCCAGCCAGTCAGAAAACAGGTATTCTCTGTGAAAATGGTCTAATAGAAACGGAGTATAACGGTGTTTTGTGTCCACCAGCTTTTATTTACAGATCAGCAGTACATTAACAAGTCGGTTTTGGCCAGAATAATTAAGCTACAGGCCAGCATCTTGTTGTTTGCTGCTGTTAGATTTCCTTCTTAAGCAGGTGTTAAGTTATTGGAACCTACTAGTCATATTTAGGGAGGGTAGAACTTGAGCTGCCTGTACTACAGTACAGTGCTGGGTACTGGAGTATATGAGGAAATGTTGGCACGCTTCCTGATGCAGGTAAACCGATTGAAAACTACAAATCCCATTTGCCCTTGACATTGCTGCAGAGATGGTGTATGTGTGTAAGGCCCTCCCACTTTCTATCAGTCAGTCCTTGAGGTAGTTCTCAGTGACTGCGTTTGAAAGCATACTTTGAAAGTGCTGGTCATTTTCCACGTGTTGTCTCAGGAGCTCAGCTCACACTTGTGATCCCAGATCAGCTGCAAAGAGGTGAGGCTCTGTTCGCTTCTTTGTTGCATTTGTTTTATAGTAATTGGAGTGAAACATTGAAGGGCATCATGATGCTAACTGCATTAATGTTAGGATGATTCAATTTCTTTGGTTTATCATGACAAAACAGAGGAGTGTTGAATAAGATAACGGGAGGGAACAGAGTCTGTGTGTTGAGTGTTGTAGGCTAATGGGGCAAAGGGAGCCTCAGTTAATCGTATCCTCTACATTGCTAAAGCTCTTAGCTGCCAGATAGCATCTTCACTGCTCATTAAAGTGTGTCAAATAGCCACAAAAGGAACAAGTGAGATCACAGCGTTTGTAAATTGCCTTTTCACTTCTGAACTAAGTTTTTTTTTAAGATGCCCAGCAGATCACACTGGTATATGACTGGTACAAATTGTATGCCACATTACCATATACAAACTCTAAGACGATAGCTAGTCTCACATAGCTGGAAAATAAAGTTTTCCTCTGCCACGTACAGCGCATCAGTCTGTTGCATGTCCTTCAATGCATTGGAACTTTACTGCTATCAGAACGTTTCCAAAATACCATGCAATCCATCTTTCTTTGTACCTTTTTTTTTTTTTTCCTCTTTCTTGTATGCACTACATGTCTAAAATAAAGTGAAATCAATTAAATATTGAATTGAATCTGGCTTTTAAAAATCTTTTATGCAATAGGATCGTAACTGAAACCTCCATAATAAATTATTTTCAGTTCATTAAAGGTCTCGCTGACAAAAACCTCCAGCGAATTACAAACTTCAAGTAATGATTGGTTTGAAATCATCTTCACTTTTATGGTAGCTTTATTAGAAAGTTACAGAAAGGACATTGTTGACATTAATCTTTTATCAATATCCACCTAAAAGCCATTGGACTGAATCCCACACTTGCCGATTTCATTGGTTCCTGGGGACCATAATAATTGACTATGCTCTGTTGTTGAGGTAGCAAACGGTACCTGATTAATTACTGGCATAGTACAGTTCCTCTCTTGTGGCCGACTACTTCCGGGGTTTAATGGACATTCCATTAGTCCTTTTTAAAAAGGCTTGTTTTGTCAGAAGCTTTTCAACCAAACAGCCTGAACTGCTAAATAATGACCTTTCACAACACCTATTCCTCCAGCTTTCCTGCGTCACACTTTGAGCGCAGTAGACAGACTTTGATTATTTACAAGCTTCAAAAGGGATATCAACCTAAATTATATTTTTATACAGCCAGCGCTGAAATTTATATTTTTAGATGCGCTTTGGACTTGGCCTTGAAGCATTTTACTCACTAGACTAAACGGTGTACTCGCATCTGTTTTTGAATTGCAAGAACAGGACAATAACCTACAGTCATAGTACTCGATTAATAATTCTGTTAACGGTGTTTTAAAGCTTTGGGAAATATGTCTGCCGGTTACATGTAAGGATGAGGGACTTGATGCGCGGTAATATCTTTTTACATTACAAAGAAGAACTGTATGTGGGTATGCAGATAATATGTTTTGTTTGGATCAAAACTAATTGTCTGTACAGTCAGTGAACTAAGTGTAGTTAGGCCATATGTAGTTTTGATTAGTATATGATCTGTCTCATACTGTACATGCAAAATTGTTGGAAATGGAGTAAAAGTTGAATCTACTATTCGGTCATAAAATGTATCTGAATGAATGTTATGTGTCTTCGTTATGCCAGACCTAAACTTAATGGCAACTAATTATAAAACCATTTAGAGCATTTTCAAACTTGGGTTTATCGTTAAAATGAATCTTTTGTTTAACCTTTTGACCCCTAGTCCATCGCAATTGTCCATGTGTCGGCCATTAAAATCAATATCTGGGTATGTCCCCCTGTCTGTCAGTTCCCTCAGTGTTACACGCTTCCCTTTTCTCCATGGTCATCCCCACCTATCAGGTTGACCGAGAGCGTGTGTCCACTGGTCCCCTGTGGTTTGCATCACGTGTCCCATCTGTTCGTTAGTCAGCTGAAGCAACGTTTTTGATTTAACATAATGTGCAGAGTTTGACTTGCATGTGCCCTGTGAATTAATAGCTCTGAAATGCATTTTGTATTTCCCGTCGTGGCTCCGATGCAGTCCATTTCCACCGTGAATGTTTATATTTACTTGCATGTGGAGTTTGAAGGTGACTGAATGACACCTTGTCGGAAAGGTCTCGACAGTATGCTTCAACTGTGCAGTGAGAAGCAGCTGAGATCTGATCTGATATCAACGTGCTAACATGCTCTCAGATCCTCTTCTTGAACCTTCTTGCTGCACAAACTGAGCTCAGATTCTTCCGCAAGGTCATAAAATAGTTGCATTCTGACTCGCGATGCAAGTGAATGGAAATCAATTACTAATTGGCATCCTGAGTGGCATCCGTTTTTTTTTTCTTTTTGCTCTTTCCTTCCCTTTCCTGCTTCCTCGACCCCACTCTGTCCTAACCTATGCCTATCTGTGTCCATGTGTGCTGCGTCCAGGTATCAAGAGGAGTACAGTATGGACTCAACCAATGCCCAGTAAGTCCCTGGCAGCATCATGCTTGCATGGCATGGATTGTATCTACAATGGTAACTGTACACAGGACTGTTTTGCGAGCACAAAAAAGAACATATGTAGTATTGTTCGCTTCGGATTTTGCATAGACTGTACGTGGACGTCGTGCCTTGGAGGTAATCTCACCATCACACGTTATATGTAAAGTGGGGAATGATTGGTGTGGTAATGAGTGCAGAATGCTGAGAATAATCCATTTATGTGGAGCTACCTTTTCAACAATTGTTGTGGCAAAGATTCAGAAGAAACATTTGGCACAGAACACAGACTTTTTGATGCATTCGATCATGTCACAGTAAATGGTGAAAAGGCAGCTTGTGTGTTTTTTTTTTTTTTTTTAATCAACTTATTCCGGGTGTATTATCTGTCCCTTGACTGAATGTGCTCACCAGTCTTCACTCTGTCACTGTTGTCAATGTTAGATCTTGGGTTGAAGATGAGAGACTCTCTGGACACACTGCGGGTTATATTGGTGAAATAGGCGCTGAAATCACCAACATGTCCATTGTTTGTGCTGTACTAATGCTGTGTACTTTGTCACTGAACATACAAACCTTTATTCTTGAGTATCTGGACAGGAATATCCAGAAACATTCGAAGCATCGAAGGCGATGACACAAGCTGTCATACTTTCCTCAAACCTGTGGTCATGAATAACTTAAATTGTACTTTAATTTGCTATTTTTGTCTAATGAGAGATGAAGACAAAAATCTGACTTTCCTTTTTATTGGAACAAAACGGGCAGCAAAACTGTGCAACGATCGCATCAAATAAATTACAGCGATAGCCCATGAAAATGAATACATGCTCATATGTCAGCCTATAAACAAATAATTACATGACTTTAGCCTATGCTAAAGTCATGTAATTATTGCTATAAGGTCAACAAAAAGCTTGTGTATCTATAACTTAGAGATGGTATCTGGTTTGAAATGCGATTCCAGTCTGATGTGTCTCAGCCTGGAAGCTCTGACTGCTGAAATTGAATTTTTAAGCCGTGTAGGTGCTGCGCATACCGTGCTGGACAGACGGCGAGATAAATTCTCAGGCACTTTTAATTTGCGATCACTTCCTGCTACTTCCCCCTCTCAATGTGTACCAGCCTTCTCCGTTGCGGAGTTTGTCTGGAGGAGTTCCGCACCGTTACTTGACAGCGCTATTGTTTTGAGGGCGAATGCTTCCTCGTTTAAAAATTCACGTCACCCGCGTAGCTACATAGTTACAGATGCCTACGCCGTTACCGCAGCAACCCATCGGATGTCGGATTTGAGAAACTAATCTGATTAGCCTGCAGTATTTTATTTTATTTCATGTTTTGCATGTCAATAGCAGACCTGCTGCAGAGGTTTCATCACTCCACTGTGGTGGGATGTCTCCTGAGTGTGGTGTTTTCTGAGGCTGTGCTGCTGTTGGAAAGTGGATTGGGATCCTTGGGGATGCGCTAAGTGGAGAGCTCTAATCATGTGCTGACATGTTAGTATTCACTTCATCACTCTTATACTCTTTTGTGCTGATCTTATCTGGAGAAATTCAGGCTGACAGAGCATGTTGCTTTTTGTTTTTATCTTGTTAAAAAAGGAATACGGTTCATAAACATGAATACAAACCCATATTCAGCTGTTTCCATGAAGAACGACATTAACACAAAATACCTGACTAAACTTGAGGTTCTTCCTGTGGTTCCAGAAAAAAAAAGTTTCAGCTACTGAAACATAACAGGAAATGAGCGTTCTTGATCGTTGCACATTCAGAAAACTGCAATGTTTGGTTTCAGAGCACCAGAGTCAAAGAGCACCACAAGCATCTCTACGGGTTCCGCAACGGCACATCTCGGCTCAGGGTGCTCAAGGTGCATCCTTAGTGGGTGTTCGAACCGCCACAGCTGGTTCCTCTCAATATGGAGGCGCTTGATCCCGAGACGTGCCGGAGTATGTACACTAGGTAGGTAGCAGGTTATATCAAACTACTTTCTGGAATACGTCGGGCTTCAGAATGGTGATGTGTACTGTACAACAGCGAAAGTAACTAAAGGTGGATTTTCTCTTGTAACACGATGTGAAAGAAATATTTCCTTCGTTTCTGAAGGCTTTATTTGACACTGCTTGACATTGATTTGTAATACTGCTACCTACTCTAGTCTTTTCAAATGGCATGCTATCATTGCTGACTTCATAGTGTGTACAGAGGCTGGTGTGATGAGCCTATATCTCTGTTTTCTGAAAGCGGAACTGTCTGACAAGAGAAGACGCATTTTCTTGACAGTCCTTAAAAGTAAAGTCAATCAAGCAGTTGTAGAACATTTCACACAACGAAGTGTGCTCTCTCATGAAGGATAATGAATAATTCACATGTTTATCTACATTTATCCAGAGGTTTCCATTAGAACTTTGGAATGGAGTTTTTTCAAAAACACATAAAGCTGCATTACATTCATCAATTAGTTCCTAGCTTCCTGTGGCAGTCCGAAATATGGTATCAAGAGATATCAAGAGAATGGGATGGACTGTGGTTTACTGTTAGATTGGTACAGATTGGTTTTCTTTTACTTCACTTTCACGTGGTTATGAAACAGTTTCACATGAGAATCACTGCCATCATTGTTTGCCCTACTAAACAGAAGACTGTACTGTAGGTGAGGGAGTAGTGAGTTTCCTCATTGCTCATTTGAGGATTTTTTTTGGCACATTGCTGCACGTTCAACACCAGGCCCATGTTCTAGAACGTTCCACCTCTCATTTGACACTGCCACGCGCTTTGTCCTTTTTTCTTTTTTCTTTTTTTTTTTTATACAAGAAAGGGGCCTCTTTCTTGTATATCATTTCCTGTCCTATTTCTCAGACGGAGCACATTTAACTTAATATGCCATTTTCTGAGCTTTACTATTTATAGTTTGATGGCCATAATGTTGGGATCTTTCTTTGACATTTCTCACAAAGTCTAATGCTAAGCAAGCAGATCTTATACAACCCTTTTATGGCCTTTTTTTTTACAAGGTCCCAAAGATGCCATTGTCCAATCTGACAGCCTCATACTTTCAGGCCCTGGGGTCTCAGTACTTTTTTACAGTGCTGAGCCTAAACCTAAGGGGAATTTAGGGGTTTGGATCTGTGAACCCCCTGTTAGCCTTTTCTAGTAAGCTTTTATGATAAATTTTTGTTTTCAATTGCCTCAATGTACATAGTATGGAAGCACCTAGTGGTGGTTTTTGGTGCTAAAACAGTGAACAGTGTCAACTGACCTTCCATCTCAGGAAGCTGATATTGAGGGTCGGTATGCTGAAAATGAGTGGACTGTGGAAGACAGTCGCCATTATTTGGGTTGGTTTCATCATAGTTTTGTTTGATGACTTTGTTTATTTCACCACAGATCTGAACTTTTTCTAAAGGCCGAATAATGTTTTTGGGAATGTTTGTTTGTTTTTTTTTTAATTTTTGGTTATGACTATAATCAGCCAAAGCAGTTTAGCCCTAACCATCAACTCCAATACACCATTCAAACAACCCTTGGACCAGCCAAACCATTTTGGATCATCAAACAATGAGCAATAAAATGACTAACTAGACAGCTCATTGGTCATGTCTAACATGATGCGTCTGTGGGCAGCTACCAATTTAGCTCAGCAGCTGCAATAACCACCTTGCATAGATATTCTGTTTCTTTCACAGAACTGGCCAACAGTCCAATGCAGAGATGGTCTGGTTTAGTTCCGCCGCGTTCATAGCACTCAACCAGCATCCTCCTAAATCCTCTGTTTTCTGGGTTTGACATGTTCTGTTATTGTCTCTTTTATATGGATGAACCGTTCTCAGGGGCTGCCTAGCGCATTATCCAGCTGTTCAGCAATTTAGCTTCTGTGCTCTTGAAATCTTCACTTCAGTCAACAGGAGGATTAATTTGTTATTGCACAAACGGTGTAGTCATCCATAAAGTGAGCAGCACTCTCATTATAGCTGCACATTTGTGTCAGAATTCCTTCATAGACCTTGAAAGACACGTGACAACTGCTTTGAATCAGAATCTCCTGACACGCTGATTCAAGGCGAAAACATAATAAATTGTGCTGCTGTGCACTTACACTTGCAAAAAGCTTTAGAACAAAATGCTTCGGGGATTTCTACGTCCTTGGAACATATGTGCACATACAGAATAGCTAAGACCCTCTCCACAACTCCAACGCACATATACAGCCGCTTACAGAGTGTGCGGATGCCTTCGAGGACCAGAAATGACCTGTGCCTTTCACGTTCATCCCATCAGCCCACAGGCCACCCCAGCTCCCATTAAGGTGTTTATCCACCCCGCATCTGATTATAACAGAAACTCTTATATGTCCCTGTTGAGAGTCCTGCTTTCAGTGTCCATTTGACAAAGTACTTCCACGTTTTCAAAAGCCCATGTCTGGCCCATGAGAAGTTTTAGATGCAGCTCAATGGAACAGAAGCGGAGGATAACAAAGATGTCCACATCTTTTGAATATTCATATTCAAGCGTAATATTTTTAGAATCCTTTCAGGTTTTATATCAGTGAGGGTGAGGGTGGTGCATGGGAAGCTTTCCATTTTCAACAAGCAGAGGGGGGGACAGAGCAAACCTGACATCTGGTGGAAAAAATATTGTATTCAATGTTCTAATGGGAAAGATTGCTGTTGTGCAGTTTTAAAAGACAAGATGATGTAGTAATGGTCCGTGTTCTTCTGACAAAAGTCTGGATGTTATTGTAAACCATGATATAGTGTGCAGGGCTCAACAATAAGGCCCGCGAGCTTTGTTACAAGAGCTGATGATGGAAGTAGCTAAGGAGTGAGCTGTCTAATATCGGGTTCACTTTTGTAGTTTTGAAATGTGCTCTATAAATAAACTTGACTTGAAACTTGAGCCATCTCGCCTCCTTCTCATCTCTGTTGCGACTTGCACACGCACAGTACCATTTGGGCACTCGCGAGAAAATGGCGGTGGGAAAAAATAAAGATTGTGAGCTGAGGTTCAGCAAATCTTTCAGTTATCCTGGAAACAGGAGTTTAGTGGGCGGCGTGAGAGGATGTGGGCGAAACGCCGACTTTATTTTGCACAGTTTGCCACAAGTTTGAGAGCAAGGTGGATAAAAAGCTTTGTTGTGATTTGATAACCACAAATCGATAAAACAATTTGTGTCGGCAAGTACATTATTTATTTATTTTTTTTCCTGGACTTCTGAGCCACATGCCAGATCGCACAGGTTAAGAAAAACACAAACGTTGAACCCTGGTGTGTAGTTTAACTCTGATTGGTCAGAGATAACTGGGCAAGTAATTGCCACATCTGTTGATTTGCCAAAACTTGTGGTAATGTAGGTATTTAGGTGGGGTACTTTATGCTGATTGTACACTATAAAATACCCTCAACACGACTGGATATTACAAGACTGTACAGATTTAGATTGCTACTTTGAATCAAGAGAATACGGAAGCATCAGTGCTTGTTTTGTTTTAATTCCATGGTCATTTTAAGCCCAATCTTGATGTTTTTTACTAAACCTAACCAAGTGGAGGATGTTTTTCCCTCGAAACGTGCAGATTAGTTGTATGGAATGTATTTTTGCTGGACACAGGGTTGACCTTTCGATGCTCAGAGTTCCTTTGATCATTGTAGCCCCAGGTGATGTGGCACCAGGCTGACGGATACTGCTGTTCATCTGTACTTGCCCCCGCAACCCTCTGATATGTATTCCATATGGCGCACAGCATCTGGTGGCTGTTCAACAATTCTTTTTTTTCCCCCTTTTACGAGAATCAACACAGGTGTTTGAACAGCTCTCTTCTGTCAGCCAGAATATCTTGTGGTCAAAAAAAAAAAAAAGAATTCTATAAAGAGTCTATAATGCAGTTGTATACTCTCTGTTTCAGGCATGGGTGCATCAAATTGTAATCCTATCACTGGCAACGGTCATGGTGCACTCTGTGTATTTGTGTTTGCGTGTGGCACTTCCACAGCGTTCCCTCCAGCGCCATCTTCCCCTCGGATTACTTTTGCTCCTCACTACTTTCATTATGATCACGAACCTCGTACTGACTCTCTGTTATGCCTACAAAAGGCTCCACATAGCATGTAGATCTGTTAATTGAGGACAAAAGGTCATTCCCCATCTATTGTGACTATCTGCAAACATTCCTGGCTCATGCCTTGCCAACCATCTTTAAGCTTGAGGGAAGTACAGGGGGCATCTCCTACTAAGGTTAAGAAGTACCAACCTGTGCGACGCTGTGTGGATATTCAAACTGCTCTTGTTTATATTTGCGACGTCGGGCTAATGTCCATAGATTGGTGTTGGTGACGGTTTGCAGACGACAGAGAGGCCAAAGAAAAGAGTGTAAGTACTTAAAAGGTATTGCTGTGGGCCTGCAGTTACTGGCAGTCGCCAAGCTGGAAGACATGCTATGTGTAGCCTTAGTGAGAGCTACTTAAATATATTTATTTTCATTTATGTTTTAGTGGTTGTCAATTGCTTGAACATGAAAAGTAAAGGACTTAACTTTGCCCATATGCACAAAAACGCGAACGCTGTGGTCTGTAAGTGTTTGACGGGGGTCACATTTTCTTTTTTTGGCTCTACTTAACACTTTAGTTGTGTGAAATTGAAATCAAATTATTATGAAAGTATAGTGCGGAATACAGACTTTGAAGGTGTTCATATTCATGTTGGGTCAAGTGTAGGAATCTGTTGTATATTTCATTACTTTGAAGCAATTTTGAATTTGAAAACCCTAACTCAATGACACTATATAATTATGTTTACATTGTCCCTTTTCACTCTGCAATTGAAATTATACCGGGCTAATATAATTCCAAATGTATTCTTATAGCCTAACAATATCACATTGATTTAAATTGGTTGTTGTTGCTGTTGTATAACACAACAATAAACTGCAAAACGACTTCAATTATTTGACCCACCTCTTGTATCGACGGCCTTGCTGTGGCGAGACATTTTTCCTATCAAACCATTTCAACACTCGTTATTTTTTTCCCCATTCGTCGGCTTCAGCAGGTCCCTTAATTCTGCTGCTGGCGCTGGAAACTATTTTAGACTTTCCTTTTTGGACCTCAGAAAGCAGGACTTCAACAATGGGCATACGGGTCAGGACGCGTAGCCTTATACGGTGTTATTGGAGCCTTAATTATGCACTAATTTATGCACAGGTGGCAGTCGTCATGTTTACAACCAGCAAGCATCAGTTGGAGCAAGGAAGAGCTCTGCTGCTGGACTGGCTAAACATGTTACAATAGCAGCTCTACACGGTTCAGCCAGTGTGGATAAAAAAACTCCCTCAAACCGAGCTAAAAGTCAGTCATTACCCTCATAATCATTGTTTAAAAAAAAAAAAAAAAAAAATGTTGTCAAATACAGAGCCAACACGACAGATAACGTGTCCCCGCCCAAATGTTTACAGACCGTAACACAGGTCAGGTGTCTGTAGTCAAGCTGGGCAAACATGAAGCCTGTGTAGCTGGTGTCCATTCTGACAGCTGTGTCAACGGAGACAACAATCTTTATTGATCTCCGGATTCGCCTCTGGCGGTAGCTGCACTTGGTTTGCGTGGTGTAAGTGTGCGGTTGGTGCCTATAGACAAACATGTGCATGTGTGTGTGTGTGTGTGTGTGTGTGTGTGCGCAGCAACGGCTAATTCCTTGTCCTGGAAACGCACAACACACAGACACAGCCTGCTGCGAACATGTCCTGCCTTGGAAGCTGTCTCCATGGCGATAGAGCCGGAAGAGGGAGAGACGGGAACAGCTGGAAGATGGTGCATATCTCCTCTTCTTTCTTCCACCTACACTCTTAATCTGCACATACATACCTATCTTGGGATTTGGCTGCTGTAATTGCCCTCCTACTCTCCTCGCTTGTCTTCTTGCACCCTGCATTCATCTCGTCAGGCAGGGAGGAAGGCTGTGAAGGGTCCCTCTTGGAACCACAAAGCCATAGTTAATTCCCCTCCATGCTCATTAGTGACAACAAGCTCTCGACATTACAGAAACTGTTAATAGGCCCGTCTCACTACCTGTATTCATTTAACTTATCTACAGTAAAGTAGATACTTAAGTGGCCGTGTGGTCAAGCTTCAAAGCCTATTAAAGTCCATTCTGTCTGTCCAAACCTTTATTGCTTCAGATTTGTCATAAGTGAGACAACAGTACATTTGATTCGAAGGGGAGGCGTTTTTAAGTAGGGCGATGATTGTCATTTATAAATGGACCCTTTTGTGGTAATGTTCAGTATGAAGCAGGCAGTGAGACAGACTGTCGTACAAACAACATTTCACATTATGTGGTTGGGTTCTAATTGTGGTTATGAAATATTAAGAGCAAATAGAAAGTATTGTACACTCACAAATTGATCAATTTGGATGATTGAATTTCTCAGTAGAGCAATCAACAAAACTGTACCTTCGCATGTGTCATATCTTGACATTATGCATAGAAGTCCTAGGTAGTGGGTGCACCATTCGGGCAATGTCAGTGGTGGAAGAAAAAAAAAATGGGCCATTTATTTATGTAATAATCTGCATTATTTAACAAGCACCAGTGCTGCACATTGAGTTTCAAGCTCATATGTATTTGTGGTTGATTTTTTTTTTGCGCAGTGAAGGGGAGCTTTAAATGATGGACGGTAAATGGATGGTAATGGAATTAGTGTAATCAGAAGGGAGACTTGCCCAGCTTTTTCCTGCTCTAGATTTCCACACAAAGCACATGATTTTTCGTTCTTTTTTTATGAAACACTTCACCAAACACAATTATGGCACAATTACCATTACCATTGTTTTGTTTTTGTTTTTTTTTTAATGACAGCAGGATGTAAACAAAGGCTGGGCATCAAACCTCAATACTTTTTGCGTATTTACTGAAATGTATCCTTTGTATCAAGTATCAAACTGTCATGCATCGAATGCTTGTTCATATTCTAAGTCTTGTTCTTCATTCTTTGATGAGATATTTTTCTGTTCCAAATCGCAGGTTTAAGATTAAGTTCCTATAGGTGTGATTGTTTTAAACAATGTGTCAATCCCAGGCCAATGAGTTCCTACTGAAGACTTGCTGTAAAACTTAATGATTTCCTGCAGCAGCTGGGCACAGTTGTTTTTAGCAAACGCTATCCAAACAGGAATCAATAACATATTTGTTGGGGACTGTTCTCAGCTACCAAAACATTAAAACGGTGTAAAAATTGGGTTTTGTTCCAAAACGTGTTTATATTCCTCAAACCAAGTATTTCATTTTGGTATCTGCACCGAAACTCAGGTATTGTCTTGGTCTGTAGCCAAAGTAATATCACTGTGAATCCACTGCTTTGTCTCCCACCTGATTTATATATAGTACCAAGGTAAGATCAACACTGTTTTGGTCATTTCTGTGTGTGTGTATGTATATATGTTGGCGGCAGTGCTGCGTGCATGCTCACCTGTGTACATTTCCACTAACATCACGTGACTGCTTCCCCACAGGGTGCAGGTGGAGTTCTACGTGAACGAAAACACCTTCAAGGAGAGGCTGAAGCTTTTCTTCATCAAAAACCAAAGGTCAAGTAAGTACCGACCGGCACGGAGCGTCACACCGCTCGCCTCCCTTCCCGTCGTGCCGAAGAGGCTGGCTGCCCGCTAGATATGCTCAGAGCTAAACGGACAAATAAAAAGCATGATGTAGGAAATTGCAGCCAGTGATGACGCACATCCCATTCCTTTTTCAGTCGGGGTCTCAGTGTGATTTTATTGTCACATTAGCTGCCTCGTTGTAAAACAGTGTCCTCTCTGTGTGCACACCCACATGTACTGCACAGAGAGCACGGCTCATTTGTTGAGAAACGAGGCGGCGCCGCAGTGTTTTTCTCAATAGAAGATAAAAGCTGGCGATGCCACAACATCGCTGACGGAGACGTTGGTGCAGCACAGCAGTTTGGTGCATTGTGTCTGGAAGCCGCTCTTTTGCATCGAGTTGTAAAAAAAATTAGACTTCGGAACTCCGTGTCCCCGGCATTGACACCTGTCGTCTTTCCCTCAACCTGTCGCCGTCACTCTGACATAAAACAGCAGACTGTAATGAAAATGTCAGACCAGGCTGCAGGGGTCTGTTGATCGGCGCTGTTTGTTTGTTTGTTTGTTTGTTTGTCCAGTTTCAAATCATTTTAACATCGACACCAGCTTCATCTGAAGAGGTCGGTGTCACGAGATATTAGGGAAGCTGCTGTGGAATTGGGTAATACAACTAGCACCACCCTCTGCCCAGCAGGCATGTCTGCAGCCAAGCTGCTGTTCTGCATATTTGGTGGTGGCCTGCACTTATTCAAACATGAGAATCCCCCTTTCCTATTTCTGTGCCATCCCATCAGTCATTTATCTCGCCGTGTGTCGTATGTCTTCATAGTCGACGCCCATAAAAGTGCTGAGGTTATTTCTTTTGTGTGTTATTCTTGGGAGTATGTGAAAGCCATGCATCAGAGGAGATCAGTTGTGACAGGGTGCCAGAGCGGCATAGAACTACATTAGTCATGCTTCAGGGCTTCGACACATCTGGCCTCTTCAAGCCTTTTCACTGAAGGCAGTTTATGCATCGAAACAACTTGTGTTCAAGCAGTATCAACTTCCTACTGAGGAGAGAGCCGGCTGCGCCTGTCGTGAGCAGTAGACTCACAATGACAGAGGTGGTCACAACACTGGGGCGTCTGAACTTTTAGATGATGGACAATTGTGTGTGTGTGTGGGGGAGGGGGGGGGGGGGACAAGCTTTAAAGTAACACAACCAAAATATCAGAGACCTAAACAAACTCCTTTTTTAGGCGAACGTCTTGTCTTTGTCGGTCCACAGGCCTGAGAATCCGCCTGTTCAACTTCTCGCTGAAGATTCTCACCTGTGTCCTCTACATACTGAGAGTCTCCATGGATGAGCCCAAGGACAAGAGAAACCTATGGTGAGAGTCACTCATCAGTTATCCCCTCTTCCAGTATGTGTCTATATTTTCTTGATAGTTTTTGATGCTTAGTAAAGTTAATGCTGCACCCTTTGCTTCAGAAAAGGCTGTAACTGTCTCTTTATCCCCTTTTAATGCCATCTATTATTATCCTCTGGTATTATATTGGAAATTAACTACATGACTTTCGTATGCCAGAAGTTTTTTTTCAAGAATATTTTCCCCTTGCCATGTGCATAGCAACAAATGTGAAAGAAATAATAAGAGCAGAGAACATTTATTTAAATTAAAATGTTGCTTACATCACTTGGAAAATGGCTACGGTTTTTATTTTTCTAATTGACAATTACTTTCAAAACTAAAAACGACATTAAATGTGTGTTTTTGATGACTTTATCCTGGGGCCATCTTAATGTTTTCCTATTTATTTTTGAAGGGATGAAGGGATTTTTATTTGTGTGTGTTGCTCCGTCTGTGCAGTCATGTGGACCTAGTGGATTGTTTGTATTGTTCTCACTGCCAGCAGCTTTTAGAGACATGTGGGTTTGTTCTTTATGGCAACACACCAACTAAACGAAATGTTTCCCAGTGGGTATGTTTATACACACACACACACACACACACACACACACACGCACACACGTTCATGCTCTTTTTGTATTTCCCCTGTTACCGTTTTTCTCCACAGTGCAATATGTCCGAGCAACAACAACAGCAACAACAACATTACAGCGAACTCGGCAGAAATTGACTGGTATGTTTCCGTCTTAATGGCATTTAATTATAAACTGAAGCGCGTTCATTGGCGACGTTGCAATTATATGGAGGTGCAGCCAAAGAAAGCTTTCATCTGGTTTTTGACAGGTCGTTGATTTTCTGCGTCAGCAGAGAGGAACCTTTGTGGGCGATACAGGTGAGACGAAGAACGTTCAAATAAAAAACACACGTGAATCAAATCCCACAGCTTGAACTGAATCTTTGAAGCAACCCAGACCCATTAGCAGCCATTTGTAAGATACAAGCGTTGCAGAGCAGAAGAGGTGAGTTTGCAGTTTCTGGGTTCACTGGTGTCCCTCTCCCCTCCCCTCCAGGTGACAGTGGCCTTAATCAGTTTCTTGGAGACCATGCTGATCACATATCTCAGCTACAAGGTAAGGAACTGGTGCACAGCTTCTCTCTTTAATCCGAGCTGACGTCATACAGCCGTCTGATCAAAGTCCAGCACATCTTGTTTTTTTTTTCCCTCGCGAGCCGACAGCTTTCGGTGTCCAGTCCAACTGCCGGGGGCCAAGCAGTGCACCTATCAGAGACACGGGGCTAGAGGACTTAAGCCACTAATTTTAGACTCCGACATCACGCACAGTTAAAAGTTACGTAAACCAGTTCGCGGGGCTGGAAGTGCTGTTTTTGTTTCATCTATGCGAGTCCTCTAAAGGTGCACTTTGTCCCTCTCAAATGGTTTCCATATGCATTTAAAAGTGGGAACTGTGCGAGTATAGTGAGTGAAGATATCAGCATTATGTATTCTATGAAAATAACTCAAGTTCCCGCAAATGTATACAAATACAAAAGGGGTCAGTCTTTGTGTGAGATTCCTCCACTGCTAAAGAGCAGGGATAAGCAGAGGGAGATGTACAGTTTGATAAAGAGGTTGACGGCATATTAATAAAGACCCTGCGATGTAATGCAGTCCAGTAAAACAGTAGAAATACAACCTGAAATATGGGCTTGGAAATTTTAACTTTAGCTTTAGCTTTACTTCTCTGAGACTGTTAGTGTCTCTCGGACATGTTGTTCCATATGTTTCAGCTTTTTCCCCCTGTGGTGATCCGCTGAAGTTTTGTCTTGCTTTTTATTATTCACAGTTTCTTTTATCCTTTTTATGTCTTGCCATGTCTCTACCCCCACCCCACCCCCCCTTTTTTTCCTCAGATGACTGTTTAGGGACTCCTTCTACGTATATTTAAGAAGAAAATCTCCTTTTTTCAGCTACTGATAAAATGTTTTGGTGTCGCACACTTTTATTTTTTTCACTAAGCTTTTTAAAAGCATCAAAGACAGAGGCCACCACTGAACTGCACCGTATAAACTCTGCTGCACTCTCAATATGGGATTAGTATTTCGTCCCACACGCTGATTGTGCTTAGTTGCCACCATACTTTCACTGTATGTATATACTTTATTATCTGGCCTACATCTTGCCAGTGTCCACAAAGTATTTTCAGACCTTTTAAACCTTTTAAACTTGTGTTTTCTTTCCCTCTGTTTGTAAATAGCTTAGCTTTCCTTCATTCAAGGCCTTTATTGAATACATAATTCAGCATGTAAAAGTTCAAGGGCACTAATAAGCTTAATTTACATAACACATGTCTGAAAGCAACACAGCGAATGCAACATACAGTAGTTTACAAAGCCAACTCTTCAAAAAGGCATAAGATCTAGAAGAAAGTGTTTGTGATGAAGAGAGATTAATTACAAAAGTTATGATAACAATTCTGTTTCTGTGTACACGCACTGCACAGTAGCCAAGCCTCATTAACATGCTCCACAAACGGGACCTTGCATTGAATGTCTCAAGAACAAAACCAGGTCAATGAGTGTCGTTTCATGACCCAACATTAATTACCATCCTCTCCGCTCCAGCTTTGATTAACTCAGATCAATACTAAAATTATTTATACCAAAGAATGAAGCATTTCCTTTATTTTATGATAAGAGTAACATGGACTTACAACTCACAACATACAAAACCATTGTCCTCTTGCCTGTTGTACAGTATTGCTTTCATGTCTCTGGTGACTTCCCACAACGGTCATTATCACTGGAATTACTCTTCTCTCTAAAACAATCGGCGCCATCACCGGTTTATTGAATCATTTCCCATTTCCCATCAATTTGCTTTCCAGGGGAACATTTGGGAGCAGATCTTCCAGATATCCTTCATATTGGAGATGATCAATTCAGTGCCATTCATAATCACAGTGAGTAATTCAGTTAATCAACTGAGCAGTCAAAATGTTCCATTAACAAATGTATTAACACTCAAGGTCATTTTGGCTCTGAGCGATACAACAATTTAAGGTTAAAGCCAAATTACTATGTGTACTTCATCCAAAGGGCATATTCAATTTATTTTCTTCCCTGTATCTAGAATAACCATTTCCCTTTCGCGTCTCAGGAATGTTTAGGGATAAATATTTCACTGATGTTTTTCCACCCTTTCTCTCTTCCGTCTTTCTTTCCTCTCTTCCTTAAGATCTTCTGGTCTCCATTGAGAAACATATTCGTCCCGGTGTTTCTGAACTGCTGGCTTGCCAAAGGTGCTCTGGAGAACATGATCGTAAGCGTTTCCAATAGATGTAATGCATAAAAAATGAGCACACAGAACTCATGTTTGTGTTTGTTTGTTTTTTACCCACTGAAGGCTTTGAAGGTATTATCCATCCTGTCACAGCCATATTGGAGGCCTTTCAGCTCAATGCTGGCAATAAGGGCTGACTGGGTTTATACAATATTAGTAGTCCGAAGAGAATTCAATTGAGCTGACACTGTGCACCAGCCAATGTATCTGTTTGAGGCTAGTGCTTATTAGCTACGAGTTTGTGTAACATTGTTGGCAATGGTTGCGGTCAACGCCGGTTGCTTTGATAAATTAGGTTGCTGGCTAATTTAAAAGTTAACACCAACCATTAAATCAGGGTAACTGAGCCGACACTTGTTTGGAGAAAAGATAAAGAGGTGCTAGGACATTTTTTCGCAACTGCGTAAGAAATCAAATAAATACCACTTTTAGGTTCAAATTTGTTCAGACTTGCATCCATATTACAGCATTTGTCTTAAGGTATGTCTCTCGTATGGATGGTTTCATAGGCAGCTACTTATGACTCACTCATTCAATTGATTTTCATTATCCTACCAGCAGCCGTTGCTGGGGATTAATGATGCAACTGCAAAGCGTGCAAACACTTAATATACTGTAGTCCTATATGTAACAAGAAAATGATAAATATAGGTTGTTGGGGGCCACAGTGCATTTCGAACAGAGGCAGAAACAACAGCAAATGCTATCAAAACAAGGGATAAAAAAATGCCTGCTACACAGAATTCTGGTATTAAAGTATCAATATTGTCCAGGATTTACCATCCAGTAGGTGCTGGTACATGGAATTCAAAGCAATTAGATGATGTCCAACTGGTGTAGTGTGTTCTCTCGCTGTGATTCAGATGAGACCATGACAGAGTAAGAGCCTCACGCCAAGGCGGTAGTTGGGCAGATGGTAGAATCCGAGGCCAAGCGGAGCAGCACATGGAGAGAAAACAGGGACAGTTTGGAGAGGCGAGGAAGGGAGGCGGTGGCAGGCAGAACACGCTAACAAGGTGCAACTGGAAATGAGTCGTGAGCTGCTACATTTCAAGACGGAGTAGGAAGAAATGCAATGTAGTGTGACGACGAAGGACAGCGTGTGATGAATGTATGGCAGATTCTTTTGTTTGTTAATAATTTATATCCATCGTGACCTTCATCAAGGCCAAGTTAATAAATATAAAGACAGTAACGGACTTACACGTGTTATAGTTGGCGTTGTATTTCAATTAGCAGTCATTGGTGTGGATATGATAATAAAAACCCAGCTATCTAGTAATCTCTTTTTCCCCCCCATGTCCAGAATGACTTCCATCGTGCCATCCAGAGGACCCACTCTGCCATGTTCAACCAGGTGTTCATCCTCATCTGCACCTTAATGTGTCTGGTTTTCACCGGGTGAGTGGACCTCTGTTCGTGTTACTCACAGACGTGTATTTCCTGTATCTCACTGCGAAATCTGTGTCCTGACCTGTGCACCGCACGGCCCAGAAAACCTGATTTCCAGCACAGTTGCAGTAGTGTGCATGTGGTGGATGAGGTCGATGGTTTGGAAGAAGCTATACATGTTGTAATAGTAGAGATATAGAATGTAGTTCTCGTAAGCAGACAGTTTTATCTGACAAGATCAAATTTGACCGCAAAGGTAACAAAATGTAAACCGTAAAAGTTGGCTATGAAATATAAGGCCAGTTAGCCACATTTACTGGCAAAAGCAATTGGTAAATATATAACTATTCGTAAAATGTAAACGCATGTTAATGCAAAAAAAGTAAAGACCCTGGCATTTGTTATCTTAGAGTTTGAACTATTTTGTGACCAAAGATAGTGATGAACACAAGAACTAACAAGAAGAAATCCTTCTCAGTTTCTTATGTCTTATTGATTCCCGCTTTTATAACACTAATGTGTTTTTATCAAAGCAGTCACTTCTTATATCTTTAGCTCTTTAAGGGAATACTTCAGCCATAAAATAATCATTTTTACATTAATTACTCACCCTGGGTTATCTTTAATTCTTAAAAGGAAATGTTTTTCTCGCATACCTTCACGGTGACCGGAGAATCTATTAATGGACAGAAGTCTTCATGAATTGAAGTAATTGGGGGCCGTATTAAACAACAGCACAACTAATATCAAAACATCTGGTTACAACCGCTCGCACAACATGTGCAGTATAATCCAAGTCTTAATCCAGCTGTATGCTCACCACTTCCCAAACACATGCATTTTCGCAAAACAAACTACAATTTAAAGCACTTTGGACTCGCATGAACGAGGCGCACGCCTCCACAAGTGTGAGACTGTGTTTATGCAGAAGTGTTTTAAATTGTGTGTTTTAAGGTTTTAGGTGAGTACCTGAAATACAACATAACGCGAATGTCCTTAGAGCCAATGTTTGGTTTGTCCGTTCTGGGCTACTGTAGAAACATGACGGCCAGCTGCGTGAAGAGGACCCACTCCGTATGTAGATATATAAACGGCTAATTCTAAGGTAACCAAAACACAACTATTTATATTTTCAGGTGATTATACACTAAAGAAAACAGTCTTAATAATATTTTACTCCATTTCTGCCAGTATATCCCCCTAAATGCTACACACTGTACCTTTTTAAGCACCTTCTTGTGCCTTGGCCTGCACCTTCCATGCTCCATGCTCCACTCCACTCTGTCCAGTCAGAAATCCACAGTCCCCTCTGACTCATTAAATCTCCAACTCATTAATATAAAAAACACAAATGACTTAGCACAAGCTGGGAGTTGGAACCGAGGGAGAATCAATAGTATCAATTTAAATATCACGCTCATGAGGAGCCTAAGGTGTATTTACAAATAGAATTTGACATCCAGTCCACCGGGCTAAAACGGCTTTCCCTATTAAGTTTACATATTTTAATAATCCTTACCCGCAGGAGACATGTCTGATTTAGCACCTTTATACTATAGTTCCCTATCTTTCTGCAGAGCTTGTGGGATCCAGCATCTAGAGAGAGCCGGGAAGGAACTGAACCTCTTCGACTCCTTCTACTTCTGCATCGTCACCTTCTCCACCGTGGGCTATGGGGACGTCACGCCACAGATCTGGCCCTCCCAGCTGCTGGTGGTCATTCTCATCTGTGTTGCGCTGGTGGTGCTCCCACTGCAGGTAATGACTGCAGGGGGAGCTAACCCGGTGTTTTCCCCCAAAGTACATCGACGGGCTCCTCAGTTCGGTGAACCTTGTACTAAGTGCCGTCTCCTCCTCATCAGCGATTCCTGTCGTGTTCTGCGTCTAGCGATGACCTTTGTGGGACTGTTATCAAATATGAAATGACATTTTCTTCCAGCTATCACATTCTACAGCAAGTACAAACTTAATAAAGTGTTTTGTTTTTTTCTCTGACATTTTTGGCTGCAGAAGACGTCGGCAAATCGTACTCAAAATTCCGGCCAAGTCATATCGGGTCACGCTTGCTGCATGACAAAATCTACCTTTTCGCTGTGCTATTTATTTTTAAAGATCACAAACGCTTGTTTGAATGTTCCCCAGACGTGCCGGGGGAAGAAATAGAAATGAACTAATGCTGCCTGGCAAACTACTGCATCAGCAGTTTTCACTTCAGTGCTTTAATCGTCTAGACGGCTAATCAATCTGTCATTTATTATTCATTGGATTCTTGTTGCATTTGACATTAAGTCAATGTTGTTGTCGTTTTGTCAGTTTGAAGAACTAGCGTACCTGTGGATGGAGAGCCAGAAGTTGGGAGGGAACTACAGCCGCCATCGGGCGCAGACGGAGAAACACGTGGTGTTGTGTGTCAGCTCTCTGAAGATTGACCTGCTGATGGATTTCCTCAACGAGTTCTACGCTCATCCGAGACTACAGGTACCAAAACAAAACGGTTGCTTGTGGTCAGTATAAATGCCAAAACGTGAAAAATCAAGGCTGCATTTTGCCAGCAGCATTGGAATGATTAAGTGATGAGCAGGATGACAATAACTATAGATTTATGTTTCAGTACACAAACTTTATTCCATTTTGTGACATTTAAAAATTATTGCGTGATTCATATAAATGCGTTCGTAAACCTTGTTCTTGCAGGATTACTACGTCGTGATCCTGTGTCCAACGGAGATAGACATTCAGGTTCGCCGCATCCTCCAAATCCCCCTGTGGTCCCAGAGGGTCATCTACCTTCAAGGATCCGCCCTCAAAGACCAGGACTTGATGAGGGCCAAGTGAGTTTCATTCAGGCAAACACATTTCAGCAGATGGGAGTCATTGATTCCAACTTTCTTTAAAAACCGCATATGCTGCGTGCACCGAATGGTGTATTTAATGGCAACTCAATGTGATTATCAGGCTACGTGAAAACCAGGCCCTGGTTTTAATGTCTGATAAAGTTAGTCATTGAACCTGCAGATCATGTCCTTTTTAAAAGCTTTGACTTGAAGTCTCGAACAAAATCTATGTTTTATTCATTTTAAGTTCTGGATAAGAATCTCTAAATTGCATAAAATGTAAATGTAAAATTTAAGTCCTCCACTGTCAAATGAGAGTCCGGGAAGTGCTCATATAGAGGAGTAGGTACTTACGCCTTCACTTGGCTGCCCTCTGCTTGCACATCAGTGTAATGGGATTTCACTCTACATTGATCATCTGCTCACATCAAAGGCCACATAGGATAGGCAGCAAAACAGACGGCTGGATCACACTGGAATATGTTTGACCTGTTAATTTTGCCTCCGTCTCTCAAAATATTGCAGCACCAGTGTGCCATTTAGGCGGCTCTTGCCGCTTGCTGGCAGAAGTTTTGCAGCTTTGTGATGAGATACCAGTGAAATGGGGTCTAAGTTCCTCTCACTAGGACATGATGGTGTGAAATTTAAATAAATCTGTCCAGGATCCCGTCTCCTTTTCTAAGAGCCCCTCTTCAATGTGCAAAGTTATGGCAACTTCACGCACTAACGTGTTCTAAATAAAAACACCCGGACAGGTAAACCTCAGAGAAACGTCAGCCCTGCTAGGCTGAAAGATTTTAACCATTTCATATCGCAGTCCATGTGTGTCTACTGTCACAAACGAATGATCTCTGCCCCTCGTGTGTCGCTAGCGCTGCGCTCTTGTTTAAAAAATCGGCGGGATTGTTTTCCCGCTAGAATGGGGCCGTTACGCTTTTGTCACAGGACATTAGTACTCCCCCCCCTGCCTGGCTTTTCTACAAAGCATTGATCTCCGTAAATAATGACTTTTAGGTTTGGCTGAATGTCCTCCTCACAGTCATCATCCCGTGAAACGGCTGTCTTGTGTTTCTTTCCGCCTCTTCTCTCTATCTGTGCTCAGGATGGACGACGCTGAGGCCTGCTTCATCCTCAGCAGCAGGAACGAGGTCGACCGAACTGCTGCTGTGAGTCTCATCAACATTAGTACAAACAATGTCACGATAACGGTGATTTTTAAATAGTGATTTCCCCTCACACTCCCCTCCTTTTTATAATTTGGCCGAGAGCGTTTCAGATATTCAGACGACGTTGTGATTCCGTGGCCCTGCCATCGCGTATTGGGAGCACGTTGTGTCACTGAGGCAAACTTTATGGTCCATAAAATTCATATTGCGTTTACAAATGAGTTGCTGGATGAGTGAAATGGAGCCTTTTCTTGTCCCACAGGATCATCAGACTATTTTGAGGGCTTGGGCTGCAAAAGATTTTGCTCCGAATTGCCCCCTCTACGTCCAAATTCTCAAACCAGAAAATAAATTCCATGTTAAGTTTGCCGGTAAGTGTCGTAAAGACTGCCTACTTATTGATTACTTGATTATTTTACTCAATCCATTTTTAAAAAGGCAGCCAATTTAAAAGTTACACCTTTTTTTTTTTTTTTTTAACTCTGAAGCTAAGAGTAAAAAACTAAACTGGAACTTTTAAAGAGAGGTTTAGATGTAATTTAAATTTTAAGATAGTTTTAAATTTTGGTGCAACATGATTCAAAGTAAAATGGGTTTAGAAAAATAATTATTGTTGGTGCAACACACCCTCAGTCTAACATTTTACATTATTGCAATTTATCTGTTTGAATCAGATCACGTAGTCTGTGAAGAGGAGTTCAAGTATGCCATGTTGGCGCTGAACTGCGTGTGTCCCGCCACGTCGACCTTAGTCACGCTCCTGGTTCACACCTCCAGAGGACAGTGAGTATACATGCTACTATTTTACAATAATGGCAATTAACAGTAGCATTTGTGGATTTACAGTGCTATCCGCTCACCGTTTCCTTTTTATCGTTGTGGTCCTGCAACTTTCTCAAAGTAATGTACTGTCCATGCTTTGCACTTGAGGTAATTTAAAAGTTATCAAATTTAAGAAAGTGCTCTTGCAGTCAAAGTTATTTAATTGTTTAAATTTTGATCCCTGAGGAAATGCACTTGTTCGCATTCTTGCCTCCAGTTCTTTGCATAGATCGATAACAACTTGAATATCTGTCCATTAGATGGGATGTGATGCTTAGCTTAGCTTAGCATAATGTCCGGAAACAGGAGGAAATAATTAGCTCAGTCCGAATCTAACAAAATTTGCCTACCAAAAGGTTTTTGAACAGATTAAACAAACCCGATACTGTTGAACAGTGAGCTTTAGAGATCCTGGTCGGCAGATTTTATTACCTTTTGACAGAGCCAGGCCGTTTGTCCCCCTGTTTCTAGTTGTTTATGCTAAGCTAAGCTAAGCTAACTGTCTTCTGGCTACAGCGTCTTGTGTACGGGATTAACATGAGAGTAGTATCAATATTTTCAACCCAGCAAGCAAAGGTAGCTTATCTCCCAAAAGGTTCAACTATTCTTTTAAGTTTATTTAGTTAAAACATTGATTTTAAGTTTCCAGCGTTCTTGAAATTTTAAACTTGTTCGTGAGCCTATAGTTAACTTTGTTTGGCTCGATGTGTTTTTTAAACAGTAGCAAGAGAGCTTGACGTTTTCCTTCTCTTGTAGCTTTCACCAAGTAAACTTTTCATCGTGCTCTGTTAATTTTTAATATCCCTTTGTGTCATTCTTCATGTTGAAAGATTAGTGTTGGAGAAAGGTGACTAAAACTCCTGCAGCAGAGTTTTTATTATTTAAATTATTTTACAGTTATAAGACCGTACCTGCTCTTTGTCTCTGCAGAGCTGACTACTGTACGGTGACGACTGCAGAAACTTGTCACTGTCAAGTCAGTAAACATTACCCTGGTTCCGGCTAGGCAATAAATCTGGCTGCGTTTTTCATATTCTGTGCAAGGTGACCACTATATCTCCACTGCTGTCCACAGCAGAGACGCAGCTCATCCATTTTAATTTCCATTATGGGAACATGCACTGACTTGGGGCTGTGAAGGTGACAGGACTGGGAATAGACTTCCCTTTGGCAGGCATTAATTTAAATGTTATCACTTTGATTAAAAGTCCTGAGGGACATGAATTGCCGAAAAAAATTACCTCATAGCCTTTTCTCTTTTTCTTCATGATTTTGACTAGAATTTAGGAAAGCTGGGCAGTATAGGGCCGTGCATGGTCAGATAGCTGTATTTGGTCTATGTGGAAATAAGAGCTTCTGAGTCGCAAATTATTTTACGGTGCCCTCTTCTATGAATTTAAATTACTTTTGAGTTATTATATTATCTTCTGACATTTAATTCATTTAATTCTATATATGTTTATTTAAACTGCTGTATGTTAGCAGTCCATTGCAGAAGTCTGAAACGTCATGTTACTGTCATTTAAGTAGTATCTATGATGATGATGATGATGATGATGATGGTGATACTGTTTCAGGGAGGGTCAGTTGTCCCCGGAGCAGTGGCAGAGGATTTATGGACGCTGCTCTGGAAACGAGGTCTACCACATCCGCTTGTGTGACAGCAAGTTTTTTGGGGAGTATGATGGAAAGAGCTTCACCTACGCCTCCTTCCACGCCCACAAGAAGTTAGTAAAACTTCCACTAGCTTAATCTCACCACACTACTGTGTTTGACCTAGTTAGAGTAATTTCTAACGTCGGTTGCGTGCCCCCCTCTCCCCTCGCCCCCTTTTTACCTCCCAGGTACGGCGTGTGTTTGATCGGAGTGAAGAGGGAGGACAACAAGAGCATCCTTCTTAACCCGGGCCCCCGACACATCATGGCTGCCGCAGACACCTGCTACTACATCAACATCACCAAGGAGGAGAACTCGGCCTTCATCTTTAAACAGGAGGAGAAGCAGAACAAGGGCCTGTCCGTCAGCGGCCTCTACGACGCCCCCTCCAGGCTGCCGGTGCACAGCATCATCGCCAGCATGGGTGAGACTCTGAGCTGAAAGAAAAAAGAATGTTTGGAAGTTGGTTAAAAGAAGGAGAAAATAAAGTGGGGTAGAATATGCTGTGTATTCAGTTTGCAGACAGTTTTATATTTGTTGGGTTGAAAGGGTTTTCATGTACACAGAGAAGATGGATGCTTTGTTGCCGATGCTTACTTACTCACACTTCCGAGTGGTGGCTGCCTTGGTGATGCTGTATGCTTTTTCGCTGACTGTTATGCATGACTTTTTTTCTTACATGCGTTTTTACTTTCTTGGCTGACATTATTGTGTTGTGCTTTTTCTTTGACCTGTGAAAGTTGATCAGGCCACTGCATATGGTAAGTTTGCGCATGATGCATCACTTTTTCATACATATTTAGTAGTCCTGCAATTTAAGGAGTACAAACTTTACAACTGATAGTATGATATGCACTGTGCAAGACACAGTGATATTTTTATTAATAATAACACCTTAATTATTTAGTGTATTTAATGATCTCATAAAATATTATACATGTATTGTACATACAGTGAATCATGCATTTGATATATCTGATGTATTGTGCATATATCATCATGTATCTGATATATATATATATATATATATATATTATATATATATATATATATATATATATATATATATATATATTGGGCATATATCATGTATCTGATATGTATTGTGCATATATAATCAGGTATCTGATGTATGTATTGTGCATATATCATCAGGTATCTGATATATCTGATATATGTGCATACATCATAAAGCCAGTATGATGTATTTTAGGGATATATATATTGACACACATACAATGTCAATACTGTTTGCATGTCTTCTGTTGCAACTTGAGTACACATACATGATTCAGAAAGGAATATATTTTCTCCTCAAGGTCAAACTAAGCTGGGCGAGACACGGTGATAGGATCGGCAAAGATGCTGAACAAGCTAAACATAGACTTTAATACTAATACATATACATATACAGTGTGAAAAAAGACAAAAGTGTTTTCTGAGATAAAATGGTTATGGATTCACCAAGACATTTATGCGCAAACATATAATGTTGTCTTAACAACACATTCCAGTAACAGATACTACAAGCTATTTCTAAATGGCCGTAGAGTCTTCTGCTCATGCAATAACCTCCCTCGCGTCGTTTTCAGGCACCGTGGCCATAGACCTCCAGAACCCTGACCCCCCCGAGGAGAGCGGCAAGCTGACCCTGCCGACGGAGAACGGCTCCGGAAGCCGCCGGCCGAGCATCGCGCCTGTCCTCGAGATCGCCGACTCCTCCGCCATCCTGCCCTGCGACCTCCTCAGCGACCAATCGGAGGACGAGACCAACCAATCGGACGAGGAGGGTTCTGTCGGGTCAGAGTGAGTGGCGTTATTGAAAGAGATTTCGTGTTTTTGTGTCGCCGTGTGGCAGTAAAATAAGTGAAATGTCCTCATATTTGCAGGCGCCCTGTGCTCTGTATACTTGATTGATGTCACATGTCCTCCTCCTCTTCATGTCTCGGTGGTTGTAGGAGGAGAGATTGATGGGTTTGAAATGAGCATGTAATCTGTGTGTCATGAGGCTGTAAAGTGCTGACATGGCGGTGATGAATGTGTATGTCATGACGGGGAGGGCAGCACTTTGCCTCTTGACTGAAGCTCATGCTGTATGCCCTTCATATAGATCCCCCCCCCCCAACACTCGTCTATCAGTCGCCATTATAGCTAGTCAGAGGAATCAGTTTATCTCAGCAGTTTTGTTCTTCTCCTCTCCCTCCCTGTATGTGGTTTCATTAGATGGAGATAACTTTAGGACAGATTGCAGGCCTCTGTGCCTCACGGTCTGTTCCTCACCCAGGCAAGGCTTTTTGAACACTAACTGTTATTGAGTCTTATAAAGTTGGACTTAACATGGTCCTTCTAACCTCTGAGCCCCTATTACTGCGCCTCTCGACACTTTAGTAGTTTTTCTTCTTTAAGAAATGTCAGACTCAGTAGTTGGGGAGATAGAGGCAACTGCAGTGTCTGCAGAAAACAGACTGAGCGGCTCACGGTCCCACAGTGCCACCATGTGGTGATCAGGTATATGCATCCATAAACAAAGTCAAAATCTCTTTTATTGGTAAACTAGAGGGCACCGGGAAACTGATTTAAGGTAATTGCAACTGGCCTTTTACAAATCAGGGCTCACAGAACCACGTCGACACAACTGTTGCAAACAAAATGAGACACATTTAAAACTAAACTAGACTGTGAAATCGTTGTAATTGCTGGTGTAGTTTGAGTCGGGCAGGAACGAGTCCTTCGGGGCTTATTAACATCAGCCATTCGTGGTGATATTTAGTATGATAGAATAATGATGAAAGTAACGAAGAGGGATTCGGGGATACTCCCATAATTCTTTCAAACACTTATACCATCGTGTATATGTACATTTTAGATTTCACTATTTTTGTGTGAGGTTGTGTTTCGCAGTTCCTTCAGAGCCAAAGAAAGGGAGGAAGGAAACTCTCCGTTCAAGGATAAACAGCTTTACTGGTGGATATCTGATACTCACACAATATGTCAGTGGAGGCGACAGGCATTATGTTTTTGGGTCGTCCGTCCCATTCTCGTGAACACAATATCTCAGGAACACCTGGAGGGCACTTCATTACATCTGGCACAAACATCAAGTTGGACTCACGGATGAACCGATTAGAATTTAGTGGTGAAAGGTCAAGGTCACTGTGACCTCATGGACCACATGTTTGGCGATAACTCAAGAATCAATATGCTAATCATGACAATTACACACAAGTGATGACATTTTGGATAGACGTGGATACAAATGTACCAGTTGACTGGTGGGCGGAGGCATACAAACACACGGTGGTAATTCTCATTACTCCAGTTCGTTGACCTCACATTATTACAATGTTGTTAAAGTTTGGTAAATTCCTATTTCTTTTCCCTCAGTTTTGTGAAGGGCTACCCTCCCAACTCGCCCTACATCGGCAGCTCTCCAACTCTGTGCCACCTCTTGCCACAGAAAGCTCCGTTCTGCTGCCTTCGCCTCGACAAGGTGCATTCACACACAAGGAGCAGACAGAAACGGTTTAGGATTAAACCAATTTTTTTGCAGAAAAAAAATACAAACTGTCATGTTTCGTGAAATATCTGCTAAAACCTGACTGACTTCCTGTTGAATTGTCTGTCTCCGTCCAGGGCTGCACACACAGCAGCTTTGAGGATGCCAAAGCGTACGGCTTCAAGAATAAGCTGATAATAGTGTCTGCAGAGACGGCGGGAAACGGTCTCTACAATTTCATTGTCCCTCTGCGTGCTTACTATCGGCCCAGGAAGGAGCTCAACCCCATAGTGCTGCTGCTGGACTACCAGTAAGACCTTTAACTGTCTTATTTGTTTGTTCTTACTCCTACAGGGATATAAAACCACTGGCGTTTTCATGATAACTTCAAAAAAACTCAAGAGTAATGTGTTAATATTGAGGCCTCTAACACATGTACTACCTACACCTGCAATTATGTACATGGAACACTATGAAGATGAGATAGTATGCGGATAGACAGTAGGCTGATACAACACAATAGATTATAACTTTTTATTACAATTCTGTATTATTTCTTTATTAAAAACAGTTCTTCAAGCAGAAAACTGAATCAAAGTTTAAAATATGTGAGGAAATGGATCTACATGTGCCCGTTTGTGTGTTAGTGTTTATTTGCATTTCCTTGTGAACGCATGTCTGTTTGAAATAGAATTTTTGGAAAATGTTCCAGTGCTCCGTAAGATTGTCATTTAAAGTCAGCAGAGCACAAGTGGAACTATAGGTTAACGTTACTTCAAGATGACGAAATAAATGGCTTTTGCATTATTCAGTCCTCTGCGTTAGAAAGCCTAGTTGTGTGTTAGGGTGTGATAACATTTGTGTGTGTGTGTGTGTTGCCGTGATCCACACTGTATTCTGCTCCAAATCACTTTGAATTTTCATTAACTTCGGCCAAATCTCTACGGTCGCTGAAACTAATAAACTAAGCAGACACGGAGCCCAAAAAGCTAAGTAACGACCTCAGAGGTTTCCATAGCAACCAGTTAAATCTTCTCGCTGAATTTAAACGTATGTTTCCACTTTTCTTTTTGCCATCAAGATGAATACAGCTGAAATGGTCTCTGCACTGCCCTGATCAACAAGCAAATTACAGCAACAGTGTCCTAATGTGTCACCGGGGTTTTACAGACATGATTAGTCTGGGAGGCTCATCCGTGATGTTTCCTGTTTGCCCGCAGGCCAGACAACCACTTCTTAGAGGCCATTTGCTGCTTTCCAATGGTTTACTTCATGGCTGGCACAATTGATAAGTATGTGTTTTGATCACCTATAAAAATCCTGCTCACTTGATTGATTTAATGATCATGTTCATCTCAGTAGTAGTTTTTTTTCTCATTTGTATTACAGCTACCAGCAGTGCAAACACAACTTACATTATGCCTCTTGAATAAATCATATCCTTATTTCCACATACATTTGCTCGTTATGACCCTGTGATTTAATAGAGCAGGTTGGACCTTTTAACTCTTTATCAAGCTTAGTTAATTAAGATTTCAGTAATATGTAATTTGGTTACTAGAAAACCTTGTTGTACTGTTCAAGCAAAAGCAATCAGCTTTGTAAACAGGGAGTCACTTCAACGTTGTAACTGTCTGCACACATGGAAATGTTATTTAAATGATTGAGTTAAGCTTAATGCCATTCCCCTACACTTATAGAACCAGTGCCATTTGGTAATTTAGTGATTTTATGATTAAAGCTATATTGTGTTTTGTTAAAATGTAATTTAAAATATTAAACAGCATTTTGATCAAGTAATATCGATCTTAGCAGGTCATATGTTAGCACTAACATATGATCCTCAGTAACCAGCGCAAGCAGTCACACCTCGCAATTGTGATGTAGCATGTGTAACGGGTGAGGTAAGGACCCAGGAGCAGTACGACGGACACAGAATCGTTGAGCAAAGCTTTATTCCAGGCAGAGACACACAGGCAAACAGTCTCAGATCACGTCTTGGGGAGAAATCCACTCGGTGGAACGCCGTCAGGGGAAAAGACAGACAGACAGAAACAAGAGGGAGCTGAGGCGCTTCTCGTGGTCGGGGACAGAAGGCTATGGCGGTTTACCGGGGCAGAGGCAAGGCAATAATCTCGTGGTCGGGGACAGAAGGCTATGGCGGTTTACCGGGGCAGAGGCAAGGTGGAGAAGTCAAAACAGTCGGAGGGTAAACGCTGGTAAATTGGGCATAATGCGGAGAACGATCTGGCAGTGATTGTGTGTGAAGCTGTGGCTTAAATACTGAAGGGAGTGAGTACAGCAGAGTGGGCAGGTGAGAGTGATTGAGCTGACGAGGTGGGTGTGACTAGCAGGTGCACAGAATAAACTGACGAGGTGGGTGTGACTAACAGGTGCACAGAGAAGGGAAGTTGTACTGTGACAATCATTAAAATGTTCTTAAAAAGTAATAGTTTAGTATGTCCTAAAAGAAAATCATGAAGTAAATGTATAGTATGCCGTACAAAGTGAGATTAAACAAAAACATGATATCGAATGTCGGAAAAAAAATTTAATAAATATTGATAATAATGTATATAATTTAAAATTAGATTTAAATAAACTAAACTAAAATAGCAGAGCCATAGAAAATGTCTTTAAAAAGTCTAAGTAAAGTATGTCATAAGAAATTTTGTAAAAAAAATAAATAATCATAGTTTAGTACGACTTAAAAATGTCATAGTATTGTATGTGTAAATAAATGCCAAAAGAAAAACTAATATTTTAAAAAAGTCATGGTAAAGTTTGCCATAGAAATATGATTAAAAAAGTCTTAGTATTGTACGTCATATGTCAATATACCATAAAAAGTAGTATAGTATGTCAATAATGCCATTTATAATGTTATACAAACTCATAGTATAGAATCTCATTAAATTGTCAAAGTATAGTATGTCATAAAGAAATCATACAACAAGTGATAGTATGGTATACAATTATAAAATATAAAAATAAAAGACATGTCATAGTATGCCATAAAAATGTAATAAAAAGGCATAAAAGAAATGTGATCAAAGTCATATTCTAGTATGTCTGAAAATTGTATTAAAAAAGTCATAGTTTTATTAGTCATAATAAAGTTAAACTATCAATGTTAATAAATATGTATACACATAGATAGATTTCCTGACATGTCATGCCGTTTGTGAACACTGTGGTTTGTTTTTGTGAATGACCAGCTTGGACAACCTGCTCCAGTGTGGCATAATTTACGCCGACAACTTGGTGGTTGTGGACAAGGAGAGCACCATGAGCGCCGAGGAGGACTACATGGCAGACGCCAAGACCATCGTCAACGTCCAGACTATGTTCAGGTAACGCGGAGCCAGCTGTTCACACAGTGACACGCTCTCTCCGAGTGTCGGATCCACTGCGCGTCGCTTGATTAACTTCCTCATCGGTTCTCGCAAAGATGCTGGAAGGCAAATGCTTGTTTTCAGAGTTTGCCAGAACGGTGAATGAGTTTGCCTCAAAGACAAAGTACAGTTGCCAGAAGTACTCTTTTATTTAACGAGCAAAATTAAAAGCATCAATCATTGCCTCGTGGGCTCTTCCCCTCAGCGCAAAGCATTTTTTCCCCTTCACTGACGTCCCTCTCTCTCTCTTTTTAATCTCCCCCTCGCTCAGGTTGTTCCCGAGTCTCAGCATCATCACGGAGCTCACGCATCCGTCCAACATGAGGTTCATGCAGTTCAGAGCCAAGGACTGCTACTCACTCGCTCTCTCCAAACTGGAGAAGGTGAGCTGTGGAGAACTGACGACCATGTTACGACTCTTTGGCTTTGACTTCTGTTCTCTTTTCTTTCTGAAAGTAAAAAAAGTGTGAAACTCTGTGGTCCATCCAATGTTTCCAAAAGGCTGATCAAAGCTGCATTATGGAAGATGATCTCGAGCAGTGTAATGTTTCAAATGAGTCTTAAGGGATTGAGGGAATCTTTATTTTTTTCTTAACTTTAACTCCCTTAACTCTCTAAAAAAAAAATGTAACTCTCAAATTTAAAGTTTTGTATCTTTAGTGATAAACATACCATTTTTCTCTTCATTACTGAAATGGATCAGTAAATATAAATAGAGCTATTTCACCATCCCCAAAACTAGAAACAATCAACAAGCCTATTATTATGTTGTACAATCTAAGTGCTTTTTCATGTCTGTTTTCCAGCACTGATGGTAAAACACACAGAAGGAATTGTGAAGACTTGCACCAAAATGCTTGAACTTTAGTAGTATCTTGAAGTCCTTTTTTGGATATCTAATAATCTAATATCTGGTTGCTCTGTTCGGTTTTTCTCTTCAGATAGAGCGCGATAAGGGCTCCAACCTGGCCTTCATGTTCCGGCTGCCGTTTGCTGCCGGCCGGGTGTTCAGTATCAGCATGTTGGATACACTGCTTTACCAGGTGGGATGACAAAGCATAAATACATAAATGTACAACCCTGATTTCTGAACAGGGCGTTTTGTGGCTGTAGTTCACCGCCGTCCTTCTCTCTGCTATAACAGTCGTTCGTTAAGGACTACATGATCGGTATTGCGAGGCTGCTTCTGGGTCTGGACACCACGCCCGGCTCCGGGTACCTGTGTGCCGTGAGTAGGAATGCTCATACTGCGACGCATTTGGAAGTTTGTGGTAAATGAGTTTGTGCTCGTATCTACTTGATTCTTCCTCTCTCCATCCTCAGATGAAGATCACAGAAGAGGATCTGTGGATCAGGACTTACGGCAGACTCTTCCAGAAGCTTTGTTCCTCGAGCGCCGAGATCCCCATCGGGATCTACCGCACCGAGTCGCACATGTTCTCGACCTCAGAGGCAAGTTCAGTTTGAGCAGAC
The DNA here is from genome assembly GCA_016806645.1 of Ophiodon elongatus. Classification (NCBI taxonomy): domain Eukaryota; kingdom Metazoa; phylum Chordata; class Actinopteri; order Perciformes; family Hexagrammidae; genus Ophiodon; species Ophiodon elongatus. The sequence continues at coordinate 1,697,806 of JACSYO010002146.1, forward strand.
GCTTCATCTCTGAGCTTCTGGTCTGGCTTTAGCTGAGAGCACTACTGCCACTTTAGCTCCCTTCCATTATTTATTCCCTCATTTTGTGTTTGGTTGATTCCTTCTTTTCTTTATTTTTTTAATTTTCATAATGTCCTTCCATGATTTGCAATTTTTCTACTTTTATCTCACTCCTCCTAGTCTATCCCTCACGCTCACCTCTCATTATCCTACCTTTTTTCTTTATTTTTTGAAATTCAACATTTTTCTCCATTCTCCCACCCTCTCTTTTAATCTTTCTAACTAGCTGCTTTTAATGCTTTCTCTGGTTGCTTTTCATCTATCATTATTTGTTCCTCCTTTAATTTCTCTGTTCTATTCATTTCATGCCAGGAGAAGGAAATAAAAAAAATTCAAATGATGCATTTGAGTCACTGCCAACCAACAGTTTAAGATCCAAACTCACAAAATAGAAATGTCACATTGCTAGATGGTGTTAATTTCCCACCATTTCAAGAGTGAATAATCAAATTGTAAACACACTATATTTAATAATTCATGTGCAAACTTTTGAACCTTTGGATGATTTTGTTTGCTTTGGATGCCTCCATCTTTCATTGCATTTCTTTTTGTTTGGATGTCTGTCCGTCTCTTGTTTCAGTGCAAGGACAGTTACGCACAGGTAAGATCCGAACGTGCTTGTTTATAATTTGGATCTTTTCCTCAAATGTCCTCTTTTTTGCTTACAGCACACAACGACCAATAATTCAATACTGGCATTTTTCTGGCATATCAAAATGTAAAGCTCATTACTGTCACATCTTGATAATACAGGCACCTGAAAATTGCACCTACAAAGGCATTAAATATGAACGTTTGCTTTTATTGTGATACACGCAGGTATTTCTTTAAAAAAACAAAAATATCGAAACAGTCGAGCCAACACAAACCCATTCACACATAGTATCCAGCATTAACACTGCCACCCTGCTCTCCCAGTCTCAGGTGTCCATCAACATGCAGCAGGGCGAGGAGCACCGTGAGCGAGGGGAGTCCTGGAAGGAGAAGAAGGCCCACAGAAACTCCACCACCAGTGACCAATCGGAGCACCCGCTGTTGAGGAAGAAGAGCATGCAGTGGGCGCGGCGGCTGAGCAGGAAGACCGCCAAGCCGTCCAGCAGAGTGGAGCGGATCTCGCAGCAGAGACTCAACCTGTACCGACGCTCCGAGAGACAGGAGCTGTCCGAGCTGGTCAAGAATCGCATGAAGCACCTGGGCCTGCCCACCGTGGGATACGGTGAGGGGACTAGCTGATGGAGCGAGATTTAGAGAAGTGATGAGCAGACTTTGCTTTATGTAGAAGTTAACTCAATGCAGTGGTTTACAATACATGACTTGTATATGTGTATAGCAAGGTTAGGACTTTTTGTAAATTTAATTCATAGTTATTTAAGCGTAATTAGTCATAATGTGCATGGAAATGTATAATGATGCAAATGTTTTTTTGCAGATTGGAGTCTCAGTACTATAAACATTTCTTAAAGGCCACAGCAGAAGGAGGCAGAAATAATTAAATTGATTGTGTTGAATCTCAGTGGGTGGGGCTTAAAAATGTAAAACTTAAAAAAGTATAGCATGTCATTAAATTGTCATTAAAAAAAATACATAGTATAGTATACCATTCCCTTTTTCTTTTTTATAACACAGTTTTTGCATCAAAAATGTGATTAAAACAAAATATTTTCATAAAGAAGTCATGAGCTGCATTCAGTTCTACAGTTTACATAAACACGTCTCTGTTTAGGGAACGTCAGATACCTGTTGCTGCTACTGTGGAAACTTTACACTATTGAAATAAAATATTGAACAGATATTAAAAAATAAATATAATTTGTTGGTCTCCTCCCGGGACCTCAAATTAATACTTAACGCTAGATAGAAACTCTGCAATACTCGGCATACTGCCACGTCTCCAGAGCACAACGCCAGCTGCAGCATGAAAGCTGAACTCAA